>SCLH01000282.1:42449-60394 GCA_004367855.1 Oikopleura vanhoeffeni | reverse complement strand
TAGTGTGCTTGCGGCGCAACTTTTATATTGTTCGGAGGTAAAAGAGGTATTTAGGTTCCGAGACCTAAAAGTGTGATTTTGTACATATATGATGTTATATGGTTTTGAAAAGGTTGAAAGCGTAATAATAGAGAAGTGATCGTTATTTTTGAATAAATAAAGAGTGTGGTCAGACTTGACAACAAATTGTTGAAGAGCGAAAGTGTTGTGTCACACGTGAAGTATCTCAGTTGGTCAATATTATTATGGCTAATATCTTATTGGTTCATTATGAACTTAGTGATGTCTTAACTTCTTCTCATTAATTATTTAATTATGTTATGTAATTAAGCATATTGGTTCACACGTGGACGTTTAAACTTCTTGCTATCAATAATTGAAGTAGCCCATTCATAAAATATTTTGGGGTAGAATTTTGATGACCTTAAGACCAGCTTGTTTATTATGAGTCATTTTCGTTCGCCTTTCATGCGCGTAGGTTTTAGAAAAATAGGGAAAAAGGGGGAAGAATACCCACGCAAATGTTTCTTTTTACAGGCGGAGAAAAATCTTCTTCCAAACCCTGGTGCCACATTTCATTTTAATAAAAACCTTACAATTTGATTGAGCGGTTCCAACACGTTATTTACTTTTAATAAACACGCATTGCGGGAAAAGCATTAATAAAGCTAAAAGACCAAAAAAAAAAATCCAAAAAATTTCGAATAAATTTCTTTTGTATGTTTTGAATTTTGGAAACAATTAGAATTAAAAATTTTCATCTTGTAAATAAAAAACGAAGCTGAAAAAATGTGATTTAACCAAATTCATGGGATTTTCGAAAAAACAGTGAAAATATTCTTTCAAATTTTAAAAGATCAGCTAACAAGTAAAGCCTTATTAAAGTATGTATGTAAAGTTGTTTTATGACTTTGCATGACAGTTTGGATTTCAACAGGATTTTGATGTTAACCCCCTACAACCCCCCCTTCCCTTTATTTGTGGCGCGTCAAGCCTAAGTAATCTTTTAATCATATTCAAATCCGGAAAGGAGGGCCCATTTTAGTGATGATAAATAAATTTTGCGCTGACAGTAAGGTTTCTTTATTTTTTTGCAGGAAAAAGTTGAGAAAGTTCCGGAGAATTCTCCCCAAATTATAGGACAATTCTCAGTAATATAATCGAATCATTTCTTTTTTTTCGACAGATTTGACTGAAAATGGGCTTCCTACTCAGATTTTAGATATAAGGAGTGTGAGTGTAGTGACGTTGCTAGATTATAAATAATTACTCATGGTGTCTGATAATGATGTCTCATATTGAGTTGAAATCTTTTTGCTGATTTTTGCATTGTAGCCTGTATTCGATGATTACATATTTGTCCCATGGGCAAAGTTTCATTTGGTTGCATGCCATCTATTCTCCTCAAAAAGGATCGGAAAAATTTGATTCATGAAATTTTGTAAAAAACATTATTGAAAATCGACGCTCAGCCGACAACGCATCCATTTTATGTAGAGAAAGTTCGCTTCGGTGCGGGTTGGAGACATGGGTTGGGTTTGGTCACGCTTGGCCGGACAAATCTGCCAATGTGAAAATTTCATAATTCACAGCTTGAGTTAGATTTTTAAATTGCAGATTCTGTCGGTTAGCCCGGACCATACTCAAATTATGTCTCCCACGTCACGAACGATTTTTTAAATAAATGAAGCGTGCGTGAATTTGTCGACGATCCTTGATTTTCAATATTGTTTTCCAATAATTGAAGAGAATTTGAAAGGTTGAAATGGTGTGCTCATTACTACTCGTTAGCTCAATGTTCGATTTCGAAGTTTTCTCAATAATTTTTAGAAAACGATTTGATCAAAATTTTCAAAAAAATATGTTATTTCCTTATCCCTGCTCGAACAGTTTTTTATCCCCATTGAGAGAAAAATGGGGTGGCTGAAAAAAAATTGGGTGCATCGCTACCCTTGTTCAAATGACCACATTTTGTCAAATTTAACAGACCAGATGGAGGGACAGACCCATCAGTACAAAAAACCAATATTTTGCGCATTTTTCGGACGGATTTGCCACACATTTTTTTGGAAAGCATATTTCAAAAATTTCGATATAAAAAAGATAAAACTCATTTTGATTTTTTTCACAGTAGTTTGTAGCCAGAGTAAGTGAAAGGCATCGATACCACATTTCCTTTTGGACCGATCAGGAAGCAGCGATTTTTGAAAACTTCAAAGTAATGGCACAAATTTCTTTTGTATTTAAAATCTTCGTTTACTCAAATTATTAAGAGGATACTCGGTCGTATTTTTCAGGCCAAAAACAGGGGTTTTAAGTTCGATTTACAAAAATACCAGGAATAACCCAAACCATATAGGTTTAAGGGTTCGGAATATCAAACAAAAGATTGCTCCCGAAAAGATATCGAAGGTACCTGAATGCCGACCCAATTCAAAAACGACCTTTAAAAAATGTTTATTCACTTCAAAAGCTATTGACCAGGAAGAACGTTGCGCGAAAAATTCATTGCGGTCGTTTCGCTTTTGAAAAAAGTATCCACCATTACGAACGGACAAAATAACTCTTTTTTGCCTTTTTATTTAAGGTCTCAATCTTTGGACTTCTTTCTGCGAAACGTTTAACATACTCTTGTATTAAAATTGCTCTGCAGGGGTGCTGATTCGAGAGAAAAATAAGGACAGAAAAAAATTAAAATTTGATTATGAACTTACCATTAATACTTGATTTTAGTTTCGTATTGGTTCGAGAGGAAAAGACGCACAAATTTGATTCAGAAAAAAAGTTTAGATTTGATCTCTTTTCTAGCATAGCGTGAAAATCCATTTCCATCATTTTCCATCAAATTTTGTTTGCAGGAATCGCTTTCCAAATTTCAAGTTTCAAAGTTATTTCCATTTCTTATAGGCACACCATTCTTGGAGAGATTTCTCACGCCATCGGAACCTTTCGTACTCATGTGAAAAACTATTATTTATATCAAAAAATGGGGTTGAAAAATACAACTTTGCGAACGAAACATCGTTTTTTTCACGGCCACCACCGCCTGAAAAAAAAAACGAATTTAAAAAAAACTTGAATTTTTTTTGAGGTTTTAATTTGTCAAAAGCAAATTTTCGACAAACTTGCCCTAATATTTTTTTAAAATTGCTGTCAGAGCTTTAGAAAAAATGGGAAAGGAAAGCTGAGAATTGAAAGAAGAGATACTTTTTAGTTTTTTTAGGGAAGAACTTAACTCCCGTAGTGTCTTTCTGGACTTTCATGACCAGATGGCCTTTAATTCGCCAATTCAGGACCTTAATCATGTAGGAATGCCAATTACAAAGGGATAGATCAACTATTTGGATAATTGAACGTTTGTGCGTTTTTATTTTCCAAAACTTTCACTGTATTACAGTACTATGTTTTTGCAAAAAATTTAATCATCAGAAAGACATTGAGCGGGATTCAGAAAAATTGTAAGACTTTTTCCCATACATCATAGCCCCAAATTGATCACGTGACCGTATATTGTCAGAAATAAGGTTGGTTAAAAGTAGTACTGTTTTTTTCCAAACATTACTAAACCCCTTACTCATAGAGCCATAAAAAGTGGCGTTCATCTTTTGAAACACTCTAAAAAGACAAAAATGATTAAAAGAAGTTTGAAGGTTCAAATCGCCCATAGATTTGCGATAAATTTTTGAAAAAATAAAAATAAAAGTATTTTCGATGCAGCCGATCGAAATATATTTATCATATTTTTTTCTTGGGATTTCTTCTGAAATTTTTCTTTGTCAGCTTTATCTCATAATTTATTTTTTAAGAAAAAAAGGGTCTTAGATACCTTCAGTTTTAGGGAATTCCTCTTGACCATGAGAAAGATGAGCGGGAAATATAGCCGCAGACATAATGTTTACCACTTATTTCACACATTTCAGAGGTGAGATTATCGTTTCATAGACGGAACCGATAAGTATTTGAATCGGAGATTAGATCAAGAAGCCCCAGGTTTGACTCTATTTTTATTTAATTTTGCATTTTATTACAAAAATCTTATAGTTATTACTATGAGAACAGTGGTAAGTCAACTCCCGTTTTCCACAGCCTTTAATTTAAGTACTCAAAGTGTAATTATCTTAATTTAATAATCCATAAAGTTAAGTTCTATCCTTTATCACAATGACTGAAAAATAATTTAACGAAAGGACTTATATTTTTCTGGATGATATGAGGTTCAAGTTCGAGCCACTAAAAGTGGCTCTCATTGCCTCCAGGGGGACTATCAATACTCAAATTGAGTAAGGGGGTTAGAGGAATTTTTGCCAGAAGTAAGAACGGTGGTTCGTTTAGAAGGTTTTAGAGACTTTTTACCATTACATCAAGTCCAAAGACATTACGTGACCTTCAAATATAGCGAAATGACAGTTTTGGTCCAAGTACAACAAAAGTTACTAAAATTACCGCCGAACAGTTTTGGACTAATACACACACTAATTTAAGAGTTTGAACATATAATATATTTTCCAACAAACGTCACGTGATCTTATTTTTCAAGAATAAGGATATATTATCGACATATTTCAAAACTCTTATTTTTGAATTCTTTCTGGTCACCGTGATTTTATTTCGGACTTCATGTAATGACCGAAAAAGTCTTTAAAAACGCTTTGAAGCTTCCCCTAATTTTTTTGCGTATTTGAGTACTTTCAAAAATACCGTATATTAAGGTAAGGAACAACAAAAAATCGACCAGGCTCCGATTTTATTTCTTTTCGGAGCACTTTAGGTTTTTGGTTGAATACGACTCAAAAAAAATTTGCCAAAATTTGCACCGTTTTTCCCAATTATCGGCATTTTTCGTCGGAACATTGGAAAATAAAAATATTTTGAATTTTTTTCCCTGGTTTCCCGACATAAAGAAAAAAATTTTTGACGTTCGCTGCGGGAATATGTTGATTCATCACAGAAAAAAAAAATTTGGTATCCAAAAATCATCTGCAACAGTCTTCTAAAAAATCAAAAGCTATAAAATTTCCCTATCAAAAATGAATATTTTTCTTGTCATTATCACATTACACATTGACGGACCACCTGTTTCAATTCAATTGGACTATACTAATTTCCAAATTGAAGCAATCGATTTCATTATGATAACTATATAAGGCTGTCATCAGTAAGAAGTAACTCATAAAAAATACAATGTTTTAACTTTGTGAGGCACAGAGCCACAATTGTGGCTCAAGCCTACCTAAAATTATTCAAAAAAGCAAAAAAATGGGATCGTCGAAATCTTTTCTTTCAAACACATTATAAAGAATGTTTTGATTTCGGTTCCAAAGAAAATAATTGAAATTTTTTCGAATGTTTGGTTCCAGTATTACGGGTTTTGATTTATTAAGATTTTTCGCCTATGTTTCACTTCCTGAGAAATTATTTCGAACTAGACATTAAATACAAATGTGAAATAGCTTCGTTTTTAGGAAAGTGATTTGTGCATGCATAACAGTTTAAATAAAAATTATTGGTTTTAGGAGCAGATATTTTTTTTTAGGAAGTGAAAATTTCCACAATTTTTCAACTTCAAGTATCTCATGAAAAAATTTATTTATACAAAAGGGAATTTAAGCAATCAAAAATTGTCAAACAGGTTGTACTCAATAACATATTTACTTGAAAAATAATTTTATAAGAAAAATAAACATTTTTAAATTAAAAATCATAGTTTTTCCATCAAAAGTTTTGACTTATTTTTAAATTTACTTTTGATTTATGAGTTATAAATCAAAGCGGACCAAACTATGACGTAGGCCAGATACTTGTGCATCGGTTTCCCGCCAGGAAATGTAACTTTGTGAAGGCAACTTTACCGTGTATCACGTGATATGGTATACCTTGCTTTTCTCACTATATTTTTAACTAGAATTTCTAGAATATAAAAATGTTGGATGCAAAATTTAACCTTTCAACTTCTTTTATGCAGAAAAAATTGAAATTCGAACTGCCTTAAAGCTTTCTGATTAATAACATTCAAAGTAGAGCCACCAATTGTGGCTCTGGTGCCTTGGCGGGAACTTTTTTTATATGCTCACAAGTGGTTAAGCAGTTTTTACTAATAGAAATCACTTTATTGACTCCCAATTTTGGGAATCCCAAATGATTAAAATTAATAATATGATGAGAATATTGAGCTGTCCAATGGGCCAAGTTGGCGCGTCATCGCTATTTTTGGATTTCAACTTTTTCGTGAAATTTCCCCGATTCCCCGCAAACGGATTTTTAATTTTTGACAAGGTTGCAGGTGATTTAAAATTTTTTTTTATTTTCAATCTGATCTTTTTTTTGTCTACAATATTATACATAAAATTTTTTTTGTTCGGAAAAAAGTTTTGCCTGTTTCCTACCTAACCGTTATATGTGTACCGTTTATCAAATTACCGTTAATTTCACAAAAGTACATTGTAAAGACTTCGTAAGTACCTCAAAATAATCGAAGGGTCAACTTTCTGGTGAAAAATTTTAGCAACTATGGTCAATTATGTACTGAAAGGTCGCCAGAGCAGAGAGCAACAATCTCCCGGTGGAAATCTTAAAAAAAATTGACCATTTTCGCCTTTTAAGGGACCATTTAGTACTTAATGACTCATGGTTGCTAATATTTTCATGAAAAAGTCGACCTCTCATTCTTTTGAGGGTAACTCCACAAGCCTTACGGTAACCTTGAATTGGCTTGAACTTTGTTTTATCAAAATAGTTATTTCTTTATTTTATGAGCTCATTGTTGTAAAAATTTTAATAAAACATTAAAAATTTTTTGGCGAATTTAATACCAAATTGGTGGACGGTTTAATTATTTAATTTGAAAATAGCAAATTTAACCCTAAATTTTGTTTACTTATGCACTTGTTAGTGAGAAATCGGCGAAATGAGAGAATATTTAATTTTCTTATTTCACATTTGATAACTTTTTTAAACTTTTTTTACAAATTTTTTTTATGGGACCAGTCCATTTGGACTGTAGAAAATTTTTTGATAATATATTATCATGAAAAAATTTTATGTAAAATTATGAATCTTCGGTATATGCTCGATTTGAAACGTTCTGGTCACGAAAAGTCCAGAAGAAACTACGGTCCAGAGATTTGTCGGCCCACTACTGGGAGTTAAGGGGGTTGACGACTCTGATTTAATAAAGGGCCTTAGAGCATTAAAATGCTCCAATTGATAACGAGGTTGATAATTAAGTCTACTAAGACCCCAATCATCGAAAAATTTTTCGAAAAGATATGGATATGGGCTCTTGATTGAAAAAAACTTTGTTGCTGGGTTTATATATTACTTCTCAATATATTAATATATACAAACAGCCATACAAGGCTTTGAAAAGGAAACTAGTCAGATTAGCCATCTTGTAGAACCTATTATCAGCATTGCGGGGAAAAAATCTCATTTCATTCATTGCGAAAGCCAAAATGATAAAAACTATCTCCTTTCCAGGTTTTATGTCGAAAAATTTAGCTCGGAAATTTCGGCATAAAATTGTAAAAGTGGAAGGCGAAACTTTACTTTGAGTGTTTTTTCAAATTTCGGTATAGACTCTGTTGAATATGAAAAAATCCGTGTTTTGCAATTATTCGCCCCCTTTCCCCATTCGTTAAAAAACTTTCTCCGCTAGGAAATATTATAAAATCATTCATTTTTTAAGCTAGACTGAAACAAAAATAAAACTTAAACTCGAGCGTTTTTTCATAAATTTCAAACCTAAAACTCGAAATATGATTTTTCTATGGGACCATGATGAAAATTCGGGAGAAAAACGTGCTTTTGATGTTTTTGGAAGAAGGCTCAAAATTTTTAAGCCAACTGATCAGAAAGTTTGAACTTACGGCCAAAGATGATATTTTCACGTTAAGTTGTTAAACTAAATCAAAGGTCGGTAGTTACACGTTATTACCACTCGGAAAACATTTGAAGCATCTTTATGCGACATAAATTATAATCCCTAAGGCCATCATTGTTTTGTAACAACCGACAGTACTTCCTTAATAGAGGTTCCGCATGAAACCAGTTTGAAAATATAATATTTTAACCCTTTTCTAAAAGTATCGAATTTGGCGATTGACCTTTCTGCAGGTACTTGTTAACATTATTTCAAGATTGGTCTTCGTATCCCAAATAGCTGATTAGCCGGTTTTCGTTATAAATGTGGTGTAATCGGTTTGCTTTTTAAAAAAGTCTTTGATAAAGCCAACAATAAATTTTGAAGAAATGTCGGTCTAGCATTTCAGATATAACAACATAAGGATCGTTGTTATGACTAGTTTATATTCACATCTTCTGGATAAGCCTTAAAAATTGGTTGAAATTATGTCAAAAAAATTAAAAAAAATGGGATTTTTATTTTTGAATTCAACCAAATAACTATTGGTAATTAAAAGTCTATAACTAAAAAAGGAGGTCTCTACGCGCTACTTTGCGCGTTTGCTAACTTTTCGCGTTTTGCGGGACTTATTTTCGAAGCTTTTATTGGTCACTTTTCGGGATATCCTGATAATCTTATTTCCGGATATACATTTGGTCAAACGCAGGGCCACCGCGAACACGAAATTTAGAAACTAGAGAACAATATGTAATATCAAAAACGGAAGCTCCAGCTAAGAGATATTTTTCTGGGTCGACAAGGGTCGATAATTTTTCGTCCAGTTCAAATTGTTCATACAATTCTATATCTGATCTCCAGTTCCAACATTTGCGTCTTGACCAATATTTTTCACGCCCTGATTGGTCCAAACACGAATCGCGCAACGCCGGACTGAAGATTTTAAAATAAAAAATTTAACAAAAAACTACTAAGCTATTTAGGCCTATTAAATTATCTTACCAAAATTGAGGATTTTGTTATTAAATTATGTGAAAAATTTATCAAAACTTAAAAGCACCATAATAATTGATGTTATTTTTGGTTAAAAAACGAAGAGTGTTAGAGCTTCTGCTTTCTTTTACTTTAAAAATTAACTTCTTTCGATTTAAAAATTCATGAAATTTTTGGCGGAAGAACTTTTTTTCATCATTCTTCATTTTTGAACAATCAGATTTTGGATGAATTTCTTTTTTTTTATTACGAATTACTTTCCCCTCAGAGAATAAATGTAGCAACTCGTTTTATATTTAACCCCCACCTGCACGAGCGTGTTTCAGAACACAGAGACCAGAAATATTTTGGGGAAAGTGTCATTTTGGCCGGCGAAATATCAGAACAGGACCCCCGATAGTTCCCCTTATTTTTAATTTCAGAGAATTTTCGCGTGAATCTAGAAATTTTCATCAGGACCGAAATGGCTTATTTGGATTGCAATTTTTGTTTAATGCAGTTTAAACAGTACTGGAACAAGATAATGATATACAATATACTTACTAGGGTGACTTTTGGAGGAAGAAAACTTTGTCATTATAATTTTGATACTCGGCGCCATGTGCGCGCACCTGGTGCGTGAAAAGAGCTTTTTCGTCTATCAAATTTTTTCACGGGAGTATTTTGCGGGGTTTTTATGTTTGAATGAAAATTTGAACGAGTGCTCAACCGAGCCCAAATTTAAAATTATTCTCATCGTAAAATTTAGGTAATTTAGGACCATAAAGAAGCAAAAATCAACTTTTTAGCACTTTTCGATAAAATATTTACCGTTAATTTTTGAAAAAAACCGACAACGCAATTTTTCGACTTGTTTTTTTTGAATATTTTTTTTTAATTACATCCCTTAATCACAATTTTTTTAATATCTCGGCCCTGATTAGCAAACGTAGTGTGTTTTTGAGTAGTAGGGCCGAGATATTAACAAAATTGTGATAAAGGGATATCTATCGATGTTATCAAAACCGAGTTTTGAATCTTTTTTTATTAATTAACTCGTAGACTCGCCTAAAATCAAAATGTTCTAGACTTTAAGTTAAATAATAAAAACAGAATAAGCAAACTACTACAGTAGTAGTTGGCTGAAAAACAGTCTACGAGTTAAAAAACAATTAACCAATGTTTCAAATCGACGAAGCGCGAAATACTATTGACAATAGTCTATTGACCAAACTTTTATTTGATTGTTATGTGTTATTTGAAAAAAATATGCTGTCAATTACCGGTAATTTCTGCTGCTGTTATCTGCATTACAATTTGTTGAAATGCATCTGGGGCAATTTTTCTAGTTTTCATCCAAGTTCTCCCGACATCAATATTTTTATTTTCCTCTTCATAGCTCCACGATTTATTTCCAAACGCAGGACAATTTCCAAAAGTTAAAACATTCACCTCAAATTTATCCGTTACTCTTTCATATTCATTCATTGCAAAACTGATTTCGTCATACATTTTATCATCTAGATTGAACTTTAGCATTTCAGCGCCGTTTTGAGGTTTTGATGCTTGCGTTTCAGCGGTGACGATTGGAGTACCGTTTTCGACATTTTCTTTGAAATGAGTAAAAACTTGATTTGCAGTTGTATCAATAGCTTTCCCATCTCCCCAGCCATGTTCGAAAGTGAAAGATGCTGACGAATCTTGGTTTATAATCATACTTAATAAAATTTCATAAAATTATGAAAAAAACCAATCGAAAATATTTTGAATTTTTTTCGGCAAAGAAAATAAAATTTAAGTGGGTGGGTGTTATTTT
Source organism: Oikopleura vanhoeffeni (assembly GCA_004367855.1). Taxonomy (NCBI): domain Eukaryota; kingdom Metazoa; phylum Chordata; class Appendicularia; order Copelata; family Oikopleuridae; genus Oikopleura; species Oikopleura vanhoeffeni. The sequence continues at coordinate 49,748 of SCLH01000282.1, read as the reverse complement.
TTGATGCTTTTCAATCACGCCTCGGAAAAATTCTTGGGCAGTTATGAGAAATCTAAGGATACTTGTTTGTTGATCTAGCCTTCGTCTAACGATTCCATATCTCATACTCAAAATTTTAACACCACACCATCAAGTGCTGAGTTTATTCTAGAACATCAAAGTATTTTTTTTTCAAAATCTTCTTTTAGGCCCTTATACAAAGCGTCTGAAATTCACACAGAGTACGGGATGAATGAGTTGACAAATATGTCCGGCCCAGTTCTTTAAATTTTGGTCTAGTTTGTCTAGAATTTCACTTGAACGCCGATTTTAACGATTTTTCGACTTCAAACTCGTTCTTTTTTCGAACCGAATAAGGCTCGATTTCTGACTAAGGTAGATAAATATAATTTCGTTCATATGTTTGGCCCGGATTTTTATTTTTTCATCTAAAATTCTAGAAATTTGACTTTAAGGGGGTTGTGGGTGTAAATGAAACAAGCGTTGACCAGAAATATTTGGGAAGTGTCATTTTGGCCGCGAATATCAAGACAGACCCCCGATAGTTCCCCTTATTTTTTATTTCAGAATTTTGGTGATTTCTAGAAATTTCTTCCATCGACCGGAAAATGCATTATTTGCGATGCAATTTTTTGTTATGCCAGTTAAACCAGTACTGAACAAATAATGATCTACAAATGAGTAAGGCCCCACTTTGGGACGATTATCACTTGGGACGATATGCACTTGGACGATTATGCACTTGGGACCAATAGCACTTGGGACCATGACGGACTTGGGAACCAATATCACTTGGGACTAATATGCACTTTTGGACCCATGACGGACTTGTGACTAATATGCAGTTGAGACCATACGGACTTGGACAAAAATCACTTGGACAAATCACACTTGGGACAATATGCAGTTGGACCAAATCACACTTGGGAAGCATAGGCATTTGGGACCCAAATGCACTAATACAACTAAAAGATTTATATAATAATGAAAATTTATTAACAATTAAACCTAAATTCAGCTTTGGAATTCGAAATATTTTTCAATAAGTTAAATTTGATTCCATGAGCTTTCAAAAAATGGAACACAGTCCAAAAAGTTTAAACATCCAAAAATTGTTAGTTTAGAAATTGTTTTCGAGAAGTTTTAAAATTGTTCCTCAAAAAATATATGTTAAAATTACAAATAATTAAGAAACAATTCCAAATTTTAGAATTTTAAATGTTCCAAGCAAATAAATTTGAGTAATTGAAACCGTGTGGAATTTAAGAAAGAAAATTTTTAAAATCTTAATAATAGAAAGTTTTAATTCCCAAAGTGAAAAAATGGCGTCGCAAAAAAAAAATTAAAAAACTTGATTGACTCATATTCAGATATTAGAGATTAACATTCGACGACGAAATTTTTTTTTAAGTCCGCCATAATGCGTCTCCAAGTTCCGTCATCGTCCCCCAGTGCATATTGGTCCCCAAGACCCGCCATATCAGGTCCCAATCCTCAGTCCAGTGCATATTTGCGTCGAAGTGCATATGTCCAAGTGCATATTAGTCCCAAGTGCAATGGTCCATGTCCGTCATGTCCCAAAGTGCATATTAGTTCCCCAAGTCCGTCATGCGGCCCAAGGCAGTACGGTCCCAAGTCCGTCATGGTCCCAGTGCATATTTTGGTCCAGTGTGATTTGGTCCCCAAGTCCGCCCATATTGGTCCAAGGAGGTTGGTCCCAAGTGCATTTTCGTCCCAAGTCCGACATGTCCCAGCAATTTCGTCCCAATGTCCCGTCCCTGGTTCCCAAGTGCATGATTGGGGATCCCAGTCTGTCATTTAGGTCAAGTGTTATTTGGTCCCAGGTGCCAAATCGTCCCCAAGTTGCAATTGTCCCAAAAGTGCCCGCACTTAACTGACTTTAAAATGATAATTTTTGGTCCCAAGTGAGGCTTGTCCCAAGTGCATATCGATCCAAGTCCGTCATGCGTCCCCAAGTGCATATTTGGTCCCAAGTGTGATGGTCCCAGTGCATAAATCTTCCAAGTGGCCTACTCTCACAATATACTTACTTAGGGTGACTTTTTGGAGGAGAAAACTTATGGCATTATAATTTTGATACTCGGCGCCCACCTGGTGTGAAAAAAGGCTTTTTCGTCTATATTCGTGACTGGAACCAAATATGAATGTAAAATACTTAGTAGGGAAATTTTTCAAAGCCAAAATCTTCCTTGCATCCATTAATTTTTCTTCAATGCACCACCTGTAGTGAAAATAGGTTCAAAACATCTCTTGAGTAATATTATTTATTTGAAACCACTGAAAATCTTGCAATTTAAAAAACCATAAATATTAATTTAAAATCTAAAAAGCTATGTTTGCNCGCCGGCCAAAATGACACTTCCCCAAAATATTTCTGGTCTCTGTGTTCTGAAACACGCTCGTGCAGGTGGGGGTTAAATATAAAAACGAGTTGCTACATTTATTCTCTGAGGGGAAAGTAATTCGTAAAAAAAAAGAAATTCATCCAAAAATCTGATTGTTCAAAAATGAAGAATGATGAAAAAAAGTTCTTCGCCAAAATTTCATGAATTTTTATCGAAAGAAAGTTAATTTTAAAGTAAAGAAACAGAAGCCTTCTAAACACTCTTCGTTTTTTAACCAAAATAACATCAATTATTATGGTGCTTTACGTTTTTGATAAATTTTTCACATAATTATGAATAACAAAATCCTTCAATTTGTAAGATAATTTATAGTCTAAATCAGCTAAGTAGTTTTTTTGTTAAATTTTTATTTTTCATATTTTTAATCTTCAGTCCCGCCGTTGCGCGATCGTGTTTGACCAATCAGGGCGTGAAAAATATTGGTCAAACGCAATGTTGGAACTGGAGATCAGATATAGAATTTTTGAAAATTTGACTGGACGAAAATTTCGACCTGTCGACCCAGAAAAACTCTCTCTTTGCTGGAGATTCCGTTTTTAGATATTACATATTGGTATCTCTAGGTTTCTAATTTCGTGTTCGCGTTTGGCCCGCGTTTGACCAATGATATAATCGGAATACGATTATCGGATATCCCGAAAGTGACCAATAAGAGCTTCGAAAATAAGTCCCGCAAACGCGAAAGTAAGCAAACGCGAAAGTAGCGGCGTAGAGACCTCCTTTTTTAGTTATAACATTTTAATTACCAATAGTTATTTGGTTGAATTCAAAAATAAAATCCCCTTTTTTTAATTTTTTTGACAAATTTCAATCCAATTTTAGCTTATCCAGAAGATGTGAATATAACTAGTATAAACGCTCCTTATGTTGTTATATCTGAAATGCTAGACGACATTTCTTCAAAATTTATTGTTGGCTTTATCAAAGACTTTTTAAAAGCAAACGATTACACCACATTTATAACGAAACCGGCTAATCAGCTTATTTGGGGATACGAAGACCCAATCTTGAAATATGTTAACAAGTACCTGCCAGAAATGGTCAAATCGCCAAATTTCGGATACTTTTTAGGAAAGGGTTAAATATTATATTTTCAAACTGGTTTCATGCAGGAACCTCTATTAAGGAAGTACTGGTCGGTTGTTACATGAGGCCTTAGGGATATAATTTATGTCGCATAAAGATGCTTCAAATGTTTCCGAGTGGTAAGAACGTGTACTACCGACCTTTGATTTAGTTTAACAACTTAAACGTGAAAATATCATCTTGCCGTAAGTCAACTTTCTGATCAGTGGCTTAATTTTGAGCCTTCTTCCAAAAACATCAAAGCACGTTTTTCTCCCGAAATTTTCATCATGGGTCCCATAGAAAATCATATTTCGAGTTTTAGGTTGAAATATGAAAAAACGCTCGAGTTTAAGTTTTATTTTTGTTTCAGCTAGCTTTAAAAAAATGAATGAATTTTATAATATTTCCTAGGCGGAGAAAGTTTTTACGACGAATAATTGCAAAACACGGATTTTTTTCATATTCAACATATACCGAATATACCGAAATTTGAAAAAAAATGCTCAAAGTAAAGTTTCGCCTTCCACTTTTACAATTTATGCCGAAATTTCAGCTAATTTCGACATAAAACCTGGAAGGAGATAGTTTTATCATTTTGGCTTTCGAATGAATGAAATGAGATTTTTTTCCGCAAGCTGATAAATAGTTCTACAAGATGGCTAATCTGACTAGTTTCCTCAAAGCCTTGTATGGCTGATTTGTATATATTAATATATTGAGAAGAATATATAAACCCAGCAAAAAGTTTTTCATCAAGAGCCCATATCCATATCTTTCGAAATTTTCGATGATTGGGTTCTTAGTACACTTAATTATCACCTCGTATCAATTTGGAGCATTTTTAATGCCTCTAAGGCCTTTATTAAATCAGAGTCGTCAACCCCCTTAACTCCCGTAGTGGCCGACAATCTCTGGACCCGTAGTTTCTTCTGGACTTTCGTGACCAGACGTTTCAAATCGAGCATATAACCGAAGATTCATAATTTACATAAATTTTTTCAATGATAATACTATTATTCAAAAAATTTTCTACAGTCCCAATGGGACTGTCCCATAAAAAAAATTTGTAAAAAAAGTTTATAAAAAGTTATCAAATGTGAATAAGAAAATTAAATATTCTCTCATTTCGCCGATTCTCACTAACAAGTGCATAAGTAACAACTACTTTAAGGGTTTATTGCCATTTCAAATTTTAATATTAAACCGTCACAATTTTGGTATTAAATATGCCAAAAATAATTTAATGTTTTATTAAATTTTTACAAAATGAGCTTCATAAATAAAAAAATAAATCTATTTGTTGATAACAAAGTTCAAGCCAAATTTCCAAGTTCACCGAGAGGCTTGTGAGTACCCCTCAAAGAATCGGAGAGGTCGACCTTTTTCATGTCTGAAAATATTAGCAACCATGAAGTCAATATGTACTAATGGTCCTAAAAAGGCGAAAAATGGTCATATTTTTTTAGATTTACCACGGAGATTGTTGCTCTCTTGGCGACCTTTCAGTACATAATTGGACCCATAGTTGCTAATATTTTCACCAGAAAGTTGACCCTTCCGATTATTTTGAGGTACTTACGAGTCTTTACAATGTACTTTGAAATTAACGGTAATTTGATAAACGGTACACAATATACGGTTAGGTAGGAACAGCAAAACTTTTTTCCGACAAAAAAAATTTTATGTATAATATTGTAGAGCAAAAAAAAAGATTCAGATTGAAAATAAAAAAAAATTTTAAATTCACCTGCAACCTTGTCAAAAATTAAAATCCGTTTGCGGGGAATCGGTGAAATTTCACGAAAAAAGTTGAAATCAAAATAGCGATGACGCGCCACTTGCCCAATTGGGACAGCTCAAATTCTCATCATATTATTAATATCATTTGGGATTTCCAAATTGGGAAGTCAATAAAGTGATTTTATTAAGTAAAACTGCTTAACCCTTGTGAGCATATAAAAAAAGTTCCGCCAAGGCACCAGAGCCACAATTGTGGCTCTACTTTGAATGTTATTAACAGAAAGCTTAAGGCAGTTCGAATTTCAATTTTTTCTGCATAAAGAAGTTGAAAGGTAATATTTTNTATAACCTACGTCAAATTTTACGAGCTTTTTTATGAGCAAGTTTTACGTTTGGGCAAGAGTGGAGGAAAATTATGTGCAGATTATTAAGATAAATAAATTGTACTGAATAATCAAAATAAAAGGTCGGAACTACTAATTTGTATCGTCGCTTTTGATTGATAAAAATACTCGGATATTTAATTTTTGCTGGCTAATAAACGCCTATCTTTTGCCTAGGAACGTTTGAAAAAAGCCCTTTCTTTTGCCTACAACTATACGCCGCACGCCAGAAACGAATAAATTTATTTTTCAAATGCGTAGGTTTTTGCGGAGGCTTACGTAGGTTTTTTCTCGGGTTCCAACTATATGCGTACAACTATATGCGTACAACTATATGCGTACAACTATATGCGTACAACTATACGCCACACCCCCCTGTAATCGAAACACGATTTATAGAAAACAGAGAAAGAAATTTGGCCGAAACTCTCCCTTATGGTCTCCAAAGATTCTTTAGCTGCTCATTTTTGTAAGGTTCGAATAGGTAATTTAAATCTAGGGAGGAGATACATTTTGATTGAGACAAATAAAATATGGTAAAAATACTGTTTTTTGTTGATTTTGTAGCCAAATTAAAAAAAGTGGAACAAAATTTTCCTCACTGATTTTCGGGGACTTTTCAGCTGCACATTCATTAATGTTTTGAATGTGTGCCTTGAAAACCCAGGGAGGAGATACATTTTGAAAAAATAATTCCGTCAGTTTTGTAAGCAAGTTTTTGTTTGGACGAGGCATACGTCACTTTTGATTTCAATTTAACCCCCACCTGCAGCGTTGTGTTTTAAAACACAGACCCAAAATTTTTTAGGGAAGTATCATTTTTGCCGGCGGAATATCGGAGCAGACCCCCGAAAGTTCCCCCTTATTTTTGAGTTCAAGAATTTTGGTGAGCTTCAGAAATTGCTCATCAGACCAGAAATGCAGCAGTGGAACCAGATAATAATCTACAAATCTATTAATAAGGGTGGCTTTCGGAGATGAATATTTTGACATTAATTATCTTGGTACCCGGCACCACCTGGTGGTGTGAATGACGGTCGAAATTTAAAATTGACGATTCTAGAAAGTGTGCATCGCGCGCAAGAAATTCCGTTAAGTATGTTAAGTAAATTGTGGCCCATAAAATTCTACCTGAGATAGGCAAATAAAAAATTGACGGAAGCTGAAACTTAATTATTTTTTTCAATAATTATCATTTTTCCGCCTACACATTTTCGATTGTTAAATTTTTCCATCAATTTACTAAAATTTTTCAAATTACAAAAAGTTAACATTTTAAAGTCAGTAACAGTGCGGCACACGGTGGTCCACTTCAGTCAGAATCGTAAATGGCCCTTTAACTTTCATCAAATTGGCTGAAATTTCGGCTGTGAGTTTTAAATCAAAAATTAATCGATTTGAGTCTAATTATTTTTTTTATTTCCAGGCTTTTAATTGGCTGAAATTCATTTTTTATATTTATGAAAAATAAGTTATATGAGCGTTTTCCTCTTGTTAAGACGATTCGGAATAACCAAAAAAAATTTCAAAAAAATTAATTTTTGACCTTTTTTTCTAATAAATAAGATTTTCTTGTAAATTTGGTGTCAACAATTACAAAAAAAATGCCACCTGGCATTCGAGACAAATTTGTTATTTGTTTGTTTTTTAAAACCCATGATATGAGAAATAAGGTTAACTAT
>SCLH01000282.1:9302-42021 GCA_004367855.1 Oikopleura vanhoeffeni | reverse complement strand
AGAACATTTTTTGGCATTTTGGTGCTAGAGAGATATTAAAATTTAAGGATTTTCGAAACTTATATTTTCTAGAGACTGAGTTAATTTTTAATTATTTAGTATTATTAAATTATATCAATAAATTAACAAATTTTGTGAGGTGCAAAAAATGCCCAAAACTGCTTTCAAGGTGGGTATGAGCAAAATTCTTTTTTTGCAATTTTCAAGTTTTCATGCTGGGCAGAAAATCGGTGAAAAACCACTGCAAAAATATAGCGCCTCGAATATATATGTTGAGCCGTGAGATATTATTTTCAGTCACAATATTTTTGTTTTGTTTTTTTTCTAATAAAAATGAAAAAATAAAAATGGGTCAACATTGAGATTTTCATTGGTCAAAATTTGAATCAATCAGAATCGAGTATAAAGTATTTCCAAAAGATGCGCAATAAGCTAGTTTTTGGTGACGATTAAACAAATAATGTATCTGAAATTACCACAGGTGGCGCTGGAGCGAAAATAAAATAATTTTTGTATTTTTCGCTGATTTTGACGCGTCATGAAGTAAATTGCTCTCTCTCTCACGTCTCCAAATTTGCCAATTTTCACTATTTTTTTTAATTGTACATTTNTTGAAAAGCAAAGGAAATTGTTTGGCAAGCGTCCAATGGTGAGCTTTACTGCAAAGTGTAGCCATCACGTGAATCGAGTAGGTTTGGAATAAGTAACGCCAATTGGTTATACAAAACATAAGCCTCGAGGCACATCAGCCAACACCAATTTGATTTTTCGCTGACCTTGAAACCGTCATAATTTTGAGAAATTTTTGGCATGAGAATAATCCTTGATTTTTTCTGTATAAGATGGCCAAGTTTAATGGTAATCCATCATCAAGATTTCTCTGTATGTCCAAAAAACATAAAATTAAAATAATTTACGTGTTGCGTCCACTCTATTTTTCGCTTTTATATAATGACTTTTACTAATGACTTTACCTGTTAATGTAAATTCAACGAGAGGGCCTGCTTCTAAGTGTGACAAAAGTCATCAATAAATGCTAACTTATCTTCAGAAAAATCAGAAATTCTGTGAGGTGCAAAAAATGCCCAAAACAGCTTTCAAGGTCGGTATGATCAGATTTTTTTTTCATTTTTTTTTGTATTATCAAGTGTTCATGCCGGTCAGAAAATCGGCGAAAAACCACTGCAAAAATATAGCGCCTCGAATATATATGTCGGATATACCACAGATGCTGCTGGAGCGAAAATAAACTAATTTTTGTATTTTTTGCTGATTTTGACGCGTCATGACGTAAATTCCTCTCTCACGTCTCCAAATTTGCTGATTTTTATTATTTTTGTTTTGAAATTATTCATTAATTTTTTTTCTGGTTTTGTTTTAAAAAAAAGAAAGTATTCAACAATGAGTCATATGGAGATTTTTATTGGTCTACATTTGGACAAATCAGGATTCCCAATTTGGTATGACCAAAATATCCGCGCTGAGCTGGTTTTTAGAGACGGTTTGAGAAGCTATGTGGCTATGATCACCACACGTGGTGCCAGAGCCAATTTTGTTAATATTTGAGACTGGGAGTAATATTTTTCTGTCGAAAAGATGCGCCAGAAGCTGTTTTCTGGAGAGCGTATTATAAACTATAACCAAATTATCATCACAGATGCCGCTAGAACCAAAATTAATTAAAATTTATTTCTTCGTCGATTTTGTCGTGAATTGCTCTCACGTCTCCGAACTTGCTCAATTTCATTATTTGATTTCAAATTGTTGACAACATTGTAAAAAAATGAGCCCGAAATCGGCTGAAGGCCGATAACAGGTGGATTTTATGTACTCAATTTAATTTAAAAAAAAACGTAGAAATTCGGGCGAGGCTGATTAAACAGAGTTTTTTAAATTTATTTTTGTTGGAAAATGAGCTTTGAATTGGCCGAAGGCCGATGAATTTTTTTCTTTCTTTTTATGTAAAAATAAGCAAATTTTATGTTTTTAATTTATTTTCTTAAAAAATTAGGCCGAAATCCGCTGGAGGCAGATAAGACGGAGATTTATATATGCAATTGAATTTGTTAGAAAACAGGTTAAAAATCAGCAGAAGACCGAAAGTAGGAAGCTTTATTTATTTTATTGAATTTTGTTGGAAAATCAGCCTTAAGAAGGTACTGGTCGCTGGAATTGAATTTCATCCATAAAAATTAACCAAACAGGGCTTTTAGGATATTATTCAGATAAGCCATCTTGTAGAACTATCATTAAGCTTCTTTAAAAACATTTAAATTTTTTCTTTGTCTGCAAACACTTCTTCACACATAAGCGACACAAGAGGACCTTAGCCGGAATGAAAAAACTATCTCCTCCCAGGTTTCATGTCGAAATTAGAAATCTTTGGATTGAATTTTTCATAGAGGTCCATTCTTTTTAAAGTTGACAAATTTTCTAGAATTTGACAAATTTTCTAGAATTTGACAAATTTTCTAGAATTTGACAAATTTCTTTCAAATTTAATAAATTTCTTGAAAACTGAACAAATTTCTGGAAAATTTGACAAGTTTCCTATGAATTCGACAAATTTCTTGAAAATTTGACAAATTACTGTAAAAAATTTGACGGATTTCTCAAAAACTTTACAGTTTTCTTTAAATTTTTAGAATTTTTTTTTAAATTAAATTTAGGACATAAATTTTATTTTATCGGCCTTCGGCCGATTCGAAGTGTTAGGTATGCCGAGGCTTGAACCCGAGGCTCTATCATCATGATTCAAGTGTGTTTAATAACTACACTACATTGCCTGACATTTATAACACAAGCTCATTAACTTCAAAATTATTTACTTAACATAAATTCCCGTATATCGGCTTTCGGTCAATTTGAGCTTATTTTCTTATTAATTGAAATAAAAACCACGTTCCCCATGCATCGGCTTTCGGACAATTTAGGGATTGCTTTTTAAGTAACAACATAAATATCTCTTTTATCGGGCTTCGGCCGATTTGAAGCTCATTTTTCTCAAAACTAAATAAAAAACGTCAATTTTTTGATGCCGGCCTTCGGAGCTCATTTTCTACAAAAATCAAAACGCAAAAACTTTTTTTATCGGCCTTCGACAGATTTGAGGTTCATTTTCTTAAAAGCTTGAGTTTTGATAACACTTCATAATAAAGTATATCGAAATTTAGATATTCAAAATCAGTGAAAAAAATCTTCCAAGGCATAATTAAATTATCGATTCTGATTGGTTCAAATTTCGACCAATTAGAATACATCGATTCAATCAAAGTTATAGTGAATAAAAATTATATCTCACGACCCACCGACTACTTGCGGCGCTAGAGACTTTTTAAGCTAAATCAATCAATTTTTGAGGTGTTTGACAGCTTTTAAAGTTAAGAAAGGACATTTTTGATGTAAAAGACATAAAAAATATATATTTTGAATAAGTAAAAAATAACGATTCATATAGTTTTGCAGAATAGTCGATTCTGATTAGTTAAAATTTCTACCGATGAGAATTAACCTATGGCTCATCGTTTAATACTTTCATCTATTCAAAAACAACAGAAAAAAATAAATGTACAATTTCAAAGAAAAATACTGATAATAACCAAATTTGGAAGCGTGAGAGCAATTCACGACAAAATCAGCAAAAAATACAAAAATTTATCTTATTTACGGTCTAGCAGCATCTGTGGTGACCATATACTTATAGACTATACTAGTAAGTTATAGTGCATAATACGGTTTCCAGAAAACAGCTTAATTTGCATCTTTTGGTACTATTATATAGTCGATTTTACTGTAATTGATCCAAATTTCGACCAATGAGAATCTTAATGTCGGACACTTTTTATTTTTCTGATTTTATTCTTAAAATAATCAGAGACAAACATATTGCGAATGAAAATAATTACTCACGGCTCAACATACAGGGTGTAAGGTGTTCCCTTCTTTTTTCCAAACTGGTTACACTTGATTTCCGCCGTTTTGATTGGTTGAATCTGAGAAAACTCTTCTGACAACCAATCAAAACGGCGGAAATCAAGTGTAACCAGTTTGGAAAAAAGAAGGTAAAAACCTTACACCCTGTATATTCGAGGCGCTTAAATTTCAGCGATATTGGCAAATTCGCCGATATGGGAACAGAAATACAATTCTTGCTCAAAATTTTTTAAAAACGTGTAGGCGCTAGAGTTGACGTCATATTTGCCGATTTTTTATTTTATAAGAGTTTTTAGTAGGTTCAAATGAAGTGTGGCACCATAATTCGTAGAATTAAGCATTCTATCAATAATCATTCATATCAAAGTTGGACAGAGTAAATTTTGGAAATTCAATCTTGAAAATGACGTCATTCATGACGTCCACAACATAGTTTGAAGTATATCTCCAAAACATTTGGCGACACTGGCACATTCGGCGATATCTTCAGCGATATTGACACTCGAATTATTAAGCTTAATGCGTATTTTTTTCGGCGATATCGGGCTTCCTCCTGTAGTTGGGAAACTTTTCAAATTTTTTTTAAGATTAGGCCTTTTTTTTTAGATGGGTCATATAACTCGGTGAGATAGCTCGGAAGTGGCACATACGATCTTTGAATTGGGTCAATAATATAACTTTTTAAACTACGTGTCAACTGCAGAGCCGTGTTTTTTCGATTTCCGGTTTACCGTTAATTTTTCGTAATTATTCGGTTTCTCGAACCCCACTAAGGATTTTTTGTGAAAACCTAAAAGATAGCAAAAAACTCGCCCGGGTGTAATGTTGACCCCTGGGTTGGGTCGAATTTCATTATTTGATAATTTTTTTTGAAATCCTTGATTTTTTTGAACCCCCGATCCCGAAGTTTTCCACAAAAATCCTTAGTGGGGTTTTCGAGAAACCGATAATTTACGGATAAATTACCGTGTCAAAAACCGGAAATCGGAAACCGGGCTCTGCCAGTGACAACGTAGTTTAAAAAGTGATTTATGACCCAAAAATTTTCAAAAGATCGTATGTGCCACTTCGGAGCTCCTATCTCACCGAGTTATATGACCCATCTTAAAAAACAGGCCTTTGCATTAAATTCAAAAAAAAATATTTTTTTAAATCCGTTTGATAAAAAATAAACGCTTATTTGTAATACTTCTGTAAACGTAATTTAAATTATTTGTGATGTCTGATTTTAAAGTAAATTATCCGTCATTTTCTGAACATAATAATTTGAAATCAGTAACAATATAATCCTTTTATGTAATTTAATGATAGAAAACACGCGTTTCAAGCAGTGATTTTGACTGATTAGCTTCACGGTGCGCAAAAAGTATCCGATCCGATCACATATCCGATCAGATGGGACATTTTGTGATCGGATGGAATTTGCTCGGAAGCACATTTCAAAATTTTAATATCGGATCGGATTGGACCCGATTCGAAAGTAACGTGATCGGATCGGAAAAAAACGATCTGATCGGTTTGCTCGGACCTGCTCGGTATTTTCCGAGCAGATATTTTAGCTCGGACGCCCATCCCTGATATAGATAGGTCCCGCAAAATATCTTCAAACCGATCAAAAAGTGCTTTCCTTATCATTTATGTTCTTAAATACGTCACATATCACCGAGTCCCTTGATTTATCCATAACGGTAATTAGCCATTTTCCAGCCAAAATTTTTATATTATTCGGCGTTTCAGAACCACTCAACCGATTGAGTTTTTAGGCAGATTCTTAGATGAAGATTTTGGCTGAAAAGTGGCTATAAGGCCCAGCCAGTACCGTAATAGATAAAGATTCGGGGCCCTTAACCGACAGATCGTGACTATTTCAACGATATAAATGGCGCGAGATCCTTGCACCGATCAAAATCCTGAATTTTAAAAAAATAAGCCAATAAAATTGGATCTGATTTAGTTACGACCTGTCGGTTTATTTTTTGCCATGAAACAAAATGAGACCAGACATCCTAAAATTATTTTGCTGATTTATTATCCATTCTAAGTTATCTACCAAACATTGCAGAAATTATTCTTCACAATGCTGTTTTGAGCTGAGGATCAATTCAATTTTTCCTTTAACCAATTAGCTAAAAACTCACGGATAAATAGGCTTTTTGCGACAAAAAATGACTCTGGTTTGAAGCTTTTTTCGGATTGGTCGAATAATCAGTGATCTTTAATTCTGATTCTGATATGAGATTCTTGTGCAAATATACATTTATTTAACTTACATGGATTCACCAACTGTGTACCCCATAATTAATTTGTCCAAGAAAATTTTCCAAAGGTGTATCTTTCCAATTTTAGCGTTTTTCAGAAAAATGATCACTAATCAACCTTGTTTCGCACTTTTAGAGACATTACTGTACTCTGACTTACCTTTCGCAAATGCAGACATTTACGACCTGAGTAAGCTATGGGTATTTGGGGAAAATTAAAAATATTGTTTAGTTGTGTAGATTTAATTAACTTCTTATTGAGTAACAAGCTGCGTTAAACATTGTATTTTTTATGAGCACGTCTTACTGGTGACAGCCTAATTATAGTTATCATAATAAAATCGATTGCTTCAATTTGGAAATAAGTAATAGCCAAATTGAAATTGGAGCAGGTGGTCCGTTAATGTGTTATGTGATAATGACAAGAAGAATATTCATTTTTTTGATAGGGAAATTTTTATACTTTTGATTTTTAGAGAATGTTGCAAGTGATTCCGGATACCATTTTTTTTCTGTGATGAAATCACATATTCTCTAAAAATAATTTTCTCTCAAGATAATTTTTCTTTTGTCGGAGAACCAGGGAAAAAAATTTCAANTGGGTGAGTTTGAAGACGGTCAAAATTTGAAATTTTGACGATTCTAGAAAAGTGTGCATTCGCGCGCAAAGAAATTTTCCGTTAAGTATGTAAGTAAATTGTGGGCCCATGAAATGTCTCACCTGATTTAAAGGCAAATAAAAAATTTGACGGGAAGCTGACAACTGAGATGTATTGTTTTCAGAAAAATTATCATTCTGCGCCTACACATTTTCGATTTGTTACAGTTTTCCATCAATACTTAACAATTTTTTCAATTACAAAAAGTTAACACTGTTTAAGCAGTCCAGTAACAGGTGCGGCACTTGGGTTTGCCTGCTTCAGGACCGGACAGGACAGGAATTTACAAATTCTTTTGTGCCGAGCTCCTGCTTGGGACCAATGACGTTGTCATCAAGAGCCCATATACGTATCTGTCAAGTACCCGCCCCTTACTTCGTTCTCGCTTTTTTTCAAAATGATGTCTAGAAAGTATATTTAGATCAGGGAAGGCATTCGGAGCCGATTTTTTCAATATCGGATCGGACCCGGTTTAAAAAGATGTGATCGGATTGGATCGGAAGGCCCGAATTTGAAAATCCAATATCGGATCATGATCTGGTGCTCGGACGTGATCGGATAGGAGCCGTGCTCGGATTTTTTTACTTTGTTGGAATAATCCCTTTATCACTTTTGGTTAGAATGCGTAGCCCACAACGTTTAACGATCCACAACGGTTAAAAGGAGTTAGTGGCTACGCATTCTAACCAAAAAAGTGATAAAGGAGGTATACTGAAAATGCGCGTTGAATAATTCTAAGTTGACTTTGAACGCTCGATTTCTGCGTTGACATAAGCTGATTTAATCGAGTTAAACATTTTAGCCGATTGTTCGTGCTAGAGAGATATTTAAAATTTAGGATTTTGGAACCTATATTTCTAGAGACTTGAGTTAGGATTTTTAATTATTTTATATCATTAATTATTATGAATAAACTTTGAATAAATTTGTAGAAACTCGGCTGGTAGATTAATTTAAAAACATGATATTGTAACCCAGCCGATTTTATACAGAAATTTTGACAAGTTCAGGGCCCCGCTTTGTCGGAGTGTTAGTTATATTTCAATAGCATTTTTTATTAAAATTATTCAAATAAATATTGGAATACTATTTTTTTTTATGATACTTTAAACTTTAATACCCCACGGCTGGGAGATTAAAAGATAGTCTAGTTTATTGCTCATGGACTTGATTAGGCGCAAAAAATTTTGATGGTGTACAGTAATTTAAATAAAATAATTTTAGAAGAAAATTTTTTAGATTTCAGAAAGATACAGAACAAAAGGTGACCATCCAATTGAAATTATTTTAAATATATAAAAAAATTTTTATCATTCATACGCATATTTCTATAATAATAAGACAAACCAAGGTCATATATTTATTATATATTTAATATTTTGCTATTAAAAATAGTTTTTTACAACGTTTTTCGAATTTATTATTCATTCTTCAGGTAATGATTTGAGAAATAGAAAATATTTTTATTGAACGAAAAAGTTGAGCACAAAAATTAGAAACAAAAGTAATTTGGCAATACGGACTCTCAGAAAATTTGCCAAATTAATAGCCCGTAATCATGTGATAGATCATTTAACCAGACTGTACAAATTCAGGTTTTGTTTTTTCGTGTTTTGACTCTGTTTTATAGATCTGGTTTCTGAAGGTTATGTGCAATCCTTCGAAACTTTTTCCTGATGAAAGTTGGTTAGCTATTTAATTTGCAAATTTTCTGAGGACCCGTTTTGCCAAAATTACTTTTGTTTCTATTTGTTCAACTTTTCGTTTTCAAAAAAATATTTCTATTTCTCAATCATTACCATGAATGATGACATAATAAATTTCGAAACGTTGTTAAAAAAACTATTTTTTAATTAAGCAAAAATTTATTATATTTGTGCCTCCAAACCGAAATACAATATATTATATACTATAGTATAACCACTTTTGTCATACACCTCTGGGTAATTATTTTGAAAAAAAAAATTTTTTGATTGTCATCTTTTAATGGATTTTTTTAAATTGAATAATGAATCTAACAGTTATTGTTTTTTAAATTGAAAAAACTACTCATATCATTTTTTAAGGGGATTTTTTTTTTTAAAATGTCTGAACAATGATTAACAGTATGTTTATAATGTTTGAAAAACTACTTCATATTCATTTTTAAGGATTTTTCAAATCTGAACAATGATCTAACAGTATTGTTTTATAGAATTGAAAAGAACTACTCATATCATTTTTTAAGGATTTTTTTTTAAAATCTGACAATGAGTCTAACAGTATTGTTATATTAAATTTGTTTAAAAACTATCATTTTCATTTTTTAAGGATTTTTTTTAAATCTGCAACAATGATCTAACAGTATTGTTTTATGAAATTTGAAAAAAAAACTATACTCATATCATTTTTTAAGGATTTTTTTAAATCTTGAACATGAATCTAACAGTATCTGTTTTATAATTGAAAAAAACTTTACTCATATTTCATTTTTTAGGTTTTTTAAAATTCTGAACAATGATTCTGACAGTATTGTTTTATAAAATTGAAAAAACTACTCATATCATTTTTTAAGGATTTTTTTTTAAAATTCTGAACAATGATCTAACCAGTATTGTTTTTATAAAATTTTGTAAAAAAACTACTCATTTCATTTTTTAAGGATTTTTTTTAAAATCTGAACAATGATTCTAACAGTTATTGTTGTTATAAATTTGAAAAAAAACCTCTCATATCATTTCTTTAAGGTTTTTTTTAAAATCTGAACAATGATCTAACAGTATTGTTTTCTATAAAATTGAAAAGAACTCTCATATCATTTTTTAAGGATTTTTTTTAAAATCTGAACAACTGATCTACAGTATTTTGTTTTTATAAATTTTGTAGAAAACTTACTCATTTATCATTTTTTAAGGATTTTATTCCAAAATTCTGAACAATGATCTAACAGTTTATTGTTTTATTTAAAATTTTGGGAAAAGAACTACTCATATCATTTTTTTAAGGATTTTTTTTTAAATCTGAACAATGATCTAAACCAGTATTTGTTTTATAAATTTTGAAAAAAAACTACTCATATCATTTTTTTTAAGGATTTTTTTAAATCTGACAATGATCTAACAGTATTGTTTTTATAAAATTTGAAAAAAGAACTACCATATCATTTTTTAGGTTTTTTTAAAATTCTGAACAATGATCTAACAGTATTGTTTATAAAATTTGAAAAAAACACTACTCATTCATTTTTTAAGGATTTTAAAATCTGACAATGATCTACCAGTATTGTTTTTTATAATAATTTGAAAAAAACCTACTCATATTCTTTTTTTAAGGATTTTTTTTAAATCTGACAATTGATCTATAGTATTGTTTTATAATTTGAAAAAACTACTCATAATCATTTTTTAAGGATTTTTTTTAAAATTTCTGACCAATGATCTACAGTATTGTTTTATAAATTTTTTGAAAAAAAAAACTACTTCATATTCATTTTTTAGGATTTTTTTAAAATCTGAACAATGATCTAACAGTATTGTTTTATAACATTTGAAAAAAAAACTTAATCCATATCAATTTTTTTAAGGATTTTTTAAAATCTGAACAGATCACTTTATTGTTTTTATAATATTTGTAAAACTACTCATATCATTTTCAAGGATTTTTTTTTAAATTCTGAACAATGATCTCACAGTATGTTTTATAAATTTGAAAAAACTACTTCAATATCATTTTTTATTGATTTCTGTTAAAATCTGAACAATCATCATACAATTATTGTCTTTTTCAAATATTTTTCCCCACCTCTTGATATTTTATATACTATCGCACGGTAAGTTTAAATGACGTATTTAAAAATAAAAATAACTGATGAAAATCACCCTGCTCTAGTAAAGTATTAAATTTCTGAATACCAAAAATTAATGTAAATGAAAATGATTGAGATTATTAAAACGGACAGAAAAAATAAGTTTCCATTATTTAAAATTTGAATTGCAAAAAAAAAATTTGAGTTGCAAAAAAAATTTATCAAGCAAAAATGCTAAAAACTTTCTTAATTTTTGAAGCTTTTAACCATTCAAAAGAAAAATTTTAAACTAAGAACGTTGTAGAACAAATATTCAGGCAATAAACAAGATTTAGGAATAAAAAGTGATTCAAAAAGCCACAACAAAATTACCTCCGAACCACAAACGATCCGAAACGTCCGATAAAACCCATTAAAACCTTTCGACTATATACAAAATTTTTGTCGAGAAGACATTTAATTGCTCAGTTTGGACCTGATGGATTTTTTGGTTAAACCTTATACAAAATTATTACATCGGCCGTAATATACAAGGTGCCCCATGTTTTTAATGCAAAAAAAAATTACCGGACATTCCGGACGCTACTGCCGAAAATACTCATCCGCCAGCCCATAAAATTATTTTTCGTCTATTTTTCTTTCCATTTGTCGAATTTGTTCACATTGTCGAGTTATAGCTCGGTTTGTTAAAAGCAAAGGAAATTGTTTGTCAGCGTCAATGGTGAGCTTTACTGGCAAGTGTAGCCATACGTGAATCGAGTAGGTTTGGAATAAGTAAACGCCAATTGGTTATACCAAAACATAAGCCTCAGAGGCCACATCAGCCAACACCCAATTTGATTTTCGCTCTGGACCTTTGGAAACCGTCATATTTTGACAGAAATTTTTGGGCATTTGAGAATAATCCTTGATTTTTTTCTGTATTAAGATGGCCCAAGTTTATCGGTTAATCCATCATCAAGATTTTCTCTGTATGTCCAAAAAACATAAATTGAAAATAATTTACCGGTGTGCGTCTCCACTCTATTTTTCGCTTTTATTATAATGACTTTACTAATGACTTTACCTGTTATATGTACAGAATTCAAACGAAGAGGGCCTGCTTCTAGTGTGACAAAAGTTCATTTCAATAAATGCCCTAACTTATCTCAGAAAATCAGAAATTCTGTGAGGTGCAAAAAAATGCCCAAAACAGCTTTCAGGTCGGTATTGAGCAGATTTTTTTTTTCACTTTTTTTTTGTATTATCAAGTGTTTCATGCCGCCGTCAGAAAAATTCGGCCGAAAACGCACTGCAAAAATATAGCGCCTCGAATATATTACTGTTCGGATATACCACAGATGCTGGCTGCGAGCGAAAAGTAAACTAATTTTTGTATTTTTTTTGATTTTTGACGCGTCATGACGGTAAATTCCTCTCTCACGTGTCTTCCAAATTTGCTTGATTTTTATTATTTTTGTTTTTGAAATTATTCATTAATTTTTTTCTGGTTCTTGTTTTAAAAAAAGAAAGTATTCAACAATGAGTCATATGGAGATTTTTTATTTGGTCTAACATTTGGACAATCAGGATTCCCAATTTGGTATGACCAAAATATCCGCGCTGAGCTGGTTTTAGGAGACGGTTTGAGAAGCTTATGTTGGCTATTGATCCACCACACGTTTGTGCCAGAGCCATTTGTTATATTTTTGGAACTGAGAGTAATATTTTTCTGTCGAAAAGATGCGCCAGAAGCATGTTTTCTGAGAGTATTATCAAACTATAACCAAATTATCCTCACAGATTGCCGCGTGAACCAAAAATTAATTTAAAATTATGTTCTCGTCGATTTTGTCGTGAATTGCTCTCACGTCTCCGAACTTGCTCAATTTCATTATTTATTTTCAAATTGTTGACAACATTGTTAAAAAAATGATCCCGAAATCGGCTGAAGGCGATAACAGGTGGATTTTATGTACTCAATTTAATTTTTTAAAAAAAAAACGTTAGAAATTCGGGCGGAGGCTGATTAAACAGAGTTTTTAATTTATTTTTGTTGGAAAATGAAGAGCTTTGAATTGGCCAAGGCCGATGAATTTTTTTCTTTTCTTTTATGTAAAATTAAGCAAATTTATGTTTTTAAATTTTCTTTAAAAAAATTAGGCCGAAATCGCTTGGAGCAGATAAGGACGGAGATTGTACTATTGCAATTGAATTTGTTAAAAACAGTGTTCAAAATCAGCAGAGACCGAAAGTAGGAAGCCTTCTCCTCCTGTACTAATAATTATAATGAAAATTATATAGTCAATACAGCCGTTAAGAACGCGCTCTCGCGCTCCGCCGCTCGGCGTCTGAAAGATAATACAATTAACAACGTAAAATATACACAGGGCCTACCTTTTCGCGCTCGTTATTCAGATCACGCGCCCCATATCATATAGATACTTGATCCTTCATTTAACGCTTTCTTAAAAATACATTTCTTCATTACGTATTTTCTTTTGTCTGGCAAACACTTCTTCACACATAAGCGACACAAGAGGACCTTAGCCGGAATTGAAAAAACTATTCTCCTCCCAGGTTTCATGTCGAAATATAGAAATCTGTTGGATTGAATTTTTCATAGAGGTCCATTTTCTTTTTAAAGTTGACAAATTTCTAGACTTTGACAAATTTTTCTTAGAATTTTGACCAAATTTTCTAGGATTTTGAAATTTCTTTCAAATTTAACTAACAATTTCTTGAAACTTGGAACAAAATTTTCTTTTGGAAAATTTGACAAAGTTCCTATGAATTTCGACAAATTTTCTGAAATTTGACAAATTACTGTAAAAAATTTGACGCCCATTTCCAAATACTTTACAGTTTCTTTTAATTTTTAGAATTTTTTAAATTAAAATTTAGGACATTTAAATTTTATTTTATCGGCCTTCGGCCGATTCGAAGTGTTTAGGCTATGCCGAGGCTTGACCCGATGGCTCCTATCATCAGATTCAAGTGGTTAATTACTACACTACATTGCCTGACATTTATTTAACACAAGGCTCATTAACTTCAAAATTATTTACTTAACATAATTCCCGTATATCGGCTTTCGGCAATTTGAGCTTATTTTCTTATTAATTGAAATTAAAAAACCACGTTTCCCCATGCATGCGGCTTTCGGACAATTTAGGGATGCTTTAAGTAACAACATAAATATCTCTTTTATCGGGCCTTCGGCCGATTTGACGCCTCATTTTTTCTCAAACTAAATAAAAAACGTGCAATTTTTGGATGCCGGCCTTCGGAAGCTCATTTTCTACAAAAATCAAAACGCAAAAACTTTTTTTATCGGCCTTTCGGACAGATTTGAGGTTCATTTTTCTTTAAAGCTTTGAGTTTGATAACACTTCATAATAAAAGTATTATCGAAATTTAATATTCAAATCAGTGAAAAAAAATCTTCCATGGCATTAATTTAAATTATCGGATTCTGATTGGTTCAAATTTTCGACAATTAGAATACATCGATTCAATCAAGTTATAGTGAAATAAAAATAATCTCAACGAGCCCCGACTACTTGCGGCCGCTAGAGACTTTTTTAAGCTAAATCAATTCAATTTTTGAGTGTTTGACAGCTTTTAAAGTTAAGAAGGACATTTTGATGAAAATACATAAACAATATTATTTTGAATAAGAAAAATACGCATTCATATAGTTTTTGCCAGGAATAGTCGATTCTGATAGTTAAATTTTTTCTACCGAATGAGAATTAACCTTATGGCGTCATTGTTTAATACTTTCATCTATTCAAAAACAACAGAAAAAAAATAAATGTACAATTTCAAAGAAAAAATACTTGATAATAACCAAATTTGGAAGCGTGAGAGCAATTTTACGACAACAATACAGCAAAAACTACAAAAAATGTATCTTATTTTACGCCCTCTAGCAGGCATCTGCGGGACCATAACTTATAGACTATACAGTAGTAAGTTATAGTTCATATCACGGTTTCCAAGAAACAGCTTAATTTGCATCTTTTCGGTACTTTATATAGTCGATTTTACTGTAAGTTGATCGGCAAATTTCGACCATTTTTTACTGAGCTCTTTATGTCGGGACACTTTTTATTTTTTCTGATTGGGTTAATTCTAAAATAATCAGAGACAACATATTGCGGGAATGAAATTAATTACTCACGGCTCCAAACATACAGCGTGTAATGGTGTTCCCTTCTTTTTCCAAGAACTGGTTACACTTGATTTTCCGCCGTTTTGACTGGTTGAATCTGAGAAAACTCTTCTGACAACAATCAAAACGGCCGGAAATCAAGTGTAACCAGTTTTGGAAAAAAGAAGGTTAAAAACCGTTACACCCTGATATATTCGAGGCGCTTAATTTTCAGCGATTATTGGCAAATTCGCCGTTATGGGAACAGAAATATACAATTCTTGCTCAAAATTTTTTTTTAAAAACGTTGTTATGGCCGCAGAGTTGACGTCATATTTGCCGATTTTTTTATTTTATAGAGTTTTTTAGTAGGTTCAAAATGAAGCTGTGGGCACCATAATTCGTAGATTAGGCATTCTATCAAATAATCATTCATATCAAAGTTGGACAGAGTTTAAATTTTTGGAAAATTCAATCTTGAAAATGACGTCATTTTCATGACTTGTCCAAACAGTAGTTGAAGTATATCTCCCAACATTTGGCGAACACTGGCACATTCGGCGATATCTTCAGCGATATGACACTCGATTATTTAAGCTTTAATGCGTATTTTTTTTCGGCGATATTCGGCTTCCTCTCTCCATGTAGTTGGGAAACTTTTCAAATTTTTTTTTTTAAATTAGGCCTTTTTTTTAGATGGGTATATTAACTCGGTGAGATAGCTCGGAAGTGGCACATACGATCTTTGAATTGGGTCAATAATATAACTTTTTAAACTACGTGTCAACTGCAGAGCCGTGTTTTTTCGATTTCCGGTTTACCGTTAATTTTTCGTAATTATTCGGTTTCTCGAACCCCACTAAGGATTTTTTGTGAAAACCTAAAAGATAGCAAAAAACTCGCCCGGGTGTAATGTTGACCCCTGGGTTGGGTCGAATTTCATTATTTGATAATTTTTTTTGAAATCCTTGATTTTTTTGAACCCCCGATCCCGAAGTTTTCCACAAAAATCCTTAGTGGGGTTTTCGAGAAACCGATAATTTACGGATAAATTACCGTGTCAAAAACCGGAAATCGGAAACCGGGCTCTGCCAGTGACAACGTAGTTTAAAAAGTGATTTATGACCCAAAAATTTTCAAAAGATCGTATGTGCCACTTCGGAGCTCCTATCTCACCGAGTTATATGACCCATCTTAAAAAACAGGCCTTTGCATTAAATGTAAAAAAAAATATTTTTTTAAATCCGTGATAAAAAATAAACGCTATTTGTTACTTCTGCCTAAACGTTTTAAAATTGATTTGTTGATGTCTTATTTTTAAAGTAAATTATCCGTCATTTTCTGACAATAATTAATTTGAAAAATCAGTAACAATTAATCCTTTTTATGGTCAACTTAATGATAAAAACACGCGTTTCAAGCAGTGATTTTGGACGATTAGCTTCGGCGGTGCGCAAAAAGTATCCGATCACATATCCGATTCAGATGGGACATTCTTGGATCGATGGAATTTGCTCGAAGCACATCTTCAAAATTTAATATCGGTCGGATCGGACCCGATTCGAACGTAACGATTCGGATCGGATCGGGAAAAAACGACCTGATCGGTTTGCTCGGAGCCTGCTCGTCGGTGGTACTTTTCCCCCCATGCGCAGATATTTTAGCTCGGACGCCCATCCCTGCTATAGATAGGTCCCGCAAAAATATCTCCAAACGATCAACAAGTGCTTTCCTGCATCATTTATGTTTCGTTAATACGTCACATATCACCGAGTCCCTAGATATTTCACATAACGGTAATTAGCCATTTTCCAGCCAAAATTTTTTATTATTATTTCGAGCTTTAGTTTCAGAACCACTCAAACTCGATTTGCAGTTTTTAGGCTAGATCTTGGTATGAGATTTGGGGACTGAAAATATGGCTATTAAGGCCCAGCCAGTACCGTAAGTAGGATAAAGATTCGGGGCCCTTAACGACAGTCGTACTATTATTCAACGATATAAATGGCGCGAGATCCTTGCCGATCAATCTGCAATTCAAAAAAATTAAGGCCAATTAAATTGATTGATTAGTTACGACCTGTAGCGTTATTTTTTGCCATGAAACAAAAATGAGACCAGACTCCTAAAATTATTTTGCTGATTGTATTATCCTTTAAGTTAATCTACCAAACATTGACAGAACAATTAATTTCTTCACAATGTGCTGTTTTTAGCTGACGGATCATTCATTTTTCCTTTAACCAATTAGCTAAAACTCAGGCATACATAGGGCTTTTTTGCCGACAAAAAATGACTCGTGTTGGTTTGAAGCTTTTTTCGGATTGGTCGAATAATCAGTGATTCTTTAATTTGATTCTGATATGAGGTTCTTGTTGCAAATTATAACATTTCTTTAACTTACATTTGGATTCACAACTGGTGTACCGCCCATCAATAATGTCCCAAGAAATTTTCCAAGGTGGTCATCTTTCCAAATTTATTAGCGTTTTCAGAAAATTGATCCTAATCAACCTTTTTGCGCACTTTTAAGACGACATACTTGTACTTCTTACCTTTCGCAATGCAGCATTTCACGACCTAGTAAGCGATGGTATTTGGGTTAAAATTAAAAATATGTTTGGTGTAGATTTAATTAACTTCTTATTGTACGTAACAACTGCTTAAACATTGGCTATTTTTTATTGAGCCACGTCTTACCTTGGGACGCCTATATAGTATCTAATAAAATCCGATTGCTTCCAAATTTGGAAATCAAAGTAATAGCCAAATTGAAATTGGAGATGGTGTCCCGTTAATGTGTTCATGTGATAATGACCAGAAGACGTATTCATTTTTTTTGTAGGAGAAATTTTTATTACTTTGTGATTTTTTAGAGAATGTGCAAGGGATTTCCGCGATACCATTTTTTTCTGTGATGAAATATCAATATTCTCTTAAAAATACATTTTCTCTAGGATATTTTTCTTTTGTCGGAGAACCAGGGAAAAAATTTTTCTTCAAAAATTTATGTTTTCAATGTTCGACGAAAATGCCGATTTTAGAAAAACGTTGCATAATTTTGGCCAAATTTGTTTTTTGAGTCAGAGTCGTGCCCAAAACCTAAAAGTGCTCCGAAAGGAAATTAAAGAAATAAAATCGGAGCTGGTCGATTTTTGCTGTTCCTACTTTACACTAGGAGTGAATTAAGGTAGACAAATGATATGATCTAGTTTCCAACGTCCAGGTATCTACAACGTAAATGATTGCTACACACAATTAGGAAATTTTTGGTGCCAAAATCCTTTTCTTAATGATATATTTAAACGTAATCATTACGTTTTAATAATAAATGTTAATCTTACATTAATTATGTCCAAAATACTTAAATAATACAGTGTAGATAATTTAAGATAAATGTTTTAAAAGTCACTTGCAAGTTGCAACCTTTTCAAAATCAACAACCGTTTTTGTAATTGCCTATCATTGATAAGCAATTTCTAAAAAGGATTTTTAATTTATGACTGGGTTGGAAGTGACTTTCAAAATATAACCACAGTTATTCATTTATATTTACAACGATAAACAATATAAATTTCGATTTTCTGGTAACCAGACTTTGGTTATAACAGTTTTGCAGTTCTCACCTCACCCTAGTTTTAAAATTCGATGAGTCTCAGGCTTTTGTACACAGCTAAAAAAGTAAGCATTGGAATATACTCGTTATAAATTTGAATTGGCAAATATTTTTGTAGAGTTTAGTTTCAAAAACGAAAAAGTTAACGAGGCAAAACAGACCTGTTAATTAACAAATATCCGAAGAAAATAAAATTTAAAAAACCAATATTTTATATGATGAGTTTTCGAATAGAAAAATAGGCTTTTGTGAAATAAAGGCAGAGGTCACTTGCTTTTCTTAAAGAAGTGCGTGTTCGATATCAGATTTTCCACGAATTTTCAAAATTAATACATCGGATAAACAATTATAAGGTATAATTTCGAACGATTGCTGTTACGATTCGGAAAATCCGACGTTTCAATTTAAACATTTATGTTTTGTCTATACCATGTTCGTTGACTATCGTTCTAAAACATTAAAAATGATCAGAAATCTGACATTCGACACGCTCGAAGCGTGACGCACACCCTAAATTTAAGAAAACTAAAATTTCTGTACTGGGTTACTTTAAGTCTTTAACCTTGAAACAATTTCATTAGACAACAATTTCGTTTGATATACGATATCGTGAAAGTCTAAATTTGCTACCGATTATATTTTCCCTTCTGTCGCTTATGTGTGATGAAGTGCATGCAAAGAAAATAAATTAAGATTTGTTTTTAACAAGATTAAGGATAGTTCTACAAGATGGCTTATCTGACTTAAAACCTCAAAGCCGAATATATATGGCTAATTTTTCATTGAGAAAATTCAATTTCAGCGACCAGTCCCCCTTTGGTCCCAGAATTTGTTTGATGTGATATTTTTTATGGGTGAATAGTAATTCGTGACTGAAATTTGCGTTTCTCTATGAAATTTAACAGTGAAAAAGATGGCCAGGACGATTTTTCAAGCAATCGTTGTTTTCATATTTCAAAAATCCAAATTTTCGATTTTTCGACGTTGAACATTTTTGACGGAATACTATTCGACCATTTTTTGAAAAAAAAATTGGCAATCATTGGTTTCTAAAGACCGTTATGAAATAAAGTTCTTGAGTCTGATTTCCTAGATTAAAATTCGCCAAAAACCTAGTCATAATACCGTATCCTGGAAATGAATTAGTTAGACGTTGCTGGTATGGTCTTCTGCATAAGAACACTAGCAAAGTCTCACTAGCGTCTTAAAGAGATATTCAAATAATTGAAATAAAACTTCAGGTCCGGTTTCGATATTATGTGCTCGAAAACAAAACCGATCACATTTGATTTCTGAGCAAAATTTCTGAACTGAACCGATCATGAAAACCACTTTTAAGCCGTTTTTTTAACAATCTCCAAACTAAAAATTTGCCTTAAGGGAGTAACCGACGGACGCTATATCTCGGAACTCAGACATGGGAAAAAGTAAACCTTAAATCGTCCGAGGCCGATAAAGGAGATTTATGTTTGTATTAATTTTTTTAAAATGAGGCCCCACAAATCCGCCGATGGCATAAGAGAATTCACGTCCATTTATTAAATTTTGTAGCAATGAGCCCCAATCGCCGAACGCCGAATAAACGTGAATTTTATGTCTTTAATACAACTTTTTGAAAAATGAGCACCACATCGCCCCGAAGCCCGATAAAGGCGAATTTAATGTTTTATAATTCTTTTGAAAATGAGCCAAATCGGCCCGAGCCGATAAAGGATTTTATGTTTTATTAATTTTAGTAAAAAGATGCGCCCAAATCGGCCGAAGCCGATAAAGAAGATTTCATCTTTTTATTAATTTTTGAAAAATGACCCCAAACGGCCGAAGACCGATAAAGGGGTAATTAATATTTAATTTAATTTACATGAAAATTGAGCCCCATTCGCCGCAGAAGGCCGAAAAGAGGGATATTACATTTTTAATTAAATTTAATGACAAATGACGCCCCAAATCGGCAAAAAGGGGAAAAGCCGATCAAAGGAGATTATGTTTTATACATTTTGTTTGGAACACAACAGCTATAAATCGGCCGAAGCCAATAAAAGAGGATTACGTTTTATTAAATTAAGTTAACAAATGAGCCTAATCGCCGAACGCGGAATAAAAGAGATTATTATGTTTACCTATATTTTTTTGGAAAAAAACGATCACAAAAATTCGGCCGAGACGCCATTAAAAGAAGATTTACGTTTTTTGATTTAATTAAGTAACAAATGAGCCTTAAATCGGCCGCACGCCGAGAATGAGATTTAATTTTTTTAGTACATTTCGAAAATATGCCACATCGCCGAAAAAAAAGGGGCCCCCCGATAAAGAGATTTGTTTTTATTACTGTTTTGTAAATAAGCCACAATCGGCTGAGCAGATAAAGGAATTTAGTTTATATTAATTTTTTTGAAAAATGAGCCACAAAATTGGCCGATGGCCATAAAAAAAAGATAACGCTAACCTAATTTTTTGAAATGAGCACCTCGGCTGAAGGCCGAGAAAGGAGATTTATCCTCTCCTACTCCTTTTTTGAAAGAAATGAGCCACAAATCGGCAGAACAATGAAGTCCAAATCAGAAATAAGTTTCTCGAAAATTATTAAAATTTAAAATTAAATAATTCCAAATTAACGCTCCGAAGCATATAAAAAATTTCGCCAAGCATAAACAAGCCTCCGAAGGCTATTTTTTGAGCGTTGTTTACCGAAATCTCCACAGATCAACCTCATTTTACATGTATATCAATAAAGAGATTAAGACTGAACAATAACTTAAATATATTCTGGAAATTTTATGTTTATCCTACGAAATAACGTTTGAACAACGCAAGTTATTAAACCACCGTGATAACTACGTCAGTGGTAAGGCTTCAAAATTGTGGTCAAGCCCAAATAACCGCCGCAGTGCTTCATTCTAATTAATCTTGTTTTATGACTCTTATCTTTGGAAATCAGAAAATATTGAAATAAGCTCAAAATCTAAAAAATCACCGTATTGCGGAAAAAGTCGTTAGTTTTCTTCGATTAAATGAAATATTTATATCCATCTTTCAGATTCAAAATTGGTTATATTAAAATGTATGGAATGAGAAGTTTCTGCGATCATTTTTCCATCATTTGGCTGATCTAAAGTACGTTAGCCTTTCAAAAGACTATAATGCTCGAGGTTTAGCTTTTCATCTCAAAAAAATGGGCCACGACAGAAATTCAAAATTGAAACAATTACTATTTGAAAAGGCTAAGCACATTAAATAGCCAAAAACTAATCGAAAAAATACGCAGAAACCCCTTATTCCTCCACCATCCAATTCACAATGTTATCTAAAAAATATTTTCTAAAAAATTTTTCGGATAACTGGTGAAAATTTGAACGATGATGAAAGGTACTTTTGCATATTTACTTCAAAGAAATACTTTGATCACTTTTGAAATCAAAATCAAAATAAGTCAGTTTTAGGAAAGTGGATTGAGTACAATTGCCAAAAAATAGGCATTCCCTGGACATATCTGGAGCCGCGGCAAATTTGTTTAGGAGTGAAATTAAAAATAAACTATCGAATCAGTATGGGACTTAAATGATTATTACCTCTACTAGCGACAATCCATGCTAGAGTGGTACCTTAACATTTGCCTGAAGAGTGTAATAATCATCAAATTATTGTTAAAGGAGAAAAACTAACAATTTTTCCCAAAAAACGTGATTTTTCGTGAATATTGAGCTTATTTAAAGAACTATATTTTGATTCCCAACAATACTCCAATCAACAAAAGTATTGAGTAACGAACAGAGCACTGCGTCATTTAAATAAAACCAACATTTCTTGACCACCATAAGGTAAACCCGTGATTAAACTGCTTTTCAACATTTTTCTGAAAGAAACATAAAATTTCCAAATACGAATTTTTTTTCGAAAAGTATACTTTTCAACGGATCAAAACAGGAACACAATTGCCACCACGTTGGATATTATACGAATTTTCTGTAAACAACGCAAAAATAGAGCCTCCAAACTTTTTTTAAATGCTCACGCAGCTAAATCTTAAATTTTGTCAAACTTCAAAAAATGGCCCCTCCCTAGACAACAATCATTTGAGAAAAAAAATCAAATTTTGAAAATCATCCCCAATTCATGGAATTTCTTATTTTTTAAAAATATTAGATAATTGTTAAATTGAAACCTTTTCTTTCAAATTGCAAATTTTTCGAAAAAAACTTAAATAATTAAAAATTTCTCTGAAAAATGTGGAACTCATCTTTGACAATTTGGGGCACATTTCAAACAACATTAAATAATAAGATAAAATCCCCTTAAATCGGCCTCGCCATTGGGGCTCATTTTAAACCGAAATTTATAAAAAACCTAGAACTCTTAATCGGCCTCGATTGCGCTTTCTTTAATCAACTAACCATCGATTTGGGGGTCATTTCACAAATTAAATGAAAACATACCCAATCTCCTCCATCAGCCGTCGGGGCTCCGATTTTTCAAAAACATAACAATAATAAAATTCCCTTACGGCCTTCGGCCGATTGGGCTCTTTCCATAAATAGAGTAAATATATAATCCCACCTTTAATCGGCCTACGGCTGATTTGAAGCTCCATTTTTCAAATATAACTATAAAAAAAAATCTCTTTTCGAATGGCCTTCGCCGATTGGGGCTCGTTCATCTAAATTGAAATAAAAATATATATGCCGCCTTTACGGCCTTCGCCGATTTGAACCATTTGTTAAACAAAATAAATAAAAACACAAAATAGTTAATTCGCCTTCGCGAATCTGGGCGTCATTTTCATTAAATTCAATTGGAAATGAACTCCCCCCTTTATGGCTTTCGACCGATTGAGGCTCACTTTCTTCAATAAATTAAAAAAATATAATTTCTCTCTTTAATCGGCAACTTAGGCTCGGATTTGGGACTCACTCACAAAATTGACCCAAAAAACACACATCTTCTTATCGGCCTCGCCAATTGGGGCTCATTTTGACATTCCTGCCTCGACCCACATAATATATTCCCTTTATGCCTTTTGGCGATTAGGGGCTCACATTTCATAAAATTAATAAAAAAATAATATCCCCCTTATGGCGTCCGACAGATTTAGGTACCATTCTTAAAAATAAATCGAAAATAAGTACCCCTTTATCGCCCTCGCCCGATGAGACTCCTTCTCGACAAATAAATAAAAACAAGCAAAATTGTATTTATCGGCTTTCGGCCGATGTGTGCTTCATTTCATTAAATTAATTAAAATATAAATATCCTGCTTTAAAGGCTTCCGCCGATTTCGGCTCATTTCATAAAAATAAAATGTTAATTCACCATCCCCTTTATCGGCCCTCGGCCCGAATTGAAGCTCGATTTATCAATAACAATAATTTAAAAATAAATATCCCCCCTCAATCGGCATCGGCGATTTGGGGCTCTTTTTAGAAAATAAATAAAAAACCTAAAACTCCCTTTATCGGCCCCCCGCTTCTGGGGCCTCATTCTCACAAAATAATTGAACAGAACATAAATCTTCTTTATCGGCCTCGGCCGATTGGAGCTCCTCATTCAACAAAAGTAAATAAAAACATAAACTCTCTTTAATCGCCTTCGGCCGATTTGGGAGCTCATTTTCATCAAATAAATAAAATTGAAAATAATATCCCCCTTTATCGGCCTCCGCCGATTTTGTCTAAATGTCCGAAAAAAATTAAAAAAAAACGTGTTGTTTTGAACTGCATATGAATGTCTCTGTGTAACATGCATCTAGCATCTTGGGGCTCATTTTTCAACAAAAATTTATAAAAAACCTAAAAATCTCGCCTTTATCGGCCTTTGCAGATTGTGCTCATTCCACTTTCAATAAAAAATATATCCCCCTTTGATCGCCTTCCCCGCCGATTTGGGTCATTATTCAACACAATAAAAGCCATAAATCTCCTGCACTCGGCTCAGTTTCTAAAAACATAATATCATACAGATTCCTTATGCGCTTCGGGCCGATTGGGGCATTTATGTCCATTGTAACAATATAATTGAATAATAGATATCACACTTTAATCGACCTAACGGCTGATTTGAAAGCTCATTTTTAAAAAATATTAAATATAACAATAAAATCTTTTTTCCTGGCCTTCGGCCCGAGTTTGTGCTTCGTTTCTCCAAAAAATAAATTTTTAATATAATCCCCTTTATCGGCCTTCGCCGATTTTCAGGTTCTTTTCCATCTAATTTAATTAAAAATATATTCCTTCCCCTTTATTCGGCCTTCGGCGATTTGGAACCATTTTTAACAAAACAAATAAAAAACACAAATCCTTATCGCCTTCGCGAATTTTGGGCTCATTCTTTCATCAATTAATGAAAATAACATCCCCCTTTATTGGCCTTCGACCGATCTGAGGCTCATTCTTTAAATTAAATAATAGTAATATCCCTCTTTACGGCATTCGGTTTAATCGGCGCACATGAGCACGACTCCACTCTAACAAATCCGTTAACTCCCCCCACGCTCCTTTACAATCCTGCTCGACACAAAAGAACTCTTTTATTGATTTCTTAATTCTCTCAAGTTATAAATGGAATACCCATCACAATCAAATATTCAAATGCAACTTAGAAATAAATAATTATCCCTCCTCGAAAACACCCTTCCAAAATTTCTTTACGGCCTTCGATTTGGGCACATCTTTTCATTAAGTTAATGCAAATATAATATCCCCCCTTTATGGTCGACCGATGAGCCATTTCTTTAAATAAAATAAAACATATAATATCTCTCCTGTATGGCCTCGGTCGTTTGGCCCTTTCAACAAATTAAATCAAAAACAACAACACTCCTTTAAATCGCCTCGCCCATCTCCGGCTCATTTTTCACTCTCGAAAATTGACAAAACACTCTTCCTCGCGCCTCGTGCCGAATTTGGCTCATGTTTTCATAAAAATAAAAATGACTTAATATGAAAATCCCCTACGCGGCCTTCGGCCGAATTTGAACTTATTTTACTAATTAAACATTTAGCCTTCAACAAACAGTCAAATCCCTTTATCGGCCTTCATCCGATTGGGCTCATTCTCTAAACAGAAATTAAATAAAAAACATTAAATTCTCCTTATCGGCCCCGCGGCCGAATTTGGGGGCTCATTTTTCATAAAAGAATTAAGAATAATAATCTCCCCTATTGGCCTCGACGGATTTGGAGGCTCCACTCTTTTAAAATTAAATACACACGTAAAATCACCCTTGCATTCGGCCCACACCGATTTGGCCCATTTTTCATTTAAATTTACTCCGCACATAACCTATCTTCTTATAGCCCTTCGGCCGATTTTGAGCCATCTTTCAATAAAATAAATGCGTATATTATAACATCCCCCTTTATCGCCTTCGGCCCCGATTTGAAGCTATTGATCATTACACATTAGATTAAAAATAAATGTCCTCCTTTATCGGCCATCGGCCGATTGTGGGCTCTTTTTTAGAAAATTAAAATAATAAAACCAAATCCCTTTTTATCGGCTTCACCGAATTTGGGCACATGTCTCAACAAAATTAATAAATGGGACATGGAATCTCCTTATCGCTTCGCCGATTTGGGCTCCACATTCCCACAAATAAATAAAAACGAAAAAACTCTCTTTAATCGGCCTTCGCCACCCGAGTTGGAGCTCATGTTTCATCAATAATTAATTCCACACACATAATATCCTCCTTTATCGCCTTCAGCCGATTTTGTCTAATTTCCCAAAAAAATGTAAAAAAAGCGTTTGGTTTTTGACTGCAACCATGAATCTTGTGTACAGGCAACCTAGTCATTGCAGGCCTAGTGAGTTTTTCTCACCCATGCTTTTTGCAGAGAACCATCCTCAAATTATTAAACTTGGCACACAGCTTTTATTGAACCCTTCTCCAAAAAAATATCAAATGAACAAAAAATTTCCTGCGTCAACTTCGGTTCAAGGAATACTATAATCACCGCGGCACATTTAATAGTAAAAGAATCTAAAAAAATCCTTCTTATGAAATTTTATTTTCAGCCAGAAGTCTTAAATTTTTTCTCTCCGTTTTGATACCCCAAGTGCAGTCGTTCCCCGCCATACTCGACCCGGGTTACCGAAAAAATCTTGAAAATATTCGAAGATTTACAAAACCTTCCAATTTACTCTCGTAAAAAAGATTTAGAACCTCACCGTGGTTCTGATACCCCCTCCCTCTTTTGTCCAAACGAATGACCGCATCACCCTATTTTTAATCAATTCAAATTAATCATGATTTAAAAAAAATTCATATTTTTTAAAATTTCAAATAAAAATGTTAAATTTTTTCTTTAATTTGCTGTAAAATTCAATTTCAAACTTAATTAATTTCATTACAAAATTTATTACAATTTGTATGTACATTTTCAATTATTATCAAAGTTCATGGTTTGAAAGAACAGTTGAAATATCTAATAATGTTTAATGAAAATTACCATTTTTTATAAACTCTCATTGTTTTATCAATTTCAAATATTTATATCGTATGTGTTTGTTACTCGCCGCTATCTGCATTTTTGAGATATTTTGAAAATCACCAAAACTTTGAAATTTATTATACTGATATAGTAATTGGGTTCTTCAATAATACAGTCCAATTTTATCCGAAAATCCAACGTCATAGCTTGAAACAAGTAGTCCCAAACCGACTGGTCGGTTTTCCGAAAAAACTCGGCACAGGAATCGGTGGCCTCCGAGAAAAATAGGAGTCGATCAGGACCTTCTCGAAAAAATTGGATCGGATCGGTAGCTCTCTCAAAAACCACCATACTCCCGATCGGCTTGTCCGATCCGATCCAATTGTGCGACCCTGGTACAAATACACCACAATCCCAGTTCTCTATATTTCTTGAAAGTGCTGCCGAATTTAGATTCACCTCACTACAAGTATTCTGAATACAAACGCCTTCTTTAGAATTTCAAAAAACTCAAAGACATTTTATAATAACTGAATTATAAAGAACTAAAGTGCTCCATAACTCTAACTCTACGTGAAGAATTTTCAAAAAAATTTTTATTGAGGAAAACCGAAAACTATATCAACTAAAGACCCCTAACATCATCTTTTATTCTCTTCATTTTGAAAACAAATTCGATTCATCCTCTCGAATTCCTTCACGCCCATTATAGCCTCACCCGCAGACGAACAAAATTAAAATTTTCAGTTGGAAACTTTTGAGCACTCACCACGCCTTTAAAATCATTAAACCATTAGATCTAAAAAACAAATTTTCCCAAGTAAAATAGTCCAACCTGAACTGCTCTGATTTACACTTCCGACTCTTCTTTGGAAAAAGTTCTGTGAACGAAATTTCCCAAAACGTCATACGCCTAATATCCCCTTAATTATCCCACTCCCTTATTCTCCTCCGAGGTTCATTTTTGGAACCCAACCACTACAATTATTCCCTAACAAATTTTTGAAAATTTAACTCCAAGGGGGGAAAAGTTTTAAAAAATCAGTTTAAAAAGAACTTTGAAGCACCCGCCACCACTTAAACCATTTATGAAATAAATTTCAAAAAGCACAATATTTCCAATAATGAATGATAAACGTCTAAAACGTGCCACGCATACCACTCCAACTCTTCGGAACTCCTGAAAAAAAATATTGTCCATAAGAAATTTCACGAAAACGAGATCATCACCCGCTATACCCTTAAAGAATGAAAAAATTATTTTTTTTAACCATCTAGTTCATTTTTGAAACGAACACAAATTTAATATCTCCTTACGCTCTCAAATTTTAACTCCCCACAGAGGAAAAGTGAAAAAAAATCAGTTTTTGAAAAACTTTGAGCACCCACCACCTCCTTAAACTTTGAAAACTAGCACACACCACATCTACTCCCTTTGAATTATCAGATATCCCAACACCTAAACGTGCTCCGAAATACCATTTTCCAACTCTCTGTGAAAAAATTCTGAAAAAATATGTTCAAGAAATTTCCGAAACTGTCATTAACCTAATAGCCGCCCCTTAAATGATGAAAATAACTCACTTTTTTAATTTAGTCATTTTTGAAACACAAAATTCAATTACCCTGAACCGACACATTTTAACTCCAAGGAGGAAAAGTGACCCCACAAAATCTCTGAAAACTTGGAGCACCCACACTTCTAAATTTTGAACAATATTCCAAAAAATTATTTGTGGATTCACAGATATAAAGACCTAAAAGCCTGCCAAAGCTTTTTCTAACTCTAATTTCTAAAGGGTCGAAATTCACGTGCTGACGCAATGTAAGACCTTGTTGTTTTGAAAATAAATTGTGAGATAAAGCTGATAAATGAAAATTTCAAGGAGAAACCTAAAAAAAAAAGTAGGATAAATAATTTTCGAACGGGCCTCATCCAAAAATTTTTCTATATTTTTTCCGACAATTATTGTGCCAAACTCGTATGGCGAGTTGAAACCTTGAAACAGTTCATGTTGCGATTATTTTGTCCTTTCCGGTCTTTTCAAAAAAATGAAAGCCACTTTATGGCTTATGAGTCCTAGGGGGTTATCAGACCCATGATAACAGGGATTTCGAGTTCTCGCTGCACATAGTCATAAAAATACGGCACCATATTCATCACCTTTCGATATGACAAATTGCTTTGGAAATAATGTGAGCAGAATATATTGTCGGTTTGCCAGAACTGGTCAAGCGGTGCGATTTGGAAAAAAAAAATGTTCATTGTTGACGTCAATGAAATTGTGTGCTTGTTTACAATTGTTTGACTTTTGTTCTCCATCAGTGGAAAACTTCTACAATTTTCCATACATAATGATGCATATATTTAGGGTTTCCACTCCCAGTTGAGGCGAATAATTGTGCTGTGGTCATATTTTCTAACTTTGTCAAACTCTCTCGGAAATTTTAAAAACAGAATTCTCTATTGATGTAAAAAATTCAATTCCCATTTTTTATCCGATTCAAATCAACGTAAACATAATCCGAAAAATTCATTCAAATGTTCGTTGGTTTTCCGCAATCGTTAGGATTTTTTTTTAATACTTGAAATGCAAATTAAATCGAAAAAATGGACCAACTGATATTTCAAATTTTTAGCGGATTTGCTCTTCTGTCATAGAAATACCATGATACAATATTAATTTCCTACCAGTTAATGTCACAGTTGATGTAGTAACTGCAGTTCACGTGTGACGAAGGCTTCATGCAGCATAAGTTAGGTGGACCAAAAAAATGGACCAAATCCGAATAACCTGTTCTAGCACAATTTGTCATTAGCCTGCCAAGACGAACAGAAAAGTTTTATCATGAAAACAAAAATTTCTTAAAGCCAATGAAATCCTTTATTGAAATATTTCGCCGATTTTTATATGTATGTTCAGTAAACATTCCGTTGAGACGACACTTTCTTCAGAACCGGCTCAGAAGCCAACCAGGGACAACTGTCCAGTCTATCGTAAAACTCTAAAAATTGCTTCATTAAACATGAATTTTTAATCTTAACTGGGGGCCCGTGACTATGTACCCTATTCAGGGACGATCGATTTGAGTGCCATTATAATTTAATTTGACTCCGGAAGGTGTCCAATCGAACAGTATTGTTGCAGATGGTTTTGTGGATCCCTCCAATTTTGAGAATCAATGCACATTTCCTCCGGTTAGTTTCAATTTATAATATTTTCAAAATTTTGGACTCCTTCGAACACTATTTTCAACACGCAAAAAGCTGTAACTTTTTCACATGTTTTTCTCAACAAAATGTTTATATACGTTATAGATAATCCAAATTTTGCCAACGTTGATAGGTATTTATATTTATAATCTCTGTTCAATATTACCGATTTGTGAAAGCATAACAAACGAAATAAATCCTGAACCTATTTAATTGTATTCAAAGTGAAATTCTAAAAATAATTGGTATATTTTCAATTCAATAGATTTGTTTTTATTCGACGTTTTCGGGTACTTAGAAAACATGCCAATTACCGTGTGAGAGATTGAGAAGACAGGAATCCGAAAGGTTGAATTTTTTTTTAGCAGCGAAATCAGGATTTCCAATAAATAGCGAAATTAACATTTTCAAAATATTAAAGGTGACATTTTTATGCGAAAATTATTAGTGCGAACTAAGTATTGAGCACTCATATGTAGGGTTCTTGATTCGCATAATAATATTTATCCAAAAAATGCCTTTATAAGTTTTTAAACTTGTATATGTCGCTATTTATTGATAACCTGATATTCGCAGCAATAAACATAAATTCAACTTCGAATTCCTGTTCATACCAAATCTCTCACTTGAGTCGAAATGGCTATCTTTAGCCGCAACTGTCGATAAAAACAATCTTTGAATGAAAATGAGCACGATAATTTATGAGTCTAAAAAACACTGAATACGAATTCTAGAAACATAGATAGAAGTTTGAAGATGCAAATTTTTTTTCCTGAATTTGCATGAAACTGTTAATGGGCGTTTTGGGGTCACGTGAGGTGTTCAAAAGGTCACACAAAAAATTCAAAAATTAACAATCAATAATTTAATGAGAAAATCTAAACTATGCAAACGAAATATTGAAAATAAATTTGAATTTCTAGTTCCATTATTTCGCAATTTAAGTATTTTAGCTCGAATTAGGGATAGGATTGAATTCTAAAGCCCAGAAAGAATCGTTCATGTCGTCTAAAGAGCTAAAACTGCGTTTTATTTGACCTCTGTTATACGATAAAAGGCATTGATAAGTATTTTATTAAAAAATTTCCAGAATTTTTCAGGGCGCATTTTCGATGTCAATCAGTTTACAACTATTAGACGCCATAACAAAATCAAGGCCCCATTTTGATTTAACTTCTTTGATTCAAACTGAAGCAAAAACAATTGTATTAATTCATTAACCTTTTATCCTTTGCGACGTTTTCTGCTAAGTTTCCGATATTGTCCGATTATGTTAGCAATATTTTAGGACAAAAATGATATATTTCTAGTGTTCATCCAAGTCGATATTTCAGAAAGATGAGTGATTCATGAAATATTCACTGATCAATAATTGGAGGTCGAATTTCAGCATCCAAGTATTTTCTATAGTAGTTCTTGTGATTATCATCAGTCATCGATATATTCGGCGCGTCTTCCAACGTTTCCAATTTGAATTCTATTAAAAAGTCTTCGATTTTTGATTCAGTGTGATTTGAAATGATTTTTGTTATTATACATATATGAAGTAAACGATTACAAAAGATTATGAATGTTCAAATTGGCACATCAATTTAGAATATGTACCCATTTTTGTTGAGATTTTTTTTTGCTCACTTTAAGGCAGTAACCATACGCCATTTCGTGATTTTCAAAAACTCTATCACGAGGCGTGAATAAGAAATTCCTAGTGAGTTTGCTTGTTGTGTACACCTCACGGAAGATTTGCTCTGAATTTTCAAAAAAAGGTAACCGGAAGTTTTTGTATGACGTTGACGGTCGTATTACCGTCCAAAAAATTCAATTTTGGTCCGTCTTTTCATAAAAAATATGATTTTTCGAGGTGAACATTCAGAATTTTTCACTTTTTTGTGTAGTATGCTAAATTCAAAACTCCGGGAACTAAATGAAGCCAGAAATTGAAATTTTGTCTTATTTCATTTGTTTTTTCAATAAAGAACCGTCTCATTATGGGTGTTTTTGGAGGTACTTTTGTTTTCTTGATTAATTTCGCAAATTTTGCTCCGAAGACAGTTAGTGTAAAAAAAGCATTTTGAGGAAAATGTTTTTGCCGGAACTAATGAAGTGGGTTTTTCGATATGTCCTTTCGGGTACTAATGCGACGCGCTCAAAGTCGGGAACCTAAAAAACTCGAATTAAGATATTTCAAAATTTGTTTTATTTAAATTTTGGTTTTCAGCATTTTAATCCCTGTTCTTGTGCAAAAAAAATGAAAATTGTCTTTTGAGATCGTATTCAATCAATTAAAATGAGAACTAATCATATCATTTGTTGAATTTTGATAATAAATTTTCGAAAAATATTTTTTTTAATCTGGGATCTTCAAAGATCAAATTCACAGTCAAATCTGTCCAACAAAAATAGATTCGAACGGATCATTACAAAACAGTGAGTGAGATGAAAAAACTATTAGAAAAAGTCAGAATTTTTGAAAATTGTTTGTTTTCAAAAAAAATTTTTTTTATTTTATATACCAGATTGATTCACAGGCAAAAGTTGCAACAAAAATAATCAACGGATTATTACTTAAAAGCATCCAGTAAAGTGAGATAAGAATATCTACTTCCGTAAAAATACGAAATTTATGAAATTTTTTATATCGAAACATTTTTTTTAAATTTTTCCGATGAATCGATTATCAAAAATGAGAATGCA
>SCLH01000281.1:604829-621916 GCA_004367855.1 Oikopleura vanhoeffeni | reverse complement strand
TTTGGAATTTTTTTCTAAGTATTTTTTTTAGGTAATTACTTTTTCTCGTGATCTAGACATTGGATCTGACTATTTTTACAACTTATTTTTATTGTGCAACTTACTTACAAAAATGTATTAGAAATTATGATTTTTACTCAAAAAATTTTTTGGAAATTTTTCTTCAAAACCCTATTTTTGACGAATTTGAGGTAAATAAACTTTGAATGCATCTAAAAGCCTAATAACGATTTAAAAATGTAAAAAACTTGACGCACCTCGGCGCTTTGCACACCTTTTGAAGAAGTATCTTTTATTCAAAAAAAATCTGATATTGTTCGACGAAATGCATTGGACTAGCAAACATGCGCCAAAAAACACCCATTTATTTTGGAAATTTCTCTTAATAACAAGAAATTTGAAACATCAGGGCACGCACGGCTTTTTAAACTTATAAATTGAAGTTAATACTGAAAAAAAGAAGAAATTTTGATATCCAGGCGCTAGATGTAGTTGTACAAAAAATTGAAAAATCACTTTTTGGACAGTATACGCCGCGGCCGGTTATACAAA
Source organism: Oikopleura vanhoeffeni (assembly GCA_004367855.1). NCBI lineage: Eukaryota > Metazoa > Chordata > Appendicularia > Copelata > Oikopleuridae > Oikopleura > Oikopleura vanhoeffeni. The sequence goes on along the minus strand of SCLH01000281.1, from coordinate 621,364 downwards.
AAGCTTTTTGACAGCCTTTTTTGAAATTTTTCAAACAAATATCTCCTAGAATACGAAGGGTTTGAACTCAATACGAATTAAGGTTAGGCTCAGGACTAACGTTTGAAAATCAGTAAAACGCGTCGTTACCCCCTTAAGCTCATGAAAATTAAAATTTGAAATGTCTATCAAACGCCCTAGATTAAACTTACACAGCTTGAGTTTCATTGACGTAATTTCGTCTCAGACACTTGGACTCAAATATAATCCATTGACCACTAGAATAAACATTGCAAAATTCATTTGCTTCTGAAACTCTTTGTATATAAATAAACAAAATTGTTCTTAAAAACATGTTGAAAAAAATTCTTGCATTTTAAACGTCTCTGGGAATCAAGGTTCACAGTTTTTTTTGAGCCGAATTTGAAACTTGATCGAGAATTGATTTTTTATTCATGACGATGGTTAATTCAAGAGATGGATCTAGGCTTTGATTGGTACTAGAATATTCAACTCAGAAACCAGATGCCACCTCAAGGGAAAATCAATAATAAATGGCAGGGTGATTGAGTCATCGATTCTGTCAAGTTTTAAACTGTCAAGTTAAAACTGACGTCGGTACCGTTGCTTTTAATATTTATCGAGGGGGTTAAGAACCAAAAATTTGAGCACTTTTAGTAGGTTTGCAAATTTGCAAAAAATGATTTTTTGACAAATTTTTGAGTCAGTTCGATCAAAAATTTCAAACATCATTAAACGATCGTTTACATTTATTCTCTTATTCGGCGAAAAGAAAAGATAAATTTAATAAATTCTGAGTAAAAATACATGTTGGCTCAAAATGTTATTAATCGAATTGAGAAGATCTTAAAGACGAAGATCTTAAATTTCAAAAAAAAATTGCTTTCATTATTTAGCTGAGTGGTTTTCGTTATATATGAAACTTCAAAAACAGCATATCCCCTATTCACACTTTTGTTAATATTCCGGCCTGATTAGGAACCCCATTGCGTAGTGTGTTTTTTAAGTTGTAGGGGCGGATATTAACAAAAGTGTGAATAAGGGATATGTGTTTTTTGAAGTTTCTCACCAAAACCTGTTTATTTATAGCTGTCAAAAACAATCCCAATTCATAGACATGAACCGAGCTGAGACTTTCATGACAGTAGGTTGTTTATAGCAACAGTCTACAGGCATACCGTGAACGTTACTGTATTTTCAGATTGTTTTTCTTTCAGTATAATTCAAGATAAAACACAATCTTTTTTAAAGCTTGTTTCATTTACACCCACAACCCACTTAAACACATCCGAAACCTCTCTTTAAAGAATTTATCTTTCGTTTAATTTTGGCGTTTCTAGGTGTTTTCAGAAAGCTGTATAACGAACTTTATCAATTATCATATTTTTTTACAAAAATGGCAGAATCATCAGTTGTTCGTCAAAATTTGCCTACATAAAAGAGATGAGAGAAATTGTTATGAATCTCTTTTTAATATTGTAAAAAAACTGTCAAAATTATTCGCTCGAAAATGATAAACAAAGGCATCGTCACTTTTCAATATTTCTGAAATCGGACATAAAAATTAGTTTATTGAGCACATTTTGTGATTCATGACGGAGATTGTGGATCTAGTAGTTATTTATAGCCATGAACTTACGTAATTTCTTGCTTCGCTACCAAACTGTCCAGCACCTAGGAATCGCTTGCATTTTAAAAAGTTGACGCATTATTATTATTTAAAGTTTTTAAAACACGCACAGTCGCTTGCAAACTGGACGGCTAACAACACATAAGAAAAAATGTCTTTAAAACGCTTTCGAGTATTATGGTAAAGTGGAGCACAAAAGTACCATTTTGCGACGCCCCCCCCCCTCAGAGGGTTGTGGGTGTAGAATGTTGGAATTGCTTGGGAAATAGCCCTCTCCTCCAGCTGTACTGGAAGGGTCGATAGCGGGCAGATATGAATAATGAGAAAAAAATTACTGGGAGACTAAAACTTCTTTATCAACTGCAAGTTAAATATTAAATGTTATGTTTTTCTAGTAAAGGGTGACTTACGGTCCGCACTGAAAACCGGTAAAAATAGGTTCTAAATTCACAAATTTGTTCAATCTCGGTCAATTTTGCTTTAAATTGACCAAACAAAAATGTTTCGGAAAAATACGACGTGTTCGAAAAGATAGCGCGCCGCTCCGGTTTAAAAACAATCTCCTTCGCGTTTTTAGGCGGTAAGAATGAAATTCAGAAAATCTGTTAATGCTCGGTCAATTTTGTTTTAAATTGAATAAACAAACCATTTATGAAACGTATGAAATTTCCGGATACTTTACCTTAAGCTTGTTTTTAAAAATTTTTCTCTGTTGTTTTATGAGTGAAAATAGGGTCATTAGATATAAATTTTTGTGCTGGTGAAGTATGTTGCAGGAGTCATGTGTTCGAGGCGTGGGCGTTTGCTCCTCGCTGCACGACCTCGCGGAACAATCACAATATTATTTATTTTTTGATGAGAATAAATTGTTGCTTTTTTTCGATAATTCTAGAACTTTATTGAAAAGATTTTAGTTGCAATCAGTGAAAAGAGCAGTAATTGCATAAGTACAACACTTAGCAAAAAGTTTTAACAGAAACTGGATAAACCGATCTTTGTGACTTAATTTGGTTTTCTGTTGAAGCATACTGTATGCAGTGCACTTATCGATATGTGCCACCGAATTTGAGTAAAGCTCGACCAAAATATAGAACACGTTTACCAGGAGTGATGAAATTCATCCTGCTTTTTGTTTTTTATTATTTTTTTAAGCAAAAAATAGCATCTTTAATAAATGTCAACCCGTCGTGACAATTTTTTTTCATTTTTGCAAGAAAAATGATACCTTATTTTTTTACCGTGGACCTTATATTCACTGGATTCCCAAATAATATAAATTTTGAATGGAAATTTTCGTTGAAAAAATTTTTTTGTTGTTTTTTAAATCGAAATGCATTCGTAGCTTGCCGAAAAATGGGCACGACGAGAATAAAGTGTTTGTTAAAAGGATTATATAAAATTTTTAAACTGTTTGTTTTTCACTCATGTATTCTTTACACCACAACCACCTTTAAGGGGGTGGCATAAGTCCAGCAGATTGTACATTTATCCGAGAAATATATGAAAGAAAAAATGTGGAAATTTATTTTTTTAATTTTTATCTTCAATAAAAGTGTTCATTCTTACAAACGTTCATCTTTTAATTTTCTAAACATAACTAACTATAGTTAAAATACAAAAAAACACTTTCACTGTGCATCAATTATCAACTTAACCCGACTATAGAATTTTCTTAAAGACAATAATAATAAACTTCATTTATTTCGGGTGTACTTCGCTAATAAGTAACCTAATTACTTGCACAGTCGAAAATTTCTTGATATAAGTTTTTTTCATGAAAAAGTTAAAAAATGAAAACAGTTGAGAAAAAACAGCTTTTTTTTGAGATAAAATTGATCTTAAGGGTATGGTGGTTCCTACATTTTCTGCAGTTTTAATGTCATAAAAATGCACCAAATCAATCGTTTATGTTTTAAAAGCACCAAACAACCCAAATAAGAACAAAAAAATTTCGAAAATTTTGGGTTTTTTCGATTTTTTTCTTCAGAATACTCAAGTATTTTTTTTTCAAAATTAAGTAACAAATAACGCATGTTTTAATTTGACCACTAAACTTCAAAATTTCGGCTTGACGTAAGCCAACTTTCTATTCAGTGTTTTCCCAGCTTTCTTTTGAGCCTACTTTCGAAAAAATCGAAGAACATTTTTTTTCGGAAATTTTTCACGTGACCTTGAAAAATTCATATTTTGAGTTTGGGGTCAAAATTGAAAAAAAAGGCTCCTCAGAAGTTTCTATTTGTTCGAGCTACCGTTTGCTAAAATTTGAGTGAATTTTGAAATTTAACCTAGGAGGAGATAATTTTTCGATGAAAAAAGTTCGAAAAACGGTGGTTTATCGCATATTTCTAGAAAAAATAAAGCACTTATCGACAAAAGCGCTCCTCAGAAGTTTTGAATACTAATTATACAGGTTATGTTGAAATTTAAGTTTATTTCAAAATAAAGCCTGAGAGGAGATAGATTTTCCGTTTTGACTTAGGTCTCCCCTGTCTCGCTTATGTGTCTGGGAGTGTATGCATGCAAAAAAATTTTAACACATGTTTTTACGCAAGATAAAGGCTAGTTTCACAAACTGGCTAATCTGAATTATATCTTTGAAGCTTTGTTTCGCTAATATTTTATCGAGAATATGTCAAATTAGGAACCACCATACCCTTAAATTGCGTTTTGATATTTAAAAAGTCCTGACTATCAAAAGAAATGATGCCAGTACACCCATAATTTTATTGGCAATTTTTCATAACCATAAAATTTCTAAAGATTCAGTGCGAATGGATTTATCGAGTGCACAGTCAAGTATTAAAAATTTCATTAAAAGTTTCAAAATGATAAACGCGCATCCTAGCGATTAGTTGAGATACGGCAATTTAATAGATACCAGAATATTTAATATGTGATTTGCATGATTTTTTATGGAGATTCAAAAATCCACGTATAAAAAAAATGGACAAGATTTGGAGAAAATTTTCATAATTTTTCTTAAAAGTCGATAAAAAATATAAAATAAATTTTATGATTTTTCAAACAGCGGTCAGAAATATGTAGACATGCATGAAAAAAGTTAAAGTGGCTATTTTTTTGGTTTTACCTACAGAATTCAGTTATTATACAATAATGTTTTGGACAAAAATGCGGAAAATTTTCATAATGCTTTGATTTTTTTTCAATTTTTACGATTTTAAAGATGAAAACCCGAACTAAAATCTTTTCTAAAATGGATAAAAATAGTTTTAAGAAGCTGAGACATATTTTAATCGGTTCAGCTAACTATGATAAGCATGAAGAAATATACTGACTTTACTATTTTCGTAAGTTATATTGACTCCAGGCTACGGGTTTATGCCTTTTTTAAGCCTTTTTATATTTTTAAGTATTGAAATTGCTAAACCACTCAAACAAACGGTTTATTTTGTGGAGAATTTATTTGTTTATTTAAATTGAGACAGTTAACGTGATTGAAGCAGTTTTTACCAAAAAAACTATATGTAGTATAAAGAAGAATCAAGAATCATTTTCTTGTATTTTTCATGAGATCAGAAGCATTTGATAAGAAATTTTTACAAATTAATCAAGGGAAAATCCAGTTGGGCAAGTATTAGGCTGAACTGCACAATCGGCAAGCATTTATCACCAGAGTCGGCCAGGGGCCAGAGTTTGATGGTGCATTGCTAAACATATAAATTGAAGATATGTCATAAAAGAGATAAAAAAATTTGAAAATCTATTAATTTGTTTATATTTTATTAAAATACGCGTAGCTACGTTTCGCTTTAGCATCTTTCAGGGTTTTTTGAGAGACAGTGTTTAATTTGTTAATTACTTTTTTAATTATATCAAATGAGCATTTTAATATTATTCACTATTTTTTATTTAATTCTCATCAAATTTTTATTTTTGTTATTCAATTATTATTTGATTATAGTTAGTTACATATTTAATTATTATTTAACTATTATTTAATTATTATTTAGTCGTAATTTAATAATTATTGAATTATTATTCAATTATTATTTTAATATAATTAAATTATTTTTTAGATATTATTTGATTATTATTTATTATTATTTCATAATTACCAAATGACCATTTAATTGACATCAAATTATTATTAAAAAATTATTCGATTGCATTCAATAAATATCAAACTTTGATGGTTTTTTTCTAAATATTTTAGTAGAAACAAGTTTTTTAGCCAATATTTTGAAAAATTCGTCAATTTTGTATTTTAAAATATTTTTCACTGTATAAATCAAACTTGTAAATGGATTGATCCGAAACGTAGAAGATAATACTATTTTTGAAAATTATTATTTAGTAATTGTATAACTGAAATTTAAAAAACCTGTGCATCATTTTTATCAAATCAGTATTAAATGATTATTTAATTATCATTTAATTTTCATATATATTAACATTTAATTATTATTGACATTTATTAAATCGGTATTAATTATAATTTTTATTATTATTTGATGATATTTGATTATAATTTGATAATGTTTCACTATTATTTGATAATAGTTAATTAGTATGACAGTATAATAAAATTAAGAAATGAGATAAAAAACTACATGTATCATTAGATTAAACCCTGATAAGAGGCAAAATAAATTGAAAATTGTTTTGTAGCTAAGTGATAAAACAGAAATTTCTCTAAATCAATGAAAAACTTACCATAGATACTTGGCTTGGTTGTTCAGAAAAAGCAAAGGCATCAAATTCGAAGTGAATGTGTCCATCTAAGCCCCCAGCACCTCCATTTCCAGCTTGAGAATTATCAATATTGATTAAATCGGCGTAGCACATGTCCTAAAAAATCATTTAATTTGTTAATATTTTTACCGATAAAGTGTGGATTCAATGTATAAAATTACAAGCCCGACATACGTAGATGTATGGAGCGATAAGGTAGAGCGACTTATTCGCGCGACGTCGGCCAACGTAGTGTTGTTGGTTCACACGCTAGAATCATGACGATAGAGCCCCGGGTTCGAGCCCCGGCTTGTCTTTTCACCATTCGCAGGAATAATGATACCTCACATAGAATTTTGACGTGAAAAAACAAAATGTCGTAGTTTTTTCTTAAAATTAGATGTCTTTTTACTTTTTATGAAATTGTCACCTTTGGCCTCCAATACATCTATCTTTTTGTTAATAAACAATTCTTGTGAATGGAAATTTGATGTTAAATTTAAAAATCGTTTCGGTTGAATTTTTTTATATATTTAATACTTACGTTCACCATATCAAAAGAGTCAATGGTTTTGTCTTCAAAATTTTTGTAGGCTGTGCAATTGGTGAGATAGAAATTGATGTTTGATGGAAGAGATTTTGTGGTCTGAATTCGGACAAAAACTCGCTCGCCGACAGTAATAGAGTTTTCGAGGGTAATTTCACGACTATAAGCTCCGTCACTGAAAGCATTCATTTCGAAGTAATCTCCAAACTAAAAATATGTGTTGGATATTTGATTATTAACTTATAATATTTCTTTTATTTGTTAAATCTAGAGCGTCGAGAGCGGAAATTTAATTTTTATTTGAAATTTTTGTGATAATGATAGCGCGGAAATTTGATTTTCTTGAAAAAAGTTTTTCAAATAATATTTCGTTTAAAGTTTTAATAATCGCGCCTTTTTTTTGTTATTTAACAAGGTCATAAGGGAAATTAAATATTCGAACGAAACGTTCTTCTATTTAACATTGTTAAAATTTTCAGTTTTTTTGTAAATTACAAGAAAAAATCCTTTTTAAAAATTTTCGAATAACTTTTCAAGGCTATCTTGAATGATTTTTTGCAGTAAAACTAAGTAAAACCTTTAAAAAAAATCGGAAATTTTAATTGTTTTTTTTAATATATAAAAATAATAATAATAACTTACATCGCCGTTTTCATGAATTCCATCAATGTCAACAATAGCTGAATTAAGATGAATTGGATCAATATCGAGTTGAAATTGATCATCATATGTACATGAAACTGGAAAAGTCAAAATCTTCGTCATAATAATTCCTTGAATAGTCAAAGCGGCTGCATTTCCAGAAACAAAATTTGTGAAAATGATCGTATCATCAACTTGTTCGATCTGAGTTCCGCATTTGTCAAGTTTAAACGAAACTTTGTATTCTCCACCATTTTTTGATACAAATGCACATTGATCACTTCCAGCACCGATGATAGCTGATGATTCGTCGGAATCTCGTTTTGATTCGTCAAGGGCTTTGTATATGTGTTTGTCCGAAAATTGAACCTCCATCATTCTCGCATCACAAGATACCTAAAATTTTAATGAGCGGAATAAATAAAAAAAATGAGACATCGAGATTTTCAGTAATTTTGAAATGGTCAGAAAATTGTGCAAAAAAAGGATTACAAGTTACTATGCTTCATAAAATTTACCACAGAATTTAATATTCACTGCAATTTTTTGCGAAATTCTTAATCCACAATTTTTGTTTGAAAATTTAAATTTTTACGATATCTTGGTTTCAATTTTTAAAATAATTATAAAATTTGCAGTGAAACATCATTTTTAATATTTTTTCTGTCCGGAGTTCAAAGTCATACTGTATAAATCGTATGAATCATTCTTACAATAGTAAAATTAGCAAAGTGCCTCGAATTCAATATTTTTGTTCGTCATGAAATTTGTATTGCTACGAAAAAAAATTCAATAATTTATAAAAAATTTTAAATTTCGCGAAAATTTCAAAATTTAAGTAGTAACCGCGTGGTTAAAATAGTTTTACAAATTTGCAGAAAGCTCGCTTTCCTAAATAACTGTTAGATTTGGCACTTTTATGATACAAAAGTTATTTTTCCAATTTCTGTTCATCTGAAGATGATTAAAAGAATCTCACCATTGTAAAAAAATATTTTTTTAATGGCAAAAAAACATTTTTTTGCCTGAGGAGTTTTGAAACAAAACCTTGGTACAAAATAAAAGTTCAAAAAGTTGGTTAGACTCGAATTTGGATGGTGACTGATTAAAATTAAATCATAAATTAAAAAATCGTATTTACCCTGCGATATTCTTCATAAAAAATCGGTTATTAATGTTCGCTACTGATATTGATTATTGCTATCTCTTGACTGTCGTCTCTGATCAATATAAGTGACGTAAAAAAATAATCAGCTCGAAATTCTTTAGGCCCAAATTGAATCTTTAAAAAGTAATTTTCTTTACCGTGACATCTTTTGGGATACAATAATTTCCATTTGCATTAGCGACAAATTGCCATGAAGAATTTGGACAATCGAAACTGCTTGCTGGCTCTAAACCATAAACTGCTCCAGAAACAAGTAATAAATTTTTAAACATGTTGAAAGTAATAATATGGAAATGCTTTTGATTTCTCGGTGTGATTTCAGTCCAAAATTTCGAGGATTTTATATCCGAAAGTTAGTCACAAGGTGGACATAAAAAAGTTATTTAAGCAGTTTTAGCTAATCCAGTAAAATAAAAAATAATCTGGGCGGATAAATGACGCAAGTATCATAGCCTTAGTTTATGACTCAGGACTTCAAGCTTCAGAAAGCATGAAAATGAAAATTTTTCGACATGCAGACTTTCGATGAAAATAATTAGAATGAGAAAAAACAGCTTTTACCTGGATTGCGGTTTAGCCCTTAGAATATCTATCGATCAGTTAACTGATGTTTCGATGAAGTTGGTGCGGCAAATTGTAGCAGTTGCCGACGATTTTAGCAGAACATATTCTTATTTATTCTTGGAGAAATCCAAAAATCGTCGTTTTTTTGAGTTAAATTTCAGCGCCAAATGAGTATTCAATCAATTTGTTGTTTTATTTAAACTCATAAATTAACAAAAATTGATGAAATTTTTAGAATCACAGTTGTAATAAATTTTATTTGATATTAAAAGTTTTCCACATTTCTTCAATTTTTTTACAAATCACTGGCTTAGACCATGAAGAATGATATGATATGGTGGTGATATGATATGGTGATGATATGATATGGTGATGATATGATGATGATATATTGTGAATTTTAACAACATCTTCTTACTTTAACACAAAAACTATGACCTTCAAAACTATCAGTGCTATTTTTATCGTATGAATATGATTAATGATTGAATTACTTTAAAAAATTGTAAATGGCCACACTGTGTGGCCCACACACTGTTGCATCACCGAATAAGAAAAAAGTTTAATTGTGCAAAAAAAAAACCTTGAGATACAAATTAAATCGCGTTCATAATTTTAATTCAATGTTATTTTTATTGTTCAACGAACCTTGATAGTAAAAACTAACAACTGTCTCTGGTCGATTTGACATCAAGAGCAAATTATTTATAAATATAAGCAGCATTTTTCAGCGGAAAAAATACTTTCTTTACCATGAATTACCTTTTTACTCTTTTTTACGTTTAAATTATTCTGAATTTAAATTTTTCGTGATGACACTTATACGGTAGTGAAACACTACTGATGACGTCCATTTTCGGATTATGAAGTGCTTTTATAATTTTTCAAAATTAACAAGTTAAATCAATGTCATTGATTCAATTATATATCTAAAGTTTTGGGAAAAAAGCCCATTTTAAGTTAATCAAGCAAAAATTTTAGTATCATTTACGTAAAATGTATTTACTACCGAAATTGAAGATATCATGGCTATATTTTTTTAAGAAAGTTTTTTAGATAAAACAGTTTTTTATAAATGTTTTTCAGTGTTTAAAATGAGAGATCATTTAGCTTTCTAGCGCTTAAACGGCTCTAGTACGGCTCTCATATCCCTTTATCACTTTTTGGTTAGAATGCGTAGCTACTACGCCTTTTAACGTGTGATTTTAACGTTGTGGCTACGCATTCTAACTAAAAAGTGATAAAGGGATATGATCAAAATTTATAATTAAATGTCCTGAAAAGTCGTCCTTACATAAATAAAACTAAATTTTCTGTGAGATTTTTTGATTTAAAATTTTAGCATAGCAAAATTACCAGTGGTTATTTTCTTCTAGCCATGAGGAAGAAATAACCCTTTTCGCTCCAACAAATAATTTCCACCAATTCTGACATTTAAACTTTTGTCGTTCTAAAGCTTGCTTATCACACGGGCTTAGCTAAATGGTATTCAGTTTCAGTATTATAATACTAAATGGTGTAATACTTTACCAGATAATTCACGCTGACTTTGATGGTTGATTTTTGCTTGTTATCTTATCTATGGCTTTTCAAAGATTTGGCTTATTGCAGATTTGTTCACAAAAATTAGCTTTGTTAGCAAATTATTACTGTTCCCGCTATACTTACAGTTTCGTCGAAATAATTAGGTTCATCGAAATTTGAAAGACTGATAAAATATTTATACTGATAATATTTTTGGGGCTATTGCATTTGTTGCTTAACCTCAATAATATTATTAACATCGGCGCGTGCGTTTTCATGATGTATTTCGCTAAATGTAGTCATTCCACGTGCATTCAAAATAGACTAACGTCCTTTTTCTCACTCACCACGACTCACAAATTCCAGAGCAATCTCGATTTTTATTTCAGGAACGATCATGAGTTTCGAAATGGTATGCAACCAACTATTTGTAGTATAAGATGGGGGTAACAATCATTCTGTCAATATGAGCCAGTCCAAAATTCCTGTTAATATTATTTTTCAATTTTTTATTTCAGTCATGAAATTTGTCATTTTGAATATAAACGCTACAAACTTCATCCAGAAGTGGTACTGAATTGATAAATGTAATAAATATATTTATAAATTAAAAAAGTAAATTTATAGATTTAACTATTATTTGTATACATTTCACTATTTTTTGTATACATTTAACAATTTGAATACATTTGATTTGTATTAATTTGAGTTTTATACATTTAACAAGTCAATTATAAAGTTTGCAAAAAATAATACATTTAACAATTTATATACGTTTAACAAGAATTGTACACATTTGACTATGTTTTTACACATTCCACAATTTTTTGTACACATTTTAAAATTTTAAAAATTGTGTACATTTTATTTATTATTTCGCTTTGTATACATTTCACTATGTACACATTTTAGGATTGACTCAATTTGTGCGTGGATCAAATTATACATGAATGAAATATTGCGTGTATAATCTCAATAATAAATGTTGAATTCAATTTTAAAACTTAATTCAATTCGTTTTAAATTTTTGTGGATTTATAGTGATATCCAACTTCTATTTATTTAAACATCCAGAATATAACAATCCTTGTATATTCCCAAATTTATCAAAAGAACTTCTGATTATCTTTAAAAAAGGCTTTACAAAATATGCCATTTAATTTGTTCGTTTGCCTCGAGCGGCTTGAGTCGAGCCTATTTAGCAGCCGTGGTGCAAAATGCCGTGGTCTCGAAAAAAGCTCTAGCAATTGGGAATCCCCGCATATCGCCGTCGGAATCGCGAATCGCCGAGTTTTCCAATAGCGTCGAAATTAACTTACACAATTTCACGATTTTCACTTACTAATTAAAGAAATTGAAAAATTGTCTCAAATTAAAAAAATCAGTTATGGGCCCAAGTGCATATTGGTCTCAAGTGCATATGAGTCCAAAGTGCAAATTCGTCCCAAGTTGGTCATGGTCGCAAATGCATATCGGACCAAAGTGCATATGGTCCAAAGACCACCATGGTCCATGGTCGAAAGTGTATATTAGTCATGGTTGTGAAAGGGATCATCCCGGCCGGATTTTTTATCCTCATCCCCTATGAGAAGGGACCATCTTTTTTTTCATTCTATTCCCTTAACACGGGATTCATCCCTAGGGAATAGGGATTATTGTATCCCGAGATTTGAAAAAAATAGTAATTTTTAAGATTGGATACTGAAATATTTAAGGGTGTTCAGGTCTCAAAAGGGGTTTCAAACGGTATTAAAGGTCTTTTCGAACGTCTTTTACAGAAAACCGATGATAGCTACAAACTTTTATGTTTTTTAACTTTTGAGAAATTAATTTTTATTTCTTATTTAAAAAATAAATTTTGAAGCTAAATCTTTTGTTTTTGAAAATTTTCACTTTCCAAATTTTGTTTAGCATTAATGAGTCCTAATAAGACTGTCTTATTTGATCCTATGTTGTTGTAAAATCTTTTTATTCGAGTTTTCCGCTGAGTGAATCGATATAATTCTATCGTTTCACATGTCCCAAAGATTTTTTCTCCTATTTGAAATATTGATCCTTAAAAAATCGAGCCAAACCAAAACAAAATTTTCGTGTTGTCAAGCCTAGCCACGCTTTCAATTTTTTTGGCCTGTTAATTGGCCTGTTTTTTGGCCTCGTGTGAGCACAAAGCCTTTATAAAGGCTTTTTCATATTTAAAATCATCTAAAAAATGCAAAAAACATCGTAGAATTGTCTCGTTCGAATACATTATAAAGAATTATGCAAGGATGTCAAAAAATAACTTATTTTTTGTTTGAAAATTTTGTTTAAATATTACGGAGGGTTGATTTTGTGAGATTTTTTTCCAATCTTTTACTTCTAAATAAATTAAATGCGACCTATTGCGTCAATTAAACTTTGAAATTAGCCAGTTTTAAGAAAATTATTTTGTCCATGGTTGACACTCAACACAAAGATTAATTGGTATACAGGAACAGATATTTTTCTTCAGAAGTGATATTTCAAAATTTTCAATTTGAAGTATTTCACGAAAATATTTCAATTATTAAAAAAATAATTCGAGCAATTAAATATTGTCCACAGAGTCACTTGATTAGTATATCGACCCAGAATTAATATCAAAAGTGTACTAATCTGATTTCATAGGGGAAAATAACCATTTTTCCATCAACATTTTAGACCTATTTATAAATAATTTTTGACTGATTATATCCCCTATTCACACTTTTGTTAATATCCCGGCCCTNAGGGCCGGGATATTAACAAAAGTGTGAATAGGGGATATAAAGACCAAATAAAAAAAAAGATGACGTAATTGCATCGATGTAATTGCATCGATTCCAATAGCAAAATAATTTGTGAACACCACTGAGCTTGTATCACGTGACCTACTGTATCTTGCTCTTATCAGTAAATGGTCTAGATTCTAGACTCTAGAACTAAAAATTAAAAGTCTAAAATATCAAATGTCGGATGCAAAAAAATATCGTTTGAACTTCCTTATGTTTAAATAATTGAAACTCCAACTACCTTTGGTTTTCTGTAATACGCGCTTGAAAAAAGCCTTTATAAAGGCTTTGGTGCCTTGTCGGAACTTTTTGTTATGTGCTTACACGGGTTAAGCCAAGCCAACGAAGTTTTTAGCCTGGTCAAGCCAAGCCAACACGGTATTTCGTCTGGTCGAGCAATTCCAAGCTAGATTAATGCCTATGGTTTTCCAAGGTCTAATATTTCCCCCCTGTTATGGTCATAGTCATTTATACGTTCATTTTCTATTCAAATTTCACTACAATAAATTCCGGATATTTTCCAAAAGGTGATCGAATAGGGGGTAGCCATCCCCTCAGGTTCCATTCCCATCCCACCCGATCCCCATCCCTCCTCAGAGGATAAATCCCTCCCCCAGCCATCACCATCTTTTTTACAACCCTGATATCCCGTTATCACTTTTTGGTTAGAATGCGTAGCCACAACTTCTTTTAACGTGTGATTTTAACGTTGTGGCTACGCATTCTAACCAAAAAGTGACAAAAGGATATAAGTCCCAAGTGCATATTTTAACTTTGTTCAAATTGCGAACTTTTTTGTCCAAAGTGAGGTTTGTTCCCAAGCAGAGTATCAAATGAACGAAACAAACGGAACGCAGGAAGGTTTTCGCAAAATGGAACGAACGCGACCCCCGTTCCTTCGGAATCCAGCTTCCGTTTTTATTTTTTTTTTCAAAATTTTAGATTAATTTCTATAAATTTCCTAATTTTTTAAATTCATTTACACTTTCGAAATGAAAACGTAAAGAGAGAGCGACAATTAATTAAGAAAGGGTGACTTATATTTTATATCGAAGAACCTGCCTAGTGTAATTTTGATGGTGATTCGCATAGTGTGTTGAAGAAGGGTAGAAGGGTAGTGACGTTATCTGGCCTTCTCTGTATTTATATGCGACGCTCTGAATGCTGGCCAATAAAGTTTTCAAAGAGATCGAGACGGGTTCACTAGCGTATAATTTAATTAACGAGTTAAGATAATTATTGTTATTGTAACACAAAGCGAGACTTATCGGTCATTGTCAGAATCAATTTCGGAATTATATTTTTAAAGTGACTAGATCATTATAAACTTCATAAATTCGTCAGTCTAGTAATTTCGTCAGTCTAGACTGTCTGGTAATCTAGGATCGTAGGATTTAAACTAGATGCTAGTAGTCTTAAAATACGAACAGAAAGTAAGTTGGAAGATCCTCCGCATTATTCTAGATCTCAGATTAACTCGTAGACTCGATTTTAGCCAACTAGTGCTGCACCATTTAATCGCATTTACGACGCTTAATATTGAATGACAAGATCAGTTATACAGTTATCGATAAACTTTGAAATAAAATGACGTTTGTGCGTTTTTTTTGAAAATTTTACTGATTACGTACTTATTTTTGCAAAAATTTTTAAATTATCAAATTAAACCTTGCATCGTGATCAAAAAAAATTCTAAGACATTTTTTCCATTAATCATAGCCCGAAATGATCAAGTGACCGTTATTTGGAATAATGTTGGTAAAAAGTACTGTTTTTTTCCAAATTGCTTAATCAATTTTGAAAAAGGGAAGTGGTTTTTAGGAAGTTTTTAAGACTTTTTTCCCATAACACCAAATGTCGCAGCGATCACGTGACCTTCAAATTAGGAAATAAGGTTTTGCCACAAGTAAACAAATAGTGATCAAATCACGTCGAAAATTTTTTTGGGCCAATAAAAACCTTATTTAAGAGTTATGAACGTAATAATATTTCACAAAAACGTCACGTGATCTTATTTTTCAAGAAATAAAGATCAATTTATGACATATTCCAAACCTCATTTTTGAATTATTTTTATTCGGACTTTGGTGTAATGAGGAAAAAGCATTTAAAACGTTTGAAGTTGACTCTGGAATTTTTTTGACGTAATTTGAGTACTTTCTCTAATTACTGTACTAAATTACAGTATGCCTTTTTTTCAAAAGTACTCAAATCACGTAGAAGAATCGTAACGAATTTTTAAGAGTTTTATTGCATTACAGTATGGCCTCCGGTTTAAATAGAGCATTTCTAGAAGTCAAAACTTCCGAAATACTGATAACAGAATCATGCGTAGGCGAAAAAAAGAAAAGAGTGAATCTTTCTTATCACGAGAAATTTATATCCCACAAAATTTAAGACTTCGTGCAACTCAGCAATGCGCGATACTTGAATGTAAAAAAATAATTTGCAAACACTATGAATTTGAACTTTGTCGCGATTGCATTTCCTGCTATGCACACAACATCTGTTTATCTAGAAAAATGAAGGATAAAAAGTCAAGTTAAAAATTTAATAACCATTTGGTTTCAACAAGCTAAAATTCTAAGTTTTACATTAAAATGTTGAGACCAAAACGGAAAAAAATATCTTGACAAAAAACTACAAAAAAATAAAATGAAATTTTTTTTTTGGCATTTTGGCCAAGGAAAATGACGGTTAAAATAATAAATCGGAATTTGCAATTTTTCCGCAGTCTTCCGCATGGTTCTCACTATGCGCATCTGAAAGCTTTGTGAATTCTGCATAAAATGAAAAAATAAAATAAATTCATAGGTACTGACCAAAATAATTTCAGCTTATAAAGTGTTCCGCCTACGCACTTTTTTTCAAAATGAACAAAATTCTTTCTAAAATTTTTTCAGAAATAGCAAATTTTTATGTGAATACGATCCTTGCCACAAGAAAACAAAAAAATTGAGCTGATTATGCTCAAAAACG
>SCLH01000281.1:568617-596406 GCA_004367855.1 Oikopleura vanhoeffeni | reverse complement strand
TTTTAGTGTACACTCGGGCATGGCAAAACTTTTTGTCAACAAAAAACTAGGGTTGGTGCAAGAAGACAAGGGTTCCTACGGAACCCTAATCTTCTCACCCCAACCCTATTTTTTTTCCTGACAAAGAAGTTTTGCACGGTTTTATACCGTGTATACTGCGCACGAGTTTTCAATTTTGTTAGAAAATGTTTCCCCTTCTGTACTTTATTAATAAAGCATAATTATTAGATTCGTTTTCAAAACACTAATAAATGCAACCGAGATATATTATTTGATATTTTTGTGAGGATTTTCACTTCCAACAAATGTGTGTTCTTTGATGAGTTTGAAACTCAAAATGTTTTTTTTTTTTAAAAAATGTTTTTTTTGTGGAAAAAATGTTTTTTTTGTTTAAAAATGTATTTTTTGTTAAAAAATGTTTTTTTTTGTTAAAAAATGTTTTTCATTGTTAAAAAATGTTTTTTTTTGTATGAAATTTTGTTTGTTAAAAAATGTTTTCTTTTGTTAAAATGTTTTTTTTGTTAAAAAATGTTTCTTGTTAAAAAATGTTTATTTGTTAAAAAATGTTTTTTTTGTTAAAAATGTATTTTTGTTAAAATGTTTTTTTGTTAAAAATGTTTTCAATTGTTAAAAAATGTTTTTTTTTTGTTATGAAATATTTTGTTTGTAAGTCTGTTAAAAATGTTTTCTTTTGTTAAAAATGTTTCTTGTTAAAAAATGTTTTATTTGTTAAAAAAATGTTTTTTTTTGTTA
The DNA here is from genome assembly GCA_004367855.1 of Oikopleura vanhoeffeni. Taxonomy (NCBI): domain Eukaryota; kingdom Metazoa; phylum Chordata; class Appendicularia; order Copelata; family Oikopleuridae; genus Oikopleura; species Oikopleura vanhoeffeni. The sequence continues at coordinate 595,653 of SCLH01000281.1, read as the reverse complement.
AAAATTTTTTTTTGTTAAAAAATGTTTTTTGTTAAAAATGTTTTTTGTTAAAAATGTGTTTTTTTTTTTTAAATGTTTTGTTAATTAATGTTTTTTGTTAAAAAATGTTTTCCCAATTTGATATACGATACACGATATACAGGATTTGAAAAAGTATCCAAATAACGTCAAAAAAATTTATTGATAAACTTAAAACGTTTTTAAGACTTTTTCTCATTACAACAAAGTCCGAATGATATCACGTGATGAAATAATTGAAAATAAGTTTGGAATATGTCATAAATTAATTCTTATTTCTTGAAAATAAGATCACGTGACGTTTGTGGAAAATGCTGTTATGCTCAAAATTCTTAGATTATGTGTTTATATCGAAAATCCTGCCTAGCCGTCGATTTATCTGGAGCGTCATAACTTTGATAAAGTGGCCAATTAAATCGCGGGATTCTTGAATTGAGTCGACAATCGGGTATTGTGATGGACACTGGCTCGATATGCCCTCCAAAATTTTCAGCGTAATTTGAGTACTTGAACCAAAACCTTATTTCTTGATTTGAAGGTCACGTGATTGTTTTTGGACTTTGGTTTAATGAAAAAAAGTCTTAAAAACTTTCAAAAATGCTCCTCAGTTATAGTGTTTTAAGGAGGTTGTGGGTGTAAATGAAACAAGCGTTGAAGAAAATTTTGATTTATTCTTGAATTCAGCTGAAAGAAAACAATTCCGTAAATACAATATTTAACAATCAGATTTGTTTATTTTCATTTCGTCTTGCGTAGGCGTGTATGTTAGACAAAACATCACACACACACACCAAACAACACACCAAAACAACAACACCTTCTGCTGGGAAATAATACAACTGGATTTATTTCACTTATAAAACCAACAGAGAATAGCTTTTTTAACGAGGTTGGCAACCTATATTCAACAATTATCAAACGTTTCAGAATATGTCTGTTTATCCAATTTGAAACAAATTGACTGAGCTAATCAAATTTAATCAGTTTTTCTGAATTTCATTTTTACCGCCTAAAAACCGAACGAGATTTTCTTTAAACCAGACGGCGCATAACTTATTTCAAGACGTTCGTACTTCACGAAACATCTTTGTTTGAATCAATTTAAAGCAAAATTGACCGAGAATTAACAATTTTTGTGAATGAGAACACATTTTTACCGGTTTTTCAGTACGGCACCGTGGAGCCACCTTCACCAGAATCAATAAATTTATTGCAGTTGATAGAGAAGGTTTACGTCTCCAGAATTTTTTTCTCATTTATTCTTATCTGCCCGTTATCGACCCTTCCAGTCCCGCTGGAGGAGAGCGCTATTTCTCCAGCAATTCCAACATTCTACACCCACAACCCCCTTAAGCAATTTTGAAAAAAAACAGTACTATTTTAGCCAACCTTATTTCTTGAATATACGGTCACGTGATTATTTTTGGGCTATGATGTATGAAAAAAAATTGTTAGAATTTTTCTGATCAAGATCAAAGGTTTATTTGTAATTCCAAAAATTTTTGCAAAAATAAAGTACTGTGATACAGTAAAAATTTCAAAAAAAACGCACAAACGTCATTTTGTTCTAAAGTTTATCTATAACTTTATAACTGATCTTGTCATTAATGATTAAGCGTAGTAAAATGCGATTAAATGGTGAATGGTCACTACTTACCGGAAATCGAGTCTACGAGTTAAGCATCTTCACTGAAGATTATTCAGGATTAACTTATTTTAAGGGTATCCCGGTCCCTAATTTGACATATTCTCGATGAAATATTAGCCAAACAGGGCTGTAATGATATTATTCAGATTAGCCAGTTTGTAGAACTAGCCTTCAATCTTGCGTAAACAATGTGTCAAAGTTTTTTGCATGCATACACTCCCAGACACATAAGCGAGACAGGGAGACCTAAGCCAAAATGAAAAATCTCCTCTCAGGTTTTATTTTGAAATAAACCTAAATTCTAACATACTAGTAACCTGTAGAATTAGTTGGTTTAAGGGGAGCCGTTTTGTCGATAAGTGGTATATTTTTTTCAGAATATGCGATAAACCACCGTTTTTTGAACTTTGTTCATCGAAAAATTTATCTCCTCCTAGGTTAAATTTCAAAATTTACTCAAATTTTTGCAAAAGGTAGCTCAAAACAAATAAAAACTCAAGGCGAGCCGGTTTTTTCAATTTCGATCCCAAAACCCAAAATATGAATTTTTCAGGCACGTGAAAAATTTCCGAAAAAAAATGTGGTTCGATTTTTCGAAAGTAGGCTCAAAAGAAAGCTGAAACATTGAAGAGAAAGTTGGCTAACGTTAAGCCGAAATTTTAAATTTTGAGGGGTCAAATTGAAACAAACGTTATTTTTCCACTTAATTTGAAAGAAAATACTTAAAAAATTTCGAATTTTCTTTGTTCTTATTTGGGTTGCTTTGTGCTTTCAAAATATAAACGATTTATTTGGTGCATTTTTATGACATAATAACTGCAGAAAATGTAGGAACCGGGATACCCTTAGGTCGAAAGAATTTAAACAATAATTTGCACAATACTAAAATTTTTACGAAAAAATTTTTACCTACGAATGTTAGCATATTTAGTGCTAGTTTTTTGAGAATTTCTCGTAAGATTTTAAGTAGCAGGATTTTTTTTTTAAACATTTTTCAAAAAAAATTGATTTTTCGGTCAAATTGATTTTTTGGTCAAATTTTTGAGATTTAACAAGGGGGCGACGACCGAGTTCTAGCGAAGCTGTGTGTAAAGCTAGAGCGCTGATTTTTTGATTAGTTAAAATAAAGGGTTTTCGGTTACCCTTTTTTTGTTTCAGTGTTGGCGACCTCAAATAACTGGTCAAAGTTTGAGGTAATCATATGGATTATTATGCCCGGGTCACTTTAAAAACTTATTCCCTATTCTTTTAACAGGCAAATAAGTTTTTAAAGTGACCCGGGCATAATAATGGATATGGACTTGAGAGTACCCTAAAAAGAATCTGCAAGGTCGACTTTCTGATGAGCGTATTAAAAACTATGAGTTAATTATATACTGTAAGGTCGCTAGAGAGCAAAAACTGGTCAATCCTCAAGGTCAATCTCAAGTTCCTCATTATGACTTGAAAATGACCTATAGACTATAAGCTAAAGTTGCTAATACGTTCATTAGAAAGTCGACCCCAAAGATTCTAATGATAGTCTTTTCAAGTCATAATGATTAACTTGAGATTGACCTTGAGGATTGACCAGTTTTTGCTTTCTAGCGACCGTACAGTATATAATTGACCCATAGTTTATAATACGCTCATCAGAAAGTCGACCCTGTAGATTTTTTTGCCTCTCAAGTTCATTACGATGACCTTGAACTTTGACCAGTTATTTGAGGTCAAATAATGGTCGCCAACCCTAAAACAAAAACGGGTAACCACAACTCTTACAGGGGTAGGCATTGACTCGCGACTTGAGTCAATTTAACTAACGAAATAATTAGCTGTTTTACTTTTGTCCTTATTATCGTTAGCTGAACCAGAATAAATGTGCAGACTTATAAAAACATTTTTGTCTATTTTAGGAAAGATTTGAGTCCGAACTTTATTTTGAGTTCGTAAATATTCAAAAAAACATCAAGCATATTGAAAATTTTCCGCATTTTTGTCCAAAATTTTTTCTTATTGTTTTTTTGAAATCTGTGAATAAAATCAAAAAAAATAGTCACTTCTCACTTTTTTCATGCATATCTTACATATTTTCTGACAGCCGTTTGAAAATCATTAAATCTTTATTTTCATCTTCTGTCGAATTTATGGAAATATTATGAAAATTTTCCGCAAATCATGTCCAAAATTTTCAATTTATGGTTTTCGAATTCTCAATGAAAAATCAGATAGAATCACTTATTTAATTTTTTTGTATCTATTAAATATCCGTATGTCAACTAATGAGTTGGTCGCGCGATTTTCATTTCTAAACTATCGGTGAAATTTTTAACACTCGGCTGTACACTCGATAAGTGCCTTTGCACTAAATTTTGAAAATGTTATGCTAGTAAAAAAATTCCAATAAATTGTGGGTGTCATAGGCGCCATTTATTTAGATAGTAAGAACATTTTTAATTTCAAAACGCAATTGAAGGTCAATTTTATCTCAAAAAAGTTGTTTTTTCTCTACTTTTTGCCATTTTTGACCATTTTTCATGGAAAACAAACTTTCTTATCAAGGAATATTTTTTAATACGACATAGAAACCAGACTTTTAGCGCATTACACCCCGTCTGAAGTTTATAATATCGTCTTCAAAAAAAATTCTATGGTCGGGTTAAGTTGGAAATGTAGTTCCAATGAAAAGTGGTTTTTATATTTTTTTACAGATAGTTATTTATGTTAATCGTAGACTTTAGACATGAATCTGTACCAGACTCGATTTTAGCCAACTAGTTGCCTCACTTTTAAATCGGCCTATTAGCAAAGTTTCATTATCAACATTCATTTCAATAGCTTAAAATAATATTCAGCCAATTTTCTATACAATGAAATAACAAAATAAAATTCTAAACGAATTTAAAGGCATTTAATGAGAATGCGTAAAAGCAAAACCACTATAACCTTAAGTATCCCGTGGTAGCGAGTTTACAATTAGTTCTCTCAGTTCATTAACGTGTTCTAGATTCCCAAAAACGGAACAAAAAGTATTTTTGTCCCGAATTTGTCACTTCGGAATTTTCGAAGAACAGGTACACCTGTTTCGAAAATAATAAGAAATATTCGCTCGCGAATAATTTTGTTTTTCCCGCATGTCTCACGAATAGTCAAGAAACGCTATTTATAAAGAAAACTTTTTTCTGAAAAGAAGCGTTAGAGGCTAATCTCTAATTTCAGAAAAAACAAGAAAAACGAAAAAACGAAAAAATATTAAATCTCCAGAGATATGAAGGGCCTAACAAACCCACACGAAGAACATAGCTTAACGCTAAAAGAAGACTACGAACTTAAAAGTGCGAGGGAAAGAAAAATACAAATCAAAATCGAAGACCGCAATATCGATTACATTCCAAGGTGGGTTCAAATTTTCAATTTGTCCAAAAACCAATAAAAAATGGAAAAAACGAAGAAATTTTTTTTATTTATTTAAATTAACTCACCTCTCGGCCATAAAATTCAATATTGTTTTCCGGGACCTAGCCTGGGCACCTCTCAAAAAACTCCCCAGAAGAAAATAGGGAGAAAATCGCTGCCAATTTGTTTTTCTATAAAAAAGTTGAAAACTAGAAAGAAGTTCTTTTTTCTATAAAAACAAATATAATGGGAAAAAATACGCCATCTCCTTCAAAAATATCTAAAAACAGAAAATAGGGAGACAACTGCTGCCCTTTTTTCAAAACGTTTCAGATATCAATAAAAACTCTCTGGAGACACCAACAGACTTCCCCTTTAACCGTATAAAAAATCCCCCTTAAGAAAATAGGGAGAAAATTGCTGACAATTTGGTTTTTTATGAAAGAAAGATATTTTTAGAAAAAACGGCGCCATCTCTTTTTTCAAAATCTAAAATCAGAAAATAAGGAGACAATCGCCGTCCTTTTTTTCAAAATTTTCCAGATAACTATAAAACTCTCTGGAGACACCTACACTACCCACACAAAAACCCCATTAAGAAAATAGGGAGTAAAGTGCTGAAAAATTTATTTACGGTTTTTTCACGAATTAAACTCATAAAATAAATTTTTTCTTAATTGGGAATTAACATATGTGTTCAGAAATCCAGCTGGAAACTTTCTGGAATTGGAACACGTGGCATGGAGAACCAGGATCTTACAGAAAATAAACACCTGCGAAAACCCAGCTGAACTCTCAAATCTGAATTTTGTGCCATTCAAAACTAGTCCGAAAAACGCCCACAATGTGTCGAACATTCTTTTACTCGTCACGGACAGTGAACATCAGGGACTAGGAAAAATATTTGTCCATGAAGAAATCGAAAAGAACAAATTTAATTTTGAAACGGACAAATTCAGGCTACTGAGCTCAGTTCTTCTAACCTCAATGCCAATTCACATCGAAATTGTGGACTACCATTCAGAGATAAAGTTACAATATAACATCCTGGCGCACAAAAACACAAAATCGGCAGACCTGATTCACTTTATGGCGTCAGTCATAAAAAACCAGAGCAAGTTTTTTCAAGACCCAGAAATGGTCGTTGTAGGACAAATCTCCGGAGAAAAGTCAAAGGTAAACTTTTTTATCTTTTTTGCCAATATATCTTATGCTCCAAAAAATTAAAAAATCTATTAAAAAAGTTATTCGAGTGAATAACGAGGATAACTGGTTTAAAAACTAAGTATCCTCAAAACAATGTTAGAATTTCAGTAAATTCTACAAAATAACAAAAAGGCTTGAAAATTGGTGAAAAACGTATTCCTTGCCAAAAAACAAACCTCGGAAAAAACCAAACGATCATTTTCGTCCCTCGCGAAAAGTCAAAAAAAAAAATGCTCGCAATTCTCTAGAAAAATCAAAAAATATTTTCATTATACTAAAAATAAAAAATTTTTTTTAGGCAATGGCGTATTTTGATTCCACAATGGAAACCGAGAAATATGGACATGACAAACATGATCGCTGGGAGATGACAAAGAGCCTTTCGAAATACAATACATTTTTCGAAAAATCGGCCCTATTGTAAGTATATCCATCTCAAAATTCAAAAAAACCGTAAATATTTTTTGGACAAATATGTGTTGTCATGTTAAGTACATTCGAGGGGCACTGTAGCGCAGCGGTGTAGTCCGTCTGGGAAGCGCAACACTACGGGTTCGAGCCCCGAACAGCCCACCAAAACCTATAAACACTAAAACCCGGCTCTGGGCCAAAATCACGAACAGATGCCCACAAAAGGGACGTGTAAGCCTACCCCGAGGCCCTAAACAACTAGAAATGGACATACGAAATACAGGACACACGAATAGGCCAAAAAAGGCAACAGTAAAACGGCAATTAACGGTGCCCCCAAATTTTTTTCAATAAAAATTAACAAACTAAAAATAATTTTTAGTAATCCAATTCAATGGGATGAAAAACTGTGTGAAAGTTTCACAAAATGGAATTGCCCAAAAGGAATCATTTTCAAAATTAAGGCAGTGGTGGTCAAGAAATGGGTTGTCGAAAAGAACTTTTTCGAAATTACAGGAACTCAAATCCATTTCCCAAAAAAGTTTCAAGGTTTTACCAATCAAGAGTGGCAAAACCAAACAGTTCCCGATATCTTAGCACAAAATGGGTATAAAGCGATGAATAATATAAACTGGGATTTGAATAAATCCACCTGGGACAGCCTCAAACTATTAGAATATTGCATGGAAAAAGAAAAACCCATCCTCAAACTAGACCAGCCTCGACTGGACAAAAATAACTTGGTCACACTATTACTAGGAATGGTCAATATAGAAAATATCGCACGAAATTCAATAGTCGAAGCATCCGCTATACTCTCAATAATCATGAGGGAGCCAAATTTCACAAAAAAGGGCCAACTGGAAGCCCTAAATCAATTATTAAAATTAGCCAACCAGCTGATTTTGACGCACATGGTCACTTTGATAACAGAAGAAAAAGACATCCCCATGATCGACCAAATAGAAATGTCTGAAAAAATGGATTTTTACAGACTTTCAAACCTTCTCCAGAGAAAAATTGACGCGACATTTCCAGAAATAAAACGCGCTTTTCTCCGAAAAATAATGATTGAAAGACTCGAGCCCCATTTTACCCAACAGTCACGATCATTAATATACGACATTTTCGGTGACCCAAAAAGAATAAACACTCGTGATCAGGAATTTAAAGCCGTCCTGAAAGGAGGAATTCTAAAAAATCTGGAGGAAATTATAGAGAATCCGGTAGAGGCATTGCTCAATTTACCATTTCTGGCAAACTCCACAATTTTCATAAATTACCTATTCAAAAACAAAAGGACAAAAACAAGGCTGTCCGATTTGGGATATATAACCTTCTACAAAAAAGAACCCACAAAAACCGAAACTTCCTTTGAAAATTACCAAAATCAAAAAGTAGATGTATCCAAGAAAAACGAACTACTTAATAAGTTTGCAGTGGACTTCACGGAAAAAACCGAAAAAATCAACCTTGACATTTTCTCCGGAGAACTGAAGTATGGACTTCACGAGTTTTTAAATAACCTAAAATGGGACGTAAAAACAAATACAACCCTCTATTTTGGAAATAATCAAAACAGAATTATTGAAGCTCTAGAAAAAGTCAATCTGAGTCATATTACAAAAAATATGATCCACAAATTTGCCCACCTACGGCTGTACAACTCGGGTACAGTCAACAAACTACTAGGACTTGAGGACATGACCTTCAACATCTCACCACTCCTAAGAGTAATCGCAAAACTGGACAGGAATCCAAATCCAAATTTAAAGACAAATTTAAAGAATTTCCTGATGACCAGTTCAACAGACACAAAAATTTCATCCATGGGACACTCAGAAACAAAAGAGCTAGTCAACAGTTTTCTAGACAAAAGTTCTCTCTGTAACTTTAAGACACTGGAAAACAGTTACTGCATGAATATGACCTCGACAAAAAGGTCAAATTTTTGCACCCTACATATTGCACTAAAAAGATTGGAAACAAATGGAAAAACTCAACCAACGGCATTCTTTTTCACTTGGGACAATAAAACGATGGAGCTCAAAACAAATCCTAGTGCAACGGTTAATATTGACTCTGATTATCAAGAACCAGAAAACGAGTTCGAAGCCGCAAGAATTGTTGAAAATACTTTCAGAGAAGACGCAGCAGCAATTAAAAAACTCTGGCAATTCATAGAGCAAAATTGGAACAATTTTGATGATATTAAAAATGACGGGGCGGGATGGGATTCGATCTCGGAACATATGGGTTTCAATCCAAAATTCTCAACATGGGAAAAAATTTCTTATAAAATAAATGCAATTTTAGCAATGAGATTTGAGGGAACTACGCGAATTGGAAATCGCATAATCTCCGGAGACACACTCAGACGTTTTATCATGGCCAAAAAGATGGAACTAACCAACCAAGGAAAAGGAATCTTTGGAGTTAATAATATCTGGCCAGCAGATATTCTCTACAATAAAAACATTTCTCACTTGGAGAAAAATTATAACCCTCGGAGCCACCTGGCGAATCTCATTTTACCAACAGATGGCACTAAAGAGCCACCGATCATAACCCCAGGAGGTTCCATGATAGCAAACTACATTTTTTTGGAAAAAACGACCCAACCAAAGAAAATCGTATTAGTCATGGGACTAGATTATTTCGTTGAAAACTGGCGGAAAAAAGTAATTTATAAACCAAATAGCGCTCCCAACACCCCTAAAAAATTTCCAAGAACGCTAGCCGAAAAGGCGAAATTTGGTCAAGAGCGAAAATGCTACTCAAAAATCTCAATCGTCGACTGCAGGGACATAGATACTCCGGAGATCATGGGTAGACAAGAATTTTTCAAATCTACAAATTGGCAGCTACTGAAAGAGTCAGAAGGAATCTACGACAAAAATGATGATTTTGCCGAATCAAGAAAATGGTTGAAAAACATCATCACAGTGATCCAACTAAATATAACGCGCTCTGATAATTACGATTTATGGGCTTCAGCGGAAATAGGTTTTAACGGAAAATCGAAAAAGGACTGCGAAGAAACGGCTAGTGGTAATATCGAGCTCCAGACAAAACACGCCTGGATCAATAAATTAGCGGAGGTTGACATTGAGGTCACACATATATCCTCCTCAATTACAGTAACGGCCAATTATCTAAAAGCTACAAACTTTATGAAGGATACAATTCCCTCATTTATGGAAAGTTTCACGATAAATGAACTCGCTAAATTCAAGTCACGTGAGGGCCTTTTGAAAGAGACAACTTGCGAAATAGGAAAAATAGCAAAAGCCCCTACATCAATTTTCACACCTGGTACGAAACTCACCCCGACAAATGCAATAGAAAATGAAAAACTTTATGAATTAGACTTCAAAAATCAAATCCCAAAATTCATCAATACGGACGTCATACATTTAACAACCATTTATTATAATGCTACCAAAAACGACCATGTCAACGAACTAATTTTGCCAAGTGATTCAATGGGATCCATTGTCACCTGGAACAAAATTGGCGCACTAGGCAACCCAACATTTCTGCCAAAAAATTCTCCAGAGAACAAGTCAAACGAAATTATTACCTTAAGAAATGGGGTTGCTGATTTTTCAATGACGGAGTCTAGAATGCAAGTGAGGCACCGAAAAATGATCAATATTCTGACCAACGAGTCAAAAAATAACGATAATAGTCGAGCAGACTTATCCTGGGATGGAATAATAAAAACAGGAGTGAAATCGGCAATAAAAGACCAATATTCACCAAAACTAGAATCACTAAGTATAAAAACTTACACACAGAAACGTCTGGAGGAGAAAAGTGTAATAAAAGTGGCCTTAAAAGCAATAGAAGTCCACGAAGCACTCAGAAAAAATCGATTAAAACATTCACCCGGCTTTTCTCTGGAGAGCGTTTTTGGGATAAACTTCAGAAATATTACCCCAAACATTGGTCGAAAAATTGTACTCAACAAAAGGGAGCCCATTTTCGAATACCAAAATGGGCGCCAATTTCAAAATTTTAATAAAAACCGAACGATGAAAAACAGCATTTCAAGAATGAAAAATAAAAAAGCTAATCCTACAGATAGAGAGCATATTCTCCGAAAAGACTACGCAGGGTCAAGATTTCAAACAGCGAAAAATATCGCAAAATTTGGAATCGAAAAATCATCAGAAACAATTAACAAATTCGCTGAAGATACAGACTACGAGATTCTAACTCAAATCAGAGAAGAAAATCAAGAAAAATTAAATAAGTTGGACTTACAAAAAATTTCTACGGAGAAACGGCTTTTATTGAAAAAGAGCCAGGAATTAGAAAAAGAACGATTGCTGCGAAACTTAAAAGAATTAAGATCTGAAATCGAAATTACATCGAGAAAAAATTCGTCAGAAATCCCGGAAATGATTCTAAAAAGTAATGAATTTTTAGAGGATTTCTGTAATGTACAAAATGACTCAGAACTGATCAACTTGTATACAAAAAAATATGGGGTTAATTACTTATTAACCCCGCTCTCATTCGAAAACCTACGAATAAATCACCCGGAAAAGTTAAGAAATGGAAAAATATTAATTCTTAAAAAAGCTGTAACAAATCTCTGGAGAGGAACAATCCTGGAGAAATTTCTTTTCACAAAATCCGGGGAAAATCAACCTCGTTTGAACAAATGCGAAATAAAAACAAAGGTAGCACAGATGGTGCAAAATCTGCAAAATCTGTAAAACCTCTGCAAACTGTATTCGCAAAAACCATTTAGAAATAAAAACCAACCATTAGTAAACAAAAATGTGTCAAAAAACTATTTGCAAATTTATACCAGCAAAAATCAGTCACTCTCGGAAGGCACTATGGCGTAGCGGGCAAAATACCGAAATGCATGCCAATAGTCTGGGGTTCGATTCCCAAGGGAAGCGAGCCAATAAACAAGACGAAAACACGTGTACTTAACGTACATGTATTAAAATAAATATAAGACCTTTATTTTTCTTATATTTCTATATGTTCAAACAAATGCAAATTAAAAAACGGCCTTTTTCAAGGACACTATTTCAAGTTTCTAGACTACAAGTTCAAAATCAAAATATAAAAATTTAAAAAATTTAATTCATTCGGAATAATTTTAAATTTTTCGAAACACAACAGATTAATATAATCTTTTTTAATTTCTTTTTGTCACAAAACAAGGCCAATAAAGAACAATGCCTAAGGTTACTAAAAAAATAAAAAATGTCGAAAAACTCGAAAAGTTTTCTCCAGAGAAATCTTTAGTCGTTTGTACGACGGACGAATCAGAAAATGTATCTACGAGTGAACATTTTGAGGTAGAAGCTGAGGCATCTTCAGCAGAAAGCGAAAATAATGACAACGAAGGGGAAGCAGGGGAAGAATGTGCAGGAGAAGAAGAGGTAGGTTATCTTTAACAGAAAGCAAAATAATTTTTTATGCAATACAGACGCGTCGTGTTAGGAAATTCTTAACACTGCGCATTCACCCCTTAGATTCATAAAAACATCTAAGGTGGCCTAAGGAACTATAAAATTATTTTAAGCAACATCTCCTTTTTTTCGGGGATAGTTAGCACAAAGTTTTGACCAATTATTTTTAGCACAAAAAAGTCATAAAAAATTATTATTCAAATTTAACTTCTAGAAACAACACGATGAACCAGAAGAGGAAAATCAATTCGAAGAGTCAGATGTCCTGGAAAAAATCAAAACTGAAATCTCAACAATTCTAGAGGAGAATTATAGCTTAGAAGGAAAAGTTGAATGGGGCGAATGTCTCACGAAATTCAATCGTCTAGCTTTCTTGGGAAGTCGACATATCTCAGGCACTTATCTGAATCATAAGTACCGAAACAACCCAGAAAAAGTAAAACTGTCAACTATCACAGAGATAGATTGGGAAGATAGTTCTTTCAAATCCATGATTGAAGGACTGGCAATAAAAGCAAAAATCACTACAAATAATAGTGAATTTCAATCTCTAGAGACAAAGGTAGATGGTCTCAAATCAAATATGACTACCGTAGAGGATTTGAAACAACTGATCAAGCACTATGTCAAAAAGGACTTAAAACCCCTTAACTTAGAAATAAGAATGCTTACCGACAAATGCACGGAAATTGAACGCAAATATGAAAAACAATCCCTCCAAATTAAAAAATTGGAGGATGAAGCAAAAAATGCCCCCTTATCTCCAGAGAACTCTGATAACGAGGACGAAAACTTTGCACAAAGTCCACAAAGATCAAGAAGTCCAACGCCAAAAAGATCATCAATCTCAGGAGAAATTTCAGAGATGGAAAAAACACAACTGGATAAATATTATCCGATTGAAATTTTGGACTTATCCGAAATATCTGATCCCTTAGAAGATAATGACGTAACTTATCTGAAGGAAGATTTCTACAGGGCGGTAGGACCAGCTACCCTGGAGTATTTCGCCTTATACGAGCGTCTGTGGGAAACTGACTGCAAAATTACTTTTCGACGAACAATTCAGTCGTTAATGGACCCATTAATGAATAACAACCCTGACTTAAGAATTATTCAAAATAATAATTTTCGGGGATTGTTATTTATTTTGAACAAACTTCATGATTTAGTTCTGACACCCTCGAATATCAATTTCTCGGAGGTGTACGAACTAATGACAAAAGCCGGACTCAAATCTCGAGAATTTGTAGGACCAAAATCAAGAGTTTTTGATCTGTTCAAATACAAGATTACTAAGTTAAAACCGGAGATGAAAAATAAAGAACTCCTCCAAATTCTTTTCAGCCTGATCCCAAAATCTCTGGAGAATAAAGCAAATATGCTTTACAATGATGAAGTTAACACCATTCCAAAGAAAATGACGGATTGGAAAGAGGTGAAAATTAACATCAACATTCCCAACAAATTTCGAGAATTTGACCACAAGCTAAACCCTATGGTCACAGCTTCTGGACGACAAAGTTTCTGGGTAAAAGGGGAAATTGATGCAAAACTTCAAAAACAGAATTCTGGTTTCAAAAACCAAAATAAAGATACCGTCCAGCAAAATAATAGCTATCGGCCTTCGACCTCACAAGCAGCCGAACGTGCGCTGAAAAGAACTGCATCGGGAAATATTCTGAAAGCTCCAGCAAAGAAATCCCACGAAAGTAAAAGAAGACGCGATCATTAAAAAATTTTCAAACTTTAACAACTAAACTTAAGATAACAGTCCCCGTGACGATATCAGTACAAATAGCGAGTTTGAAGAAAATTTTGCACCCTCCGGAGAAAAACAAACTGCCTTTAATAAAAATTCCTTTTTGGCAAAATTCTCCGGAAGTTCTAACATTTTGGAAAGCGATAATGATTTATCCTCTGATGAAGAGGATATCCTAGGACTACTAAAAAAGTCACAGGAAAAACTTTCCAGAAAATAAAAACTTACGCAGAATTAGGCTAAAAATCTATCATTATTTACTGTTAGGCAATTAGGAAAAAATTCGTAAAAGTTTTGTGTCATTGGACAGACTAGACAGAGTCAAGAAAATGGAAAGGGGGGGGGGAGGAACAATATAATGTACTATTATCTAGTCTGTCCACCCACACACAAAAAACTTTACGAAAAAACTAGAACCATTCTTTTGTAACAACAAAATAAAATTCTCGTTAACCTTAAAATTCAACTTGTTCTCTATTAAAGAATAATGGCATCTTTTGCAATGAATCGGTTTAGCAGTATCGAAACGTCTACCACGATCTCTCCGATCAATGAATTCGAAATTTTAATTTTGCCAAGACCACTAGATACAGCTCAACTAACTCATACAGCGGTTAAAATGAACATTCAGAATCGAGACACAAACCCAGTTCTAATGGGCGAATACGAAAATTTTGATAAAGCAAAGCGAAATTTTCAAAATTGGACTCAGTTACTAAATGTGTCAGAAGACAACGTCTCTGAAATAACTCAAGCCACAATTGGTTTTTCAACCATAATAGAAAAATTTGGCTATAATACGAGTCTAACAGCATTTAAAAACTGGGGCCAATCTCTGGAGAAAAACTGGCCAATCAACGTACCTGACTACGTATTAAAAAACTCACACGAGAAAACCTTTTTAGAGTTAAAAGAAAATGCCCCAGAATTCGGTCCTTTCTTCGAAAAAGGCCTACGCTCGTTAAAATTCTTAACAATTTTTGAGTTAAAAAGTTTTTTAAATAATCTGGAAAAAAGAAACCTTTACGATAATTTTTCCGCTCTCATAAGGCTTTGCTGGATAGCCAGAAAAGAAATGGGAATGTGGTCTCGTACGTGGTGGGACAGATTAATCCTTAACACAGAACAAACATTAAATTTTCGACTGTACAACCAAAATACACGTTTTAATCTCCCACATCAAATTATAAACAACGTTGACACCTGGATAGAAAAAATGCTAGGAAACAAAAATGCAAAAGCAAAACAATCTTCTAAATTCGAAAAATTAAAAACAAAAATTTTCGAACTAGTTAAATCTCCGGAGATCAATAGCGATTCCACCGTTTCTTCTGATGAAGAAAATTCCACCCCAAAAGTGAAAAAAATTAGGGGTAAAATTTTAAAAACCACGAATCGCCGCGTAGCATGGCGAAAACTTCAAAATGCAAAAAATTTCATCTCGATGATGGAAAAATAATTCGCAAGATTCACGTTAATTATTTCAAAAAAATCCAAAACCTTAAATAAATTTTACATAAGTTTTTTTTGCTGCTCTAAAAATAAGATATTTACAAACCAATAATGTTTCTGCTATTTATTCCACCAACAAATTACATATATTAATTTTAAATTTATTAAAAAACAAAGCTAATTGTCAAATAAATTAGAATGGATTACACGATCACAAAGAGACCACTGATAAAAACAAATTCTCCAGAGAACATTCCGACAACTTTCACGGAAAAATGCAATTTTATAGAAAAAACTCCCAGAATAAAATTCAAAAATCACGAAGAAAACTGGAAAAATTTCTATCCACCTTTTGAAGAACAACCTAATCGAGCAAACGAGCTAAAAATCCTACAGAAAAAAGAATTAGAAAAAGTAAAAAAATTGGGACTTTTTCAAACCGACGAAGAAATTAAATCAGACATAAATCAACTAATAGTTTTAGGAAGAATTCGAGAAAAAACAGAAAACGAAAAATCAGACTTTTCCGTGTCAGCCACAGATCATAATGATAACCCCCTGAAATGGCCAAAAACTGAAATAGAATGGTTAGGCTATTCAAACCTCTGTCTAAAACTAGTCGATAAACTCCGGAGAAATGAGATAAGGCCTCAATGGTCCCTAGTTAAATACAGAAATGAAAACGAATTTAAGGCGGGTAGTTTTCATCAATACGTCAGCATTTGGTTAATAACAATTAATCAGCTACCCAACGATCGTATTAAATGTCGCACCTACACCCTTATACATCAAGGAGTTAACCTGTTTAGAAACCAGGCAAATATTTCCACAAAAAACGCTCTTAGATATCGTAATCACGGAAACCTTTGCACAGGAATAACCACCGACTATCAAAGTTTAAAAATAAAAAACCTTCTAAATAATGATCTAGTACAGGGTAAAAATTATAAAATTTGTGGGATAAGACAGAAAATAACGGTCAACTACCCAATGTTAAGTTCACCTTGTAAAAAACTTAAATTGCCATTTTTTCAACCAAATAGTAAAAAGACAAACCTTAATGCCAAAAAGATCACACTACAAATCCTAGAATGGCTAGATAGTGGCGCGGTTGTCTGGCTAGGGTCTGCGGGGGAGGTAGAGAGCCCAATAAGGGCTGGCTTGGTTTTAGCCATGAACACAAAACAAACCCCCGAAGGGGAAAAAATAAAATTCAGGGTTTGTATGGATGGTGGTCCATGGACCATCACAAAAACTCATAACCCCCCTTGTTTATTAAATACAATTTCTGATGTCCTTCTTTTTATCAAACCAAATCAATTTCTCTCAAAATGGGATGATAAATCAGGGTTTCATCATTTAAAAATGGACTCTGTCTCCAGAGATTTTACCCATTTCGAATGGGGAGGTGAAATTTTTCGATATCAGGCGGCCGCCTTTGGAATAGGACGGGTGCCTTCGGACTATCAAATGGCTAATTTTGTAGTAGTAAACTTTCTTAGAAAAATGCAAATCCCCGCTTTCCTATATCTTGACGACCGTCTGATTTTGGAGGATACAATAACAGAAAAATCTCTGGAGAAAATAAAATTGGGCACAGAAGGCCCAAAAAACGCTGTAATAGCAAATTTGCTAATGACGGCGCACGGGGGTTACATTTCAAAAAGTAAATCTACTTTCATTTGCACCCAGAGAATTGAATTTCTAGGCGCAATAATCGATACGAAAAAACAGACCTTAGAAATTCCACAAGAAAAATGGAATAAATTCAGACAAAATCTGGAGGAAATCTTGAAAAAAGAAATAATCTTTTATAAAGATCTAGAAAAACTTCGGGGACGCATGTGTTCATTTTTAATGATTATCAGCAATATGCAGCTCTTTATCAGAGAAATAACTAGGGCCCTCATGCACTCAGAAGAATATGACGAGCCATTTATAAAAATAAACAAAGACCTTAGATTCGAATTAGAACTTTGGAATTCCAAAGAAATCAAATATGTGGACAAGGTCAGGCCTTGGTTAGCCGACACCCCACTTCTGTTAGAAATGGAAGTATATACAGATGCCAGTGGTTACTCCGGAGGATGGTTTACCAAACATGATGGCGAAACTTTTTCGTATTACTGGAACGAAAATCAAGCAAATCTAACAATAGCGACAAAAGAAGCCCTCGCAATTTTAGATTACATTGAAAATCACCGCCATAAACTAGAAAACAAACGCGTGATTTTTCTTTGCGATAACCAAGCGGTGTTTCATTGTTGGGAAAAGGGCGCCAGAGAGAAAACTCTAAACGACGCAATCAGAAAAATAACCCTTCTGGCAATAGAATTTAAGCTACATCTGGCCATCGAGTGGATTTCCACAAAAATTCAACTGGCAGATGACGCATCTCGAATTATAGACCTTAATCAAGAAATCATAAATCCTGATTGCCTACATTGGTTAGAATCAATTTTAACAAAAAAGCCAAATTTGGACGGATGTGCCACATTCGCAAATAAAAAATACCCCAGATATATCTCGAGATACCGAGAAACAAAAAACGTCTGGACCAATTTTTTGACTTATACTCCGGAGAAAGACGATGTATTATACATCTTCCCTCCAAAAAATGCACAGAACTTTATAGCGAAAAAATTGTTCACAATCTATGAAAATTTACCTTTCATAGCTATTTTTCATTGTTTCGAAAAAACCCCATTTTTCTTACCATTCAAACCTAAAAAGTCAAGAATAATAGAGCTTAACAAACATTTTGAGTACCCTACCCTGATCCCTTCAAAAAATAAAGACAAAAATTGGGGATTTTACGGCCCAAATACGGCAAAACCCAAAACTTTTGCAATAATAAACTTATTGAAATAAAAAACGTTCAAAAAACCAATTTTCCTTTCTCCTGAGTAAATAAGTTGGTATAAAAACCGCCCACTAAAAATTTATAAATTTAGAATGGTAAAAGCTGCAAAAACCCATAAACGACTAGCACTGGCTACAGACTTAAAACAGCCAGAATTAGGATTTATGTGCGCTACCAACTGTCGGCACCCTATTTTTCCATATGGAAAATTAAAAAACAATCAACCGTTCTATCCAAACCTCCAGAGATCAAAAGTCACGCATAAAATAATCGGCAATAACGAAGAAGTAACCGAAATGATTCTAGGAACCATGAAAAAGGGACTTTTTATGTTAAGAGCACTGCTTTTTGATAATGAAATCAACCTCCTAGAATTAAAATCGGTTACGGCCATTATAACGACGTATCTGCCGGAAAGATCAAGAGATCAAAAACAGTTAAAATGCTATAAACTGTGGAACAGCTTTTCTAGAAACATTTCTAGATCAATCAGAAGAACCTCGTTCTTTAGGCTATCCCTGGCAGCTCAAGAAATGGGTAATGAAATCCCAGAACTGAAAGATCACTGCGAAACATTAATCGCAAAGCTGTTCCGATTAATCAAAGGAGATACGGGAAAAATCAAAAATGGGGCAGATCGGAATGAATGGGAAAAGGGGCTAGAATCAAAACCGACAAAATATATCATGGTCGGAACTAAATTCTACCATAATCTCAAAAACTAATTTATTTAATTTTATCTAAAAAACCTTATTCTGATTACTAACAAAATTAAAAACACTCCGGAGAACAAATTTAAAACTCAATTTCAAATATAAAGTCTCAATTTTATAAATTGATTTCTATCAAAAAAGTGTTCATTAGTCTCTTTTCAGAAATGAATTTTAATAAAAATTCAAATGTCGAATAATGGCGCGCAAAAAGAAAAAACTCTGGAGAAAAAAGCTCAAAAAATTCATGTCATTTGGTTAAAATCTCAAATAAATAAATTAATTTTCTAAAAACAATACAAAAAATTAATTGCGGAAAGTACAAATGTTCTGAAAAAAGTAAACGGATCTCAAAATATTCATAAAATGTCACAGCTAAAATTCAGCTGTGTTTAATATATGAGAAATATTAAAACAAAAATCAGATTAAGTTGTCACTTCACACACTCTCAAAAGTGAGAGATTTAATTTCAATAAAAAGTCACACAAAACCACTGATTGGATGAACAAAAAGTGCGGGTTTCTGGCTAACCCAAACAAGGGTGTCTCAATCCCATCAAATTATATTTATAAAAATTAAAGGGAAACACAATTGAAATTAAAAAACAAAAAGCAAATCTTTCTTGCTTACTAAATAAATTTTTTGAAATTAAACAATAAAAGCATAAATATTTTTTAACCAAAATGACTCATAACAATTCTACAACCTCCACCTCCGGAGATACATTCGCTTATCGATCGTCTTCAGATTATAACAAAAAACTCCAGTCAGACGATACAGCGTTTGGAGTGGGGGAACTAGAAGAATATGGGTCCCTGGGATCTATCTTCACAGTTATTTCGGAACCACAAACTCTAGAAGAAAAGACGCTCCTCACAGAACATCAGATCTGGGGTTGGGCAAAAATCTATAGAGAAACAAAACCAAATCTCTGTAAATACAAAAACTCATTATTGGAAAGATATGTGGACATTCCGAGAGAACTTTGGAAAATTGTTAACGAACAAATCAATCATATCAACAAATTCCAAAACCCAAAATAGTTTCTCTGGAGAACATAAAAATCTCAAATAAATACCGCTGAAAAACTTGAATCCTGCAAAACTAACTGTGTATCCCGTTTCCCGAAAACGGCCTTTTTCAAGGCTAAAATTCACCATTACAATTTATAAAATTAATTTTCCAGATCTCCTTAATAAGAGATTATCGTTTAAATATTAAAAAATCTCTTTAAGATAATTCAGAAAAAATAGCAATGGAAATCGGCTTTGACAAAGAACACAGTCTTGAAACTGGGGACCAAGGTTACGATGAACTTTTCCGAAAGGAAGAAGAGTTAAAACAACGAAATCTTAAGGCTTTCAAGCCAGTTACGTATGAATGCATAATTCCGAAAGAGGTAGCGGAAAATCAGCAAAAATTAGAAAATGTCTGCGAGACAAAATTTTGCCTCGAAAAAGCACAAGACATTTCAAATAATTTGAAAGATGCAGAAAGAGAGAAAAATGCTGAAATCTCTCTAAGACGTGAGGAAGAAAACCTAGAAAAATTGTTGAAAAAATTTAGAGATCTGGAGCAAAAAGCATCTTTAGACAAAAACTCTCTAAAAGCCAAAGAAACAGAGTTTTTAAACAAAACCAACGAAAACACTTTGAAAAAGTGGCTTTTAGAGACGCGATCTAATAGGCAACAGGTCTCAAAAAATAGAGTCTCGCTCAACTCCATTCGTAGGGGCATGGAGCAGGACCTAAAATTACTCCGGAGAACTAGCACCGGCAACAGCTGGCGCACCAATGAAGCGGGCAGAGTAGTTGCTTACTACAAAAGTGCACCCAAGTATGTAATTCAAGACCTAAAAAGGTCAAAAGAAGACATTGGTAGAGACGTTGCAAAAATGTTCACAAAGTCAGAAAGTCTTAAAAAGCTAAATCTGACCGACGTGACAAAACTTCTCAAGGAGTACAAAGAGGTGTGGGATACAGAGGACACAATGTATAACACTATCTCTAAAGTGATGGAAAACATCGAAGCTAACAAGGTCGATATTTCCAGAATGGGCCTAGTGCAAGCCTGTTGGGCTCTTCTAAGCTTAGAAGTACAGAATAAAGCAGAAAATGCTATGCAAACTTTATTCGGAAACACTACTGCCACCTACGAATTTAAATTACCCGCACTGGTCGGCCAAAGAGTAGAAAAAATTTAAATTGACGGTAGAGGCGAATCTTTTCTTAAGAAAAAAGCTCAAATCAGGGATCACGCCGTCAATGCTAAATTTAAAACTATCTCCAAAGACACCAGATCGGGTAATAATAATAAAAAAGGAGGCAGTGGTTACAAAGGGAATCGAGGCACAAAATCTACGGAGAAACATTTTGATAAAAAATCAAAATCAAACTATTCCAGCCCAAGTACCGCCTTGAAATCAGGGGGATACAAGGGAAAAAGTGAAAATTTCATCAAGGATTACGATCACCGATTACACAGCAAACCAAAAACCTCCAGAGAAAATGGCAAGGGAAAACGAAAAGACATTAAAAAAGAATAGTCTTTTTTCTATTTTTTGTCTGTCGACTGCAAGACATTTATGCGGAAAAAATGTTCTCTTTTCCGCTTAAATACAAATTCAAACGGTTTTTATCAAAACCATATTTATTCATAAAAATTTATTTTGCTTTCATATATCAATCAATTGTTTATATTAAATTTTAAGATGTTAGATCTAAATGATATAACTGACACGGCGGTAGAGAGCTTTTCGCTAAAACGAAAAACATCCCTACAACTGCTAGTCAAACTAAAGGAAATCGAAAAAGTGAATCTCATCTGGATGATAAAACACTCAAAGGGCACCTTGAAAAAGGGCTTAAGAAAATATCAAAATTCTTCAAAAGGAACAGAAGAAATTAGCAGCTTGACAACGATCCTTGCAATAGACGAAAATGAGCTCAGAGAAGTAGAATCAGAACTCATAAAATCTCTACAAAAAATGAACTTATAAAAAATCCACCACGAACACTATACATTATTTCGGTATATCTCTGGAGATTTCCTAAAAGGAAAAAATCGTCTTTTTGAAAGAATCATCTTTTTGAAAAAACTCATCTTTTGTCTCAATCATATTTAAATTTAGAATGAATACAAAAGATCTGGACAAAAGTGATATCAAATACTTGAAAATCAAGTATACAATGTCAAAATACATCAAAGAAAAAGGACTCAAAAATTGGGCCGAGTTGGATATAAAGCATACAGAAGAATTTGCTGAATTTTACATAACGAAAAAATCAGAAACAATGCTGTCAAAAAATAAAACCTTAAAAGGGTATGCTGTCCAAAATTTCATTTATATTCTCCTGAGAGTAGTCGAGGCGGAATCAGGAAAATTCATACCAAAAATATTCACTTCCAGATTAAAAAGAACAATCAAGCGAATAGCTAGACCCATCTTAGAAGCAAACCTTCAAGTTAAAAATCGAGCTAAAGTTTTCAAACAAAAGGAAATAAAAATAGTTATTGAAAAACTATTCGCAAAAAATGAACAAATCTGTAATATTACAGCTATTGCCCTAGCTATCACCTTTACAACCGGTGCTCGCTTATCAGATGTACTTAATATTTATATTTCGGACATAAAAATAGTAACAAATAAAATAGGAAAATTTTTAAAAATACATCTGCGGAATAGTAAAAATAACTTGCTAGGAACCAATCCAGAGCAGTTAACCTTCAAAATCAATAAATCTAATGACATAAAGCTAGAAATCTATCTTAATATTTTTTTAAATCGGCAAGAAATGCCTTCGGAGAAATTAATTAATCTAGGTGGAGAAAAAACTTCACAAGTAAAAAAGATAACATACCAGCTTAGAAAAATAAGTCTGGAGCTTGGGTTAAAAAACATTTTATCAGCTCACTCAGGCAGAAATTCTGTTTTATTAATGCTTTGTCACTCTAAATTAGACGAAGAGTCGAAGAAAATTTACATGCGATGGAGGGCCAATAGCAACATGCCCTCACATTATCGAGGGCTATTACTAGAATGTTCTGCATTAGGGGCAGCCGAAAAATTAACTGGAAAATTATAACTTGGAAAAAACTAATTTTTTCTTTTCAAGAAAGTGAAAGAAATTTCCAACAAAAAATCCTCCATGACTATATATACAAAAAACAAATAACAAAAATTTTTTTCTTCCTATATTTCTAGAATGAAAAAAGTAACATTGAAAAACCCTCCGGAGACCAATAAGAACCTGATCTTACAGATAATGGAGGACCTTAATTTATTCACAGAAATTTACATTCTTTCTGCAGAATTTAACCTTCTGAGAAGCAAATTAAGACTTCTCCATCAATCATTGGACAAGGGACCTCAGAAATCGATCGTGAGAGGATTACTAACCTTCTTAAAAAGATGGCCAAAAAAGAAGATATGGCTGAGAATTTCAACAATTCTAAAAAATTTCACATCAAAAAATGAAATTACAACACTGAGAAAGTCAAGAATAATTGAGTCTAACCGATTTGTAGGACACTCAAATATTCTTATCGCTCTCACAAAACCACAATTACTTTCAATAAAAAAGGAGTAATAAAATCTTAAAATTCCTTTTTGTTAAGAAATTTAGCTTTTTGAAATAACTCCAATCAATTAAAAATTACTTAACCGAAAAAACAATAAAAATAAAAAATAATTCGGAAAAAATCTCACTTCGAAAAAATATTAACATTTAGAATGCTAACAAAAATTGATATCGAAGATGCTCTAGAGCTGTTATTTACAAAGAATACAAAATACTTCCTCCAGAGAAACACTTATATTCACTACACAAAATGTAATGAAGTACTAGTCAATTTCATTTTAAAAATTAGCACCACAATTGATACCAACCAGAAAAATCACGAGACTATGAAAAGAATCTCAAAAACTAAAAATAAAACTATCACTGAAAATAATGTTCTCAGATGGTGGGACGAAATGTTCTCATTCCCTAACTGGGTCAAAAGTACAAACCTAACAACTTATGACATACTCGAAAGCCACACCAAAATAGTGACAAAACAGGCAATCCTACTTTTGAATTATCTCGAAAACTCAAGATAAAAGTATAAGAGTGAAAAAATTATTTTTATCTTTTAACAGAAACACTTATTTCAACAGATAAAAATAATTATCAAAATATTAAAATTTTCAATTTCTTAAAATTCAAAATCTATTTAGAATGCTAAACAAATTTGAAAAATTGTCGCTAAATAACGACAGAAAAGAATCTCCAGAGAAAATTTGGAATTTGAAAAATCCAACAATACAAAAAATATTGAAGGACGCTTACATCCTGGAGGGTGATGAGACCACTATAAAAACACTGTCCAAAAGCCTGGATTATCATTACCAAGACCTCTCTATCCCATACGGACATATCAAATTATTAGAAAGTAATGTACAAAAAATTTCCACAAAAATAAATTTTTGGTATGCTTTAAAAGGCATGGGAACTATGATGCAAAAAATAGAAACTTTTGCGATAACAAAAGCCAAAATCATAGCGAATCCCGGCCTAGAGAATAAGCTAGGAAATATCTGGGAAATTATTAACAAAATGCGATTGCTAATTATTGAATCAGCAGGTGACAGAGCCTCCGGAGAAAAACATGTTACAGCTGCAATGTTAGAATTAGCACTCCGGATAGTACCGGAAACTGAAATTATAGAAATGTGCAAAAAAGTTCTAACACTAGCCAAAAAATTTTGGCAAAACGAAATTTTTAAGGAGTACCTAGATGTTAAAAATTATATATTAAAAACAAATCTTTTGTGTACAATTAGCCAAGATTGGGTAGAAAACTTGGATGATATTTCAGAAATCCTTGTTTATAACAATGTCACCAACGAGTTCAAAAACATCATTTTATCTAAAGATAATGTTTTTGAATTTAAAAATGGCAAGTTTTCAGAAACAACCTGGGCAAAAATTTATTACGCAAACGGTCACTTACTAGGACAAGCAAAAAAGGAAATTTTCTTGATAAATTACAACTCAAAAACTCCGGAGAAACGTTCAACACAAAAAACAAAAAATAATTTTTACGAATGTGATTTCTGAACACAAAAATCTAGAACATACACTACAACATTAGAAATCTTTTCCTGCGTATATTTATCATAACCTGACATCTAAAAGGAAATAAAAACAACGAGAATAACTAATTTTGTAACAAATTGTATGTTTATTTACTACTCGCATGAAAACTCAGGGCAGACAATCCGTTTTTTCACAAAACAAATTTCAGGAAAAAATTATTTATGAAAGGTTCGCGAGAATTATATAAATCTAAAACAAAAATATTACAATTGTCCCCACTGACAGGGCACAATCCAAGAAGTTCCTCTCAACAGACTAGACATCTGACGGAAATTTGTATTGGGAAAAAAATAACGATAATTTTCCGAATCAAAAATTAATCCTTCATAAATAATTTTTCCTCTGGAGACAGAAGGAAAAAATAATAATAACTCTCGTTGACAGTTGAGATAATTTTCGAGACGTTCCCGAGGCCGCAAAAGATCAATATTCATGTCAAATTCTTCTCCCAGAGTAGACTTCGCCTCAGTTTTATTGACTAAATAACCAACTAACAAACGATATAAGGCAATTCTCTCCTCCAAATTTTCCGTAAGCCAATGATATCGATGCATAGGCAAAACTATTTCATTCATCAATTCTTGATATAACACAGAATTGCGCAAAAAACCAGTAGGATTAACAGCATTAGCTATGAAAGCTACTCTCAACTCTTCGCTCATAGGAATACCTTGCACATGCAAAACATCTCGAGACGACCGTACTACTCCAGAGAAAGACATATTTTTGTTCAAAAAATTAATCAAATTAAAATTAAAACAAAAATTCAATTTTTTTTTATCAAAATAAAGGTAAACCAATGGCGGCGGTGTACTCACAACCCACGCAATAAATAAAACAAACTTAAAACGAATACCTAATCAAGGTGTAAACAGGAAAGACCAAAAAATAACTCCAAATAATGTTTTCCACGTAAAAAATAATTCTCCAGAGAAAATAAAAAACTATATTAAAATAAATATTGGTAAAGAATGGTATGTATCGTAGGCATGTATAGTTTACAATCATGACCAGGTATATTCCGTCTAAAAGTACCAGTCCCATAGCATCGCCAGATGACTTCATCACCACCTATTATCTATGGGTGCGGTGGCTGTTATGGTACAATGCGTAAAAGCAAAACCACTATAACCTTAAGTATCCCGTGGTAGCGAGTTTACAATTAGTTCTCTCAGTTCATTAACGTGTTCTAGATTCCCCAAAAACGGAACAAAAAGTATTTTTGTCCCGAATTTGTCACTTCGGAATTTTCGAAGAACAGGTAAAACACCTCTCCAATAATAAGGGATTTTCCTATGGGCCGATCAGGCCCCGAAGGGAACTCACAGGAACTGAAGTTCCCTATTTTTGTTTTCCCCACCCACCATCCCTTAAAAACAAAAAGTACCTATCAGTCACCGCACCTTACTGCGATGACTTCATCACCACCTATTATCTATGGGTGCGGTGGCTGTTATGGTACGAAACAAAAATCTCTTGAAATTTGGAGCCAATGAATAACCAACAATAAAAAAAAGACATGTAAAATATTTTTTTTATTTCAGGAAATATTGATGAACTCAATTATGCAAAATCATTGCTGATATATCCTATTATCACACTTTGCTCAGAATGAGTAGTCACGTCGATTTTTATATATAATTCTTCTATTGATTCTCCTATTTGGCTACGCATTCTACGCAAATTGTAATAAAGGGATATCCCCTATATATATCTAGCTTGTCTACAAATAGATGTTGGTTAAAATTTGATATAATTATATTTTTTTCAATTTTTTTATATAAAAATTGTGTTTATCTTACTTAAGTTTTGGTTAATCAATGACGTTGAACAAAAACTAATAATTCGGCATTGATTCTTATTAATTTAGCTTAAAAATCTTGATTTGATTTTGAAGAGGTGCTTTAACTTATAGGCTATGTTAAAGTCTATAACTTATAGAGCTATAGACTATAAGTCTAGGCAACAACAACATTGTTTCAAACATTTGTTGTCGGGGATATTTTAGG
>SCLH01000281.1:504154-537743 GCA_004367855.1 Oikopleura vanhoeffeni | reverse complement strand
ATGCCGTCGTGGTCATTATCGTTGTCCAAGTTGTCGTGAATGCTGTCGCCGTCTCTGTAAGCAAATGGTGTGTTATCGTCAGGGTCTAAGGCGTCGGAAATACCGTCGTTGACTTTGTCGGGAAAGTTATCTATTCCCAGGTTTTAATTTTAAGGACCTGACATAATCGTGTTCAATTTTTTAAAGTGGTGATTTTTATTAAACCGAACAAAAAAATTTTAAAGCACAGTTCGTTTTTTCTCTTATCCATATAAAAAAAAGACTTAAAACTCAAGCTCTATTTATTTGAGAATTTGCCTTTATTCTCCATTTTTACGAAATACCAGATTGAGAGTCGATTTTTGTCCAAAAATATCTTTTAAATTTTTCTTAATTTGGTTAAACCGGGTTTCCTATTTTAGCAAGAGCACTGGCCAGCAGTGTGGCCGTTAACCACCATTTCATGATTTCCAGTTGGCCTTTATACTTTCCGCGATTTCAAACACTGAAATAAGGTTTACCATAACTTCCCACTCGCTTGAGAGCTACTTGTTTATCACGTCACTAGATTCTGATTAGGTTCAGGAAGTAATATCCGCAAACAAAATCCCTGATTTTTTTCTAGACTAATTTGACCAAAAAATATGACCTATTTTTGTGTAACGGCGATCCGATGCCTGGTCTCATTGCTAGAGAACCATTAACTAGGAATCTTCCGGTAACATTTTTGACACATGTAATTTTTGATTTTCATCAGAATACCACAGCGTAAAAGAATCTTCAAAAAGTGTCCACTTCACTCTTATAAATTTACTTTTTATCACAGTAGATGACTTACCGCACAAACCGTTTTTAAGCGTTTTCTAACAATTGACTCGATCGTGTATTGAGCCACAGAGTTTCTGAATTCTGTGGTAAGCTGTAGGACCACTGGGTTCAGGGTACATACCGGCATCAGAGGGGTTAACACCTCGAGAGAAAAACACGCAGAAAAAATATTTTTCATTTTGTCATGAATTTAAAGACTTCTAATAAGTCTTGTGAGTCCTCTAAAATAGGGCTAGCATATACGTGAGATTTTTAAAGCGCAGATTTTCATCATTAAGATAAGTTGAGTGTACACCTGAAAAAATTTTTAGGGGATTGTATAGGCTGGAAAGGATTTTCCAAGGGCTCATAACTTTTAATTCCTTCATAACAATTTTAAAAAAAATTTCAAGAATAGTAGTTTTTTTATCAAATTTTTTTTCATAGCATGTTCGACCGACCGGTAATTAAGTTAACCGCGAGCAAGAAAAATTCTTAACAGTTGTATTTTTTTCACCTTATTTCAAAAGACTTTGTTTTTATTACAGAACTTGTATATAAAAAAAACGAAAAAACTGGCATCTTGTTTTTTCGATTTTTAACTTCGTGCTTCAAAATAACGAAAAGTACCGTTTTTTGCCACTCAAAGGCGTATTTTTTTCATTTTATTTACGAATTCATTTTTATACAAACTGAAAGTTTTCGAGGCAATTTAGAAAAAACTGGTTTGTTCCGAATTTTTAATTAATTTCAGGTCTTAACTCCCAGGAGGTTTAAAATTTATTTTTGAGCTCAGGGTCATCGTTTCAAGTTTTAATTAGCACCACACGAATCTAAAGTTTAATATTTCTGAAAACCGTAACGGTGTGGCTCTTTCAGTTATATGAAATACAAAAAATTTGAAAAATTCTCCAAAATTTTTTCTAATGTCTAAAATTAAAAAATGTTTTTTTGCTTTCGCGCTCGCACAGTCAATATTTTGACCATCGTTTATAATACGGCTTGAAAATTTTGGAGAATTTTTCAAAATTTTTGTATTTCATATAACTGAAAGAGCCACACCGATATCAAAAATCGTAAAATTAACTCGGCAGCATTTTATTTCAAAAGATATGGAGTGCCTATACAACCCCCTAAAATATGTTCATTGAAATCATAAATAATATCAAATTTACAAAAATCACACTACTGAAATACGTACCATGTTTAAAGTAAAATTTATCTCTTTCCAAATTAAACGTTTCAAAATGAACAAACATTTTGGGAAAAGCTAACCAAAATAACATCTAGAAGTGTAAGAGCGTTTTTTCGAATAAAAGAGTTTTTTAGAAATATAAACTTTTTTTTTAGTCTGGTTAAAGCTGAAAAACACCTGACAAACAATTCTTCCGAATTTTGAAATATATATATTATTATCAAATATATTGATTTATTTTTATTCTCATAACTGTATTTTTATTTTCTATCGATGAATACTCACAGAAACATAAAAAAGGAAAAATTTCGAAATAGTAGAAATCTGTCTGAGACTCACACTGATCGTTATTTTTCGGCCTAATTAGTGTATTAAAAATTCTCTAGAAAATTTAATATGTATTAAGCTTTTACTGATGAAAGTCAGTAATAAACTACCTTTTATGGTGTGTTACATAATTATTCGATATATTCAATTGTATTTATCATTATTTCAACAGTAAATCTTGATTTTGCCAAAGGTCTAATAATTCCGCTACAGATTTAAAGGCATTAGTTTTCACAGGTCGATTTTTTGATCTTGACTTATATTTTCTTCTGTATGATTCTCTTCTTGCCTGAATTTCTTCACAAGTCGAATCAACCGAATACAATTTTCCGGAGGTTGACTCGGATAAAAACGGCTTTCTTTGTTTGTGGGACCACGTTGATGATTGATAAGTCAGATTATTCAAAGATGTCGAGTGGTGTCGTATTCTGGCTGGTTTTTCGTTAAGATGTTCATTGTCCATTGCAAGCAAAGTTTGTAAAGAAATTCCAGCTTTAGAAAACGGCTTTAGTTGGTTTCAACTTTAAAAATAAATCTAACAAGTCAGGAGTGCTTTAGATTGTCACTCACTGTATGTCACATGATAGGGTTACTACAGTATGTCCCTTATTCTGCCGTACTTTGTCAATTTGCGGTCATTGAGGCGCCCGCCAAAAAAAATGTTGAGTTTTAAACAATTGCTTATTTTTAAAAATTGTGTGTACAAGTGAATAAGGAAATGCTGTTCAAAATAGGTTATTTAGTCATCTAGTTGAATTTTGCACTTTTTTGATTAATTTTTTCAGTAAAATATCAATTCGAGATTTTTAATTTCACTTGTGAAAAATGTTTTGCTTTAGATTTAAGGGGGTGGATGTCGTAATTTTTTGAGCCCTTTATAGAATTAATTTATGATACATTAATATCGATTATTAAAATTGACCCAAGGAATCTCATGGTGGCAATCATTTTTTCAAAGCAATCTAGGACAAAATCTAGCATTTTCAAAATATAAATACTTTTGCTTTAACCCGCATCAAACCGCTATTGCACCATGATATGAACATTTTTATTGGTAAATATGACCCGTCAAAAACGATGCATGACATTCTCGGAAATGTCTTAATCGAATTCTAGAAATTTCAATTATTTTAAAGCAAAAATTTTAAGCCTAATTATTGAATTTGACGCTGATTGGTGCAAAATTTCGATTAGCTGTTACCAGATTTTTTTGATCGGTGAACTCTTTTTTTTCGAACTTTTCATTTCCGGTTCACTAAAAATAAAATTTCTAGAAAACATATAAAAATCCGGGTCAAACATATTGACGACATTATATTTCTTTACCTATGTCAAAAATTAGGCCTTATTCTGAACATCCGTTTGAAAGTAAATAGAGTTTGAAGCCGAGAAATCGTTAAAATCGGCGTTCAAGTGACATTCTAAAAAATACAAGACCAAAATTCAAAAAAGTGGGCCAAACATATTTGTTCACTCATTAATTTCGTACTCTGAGTGTATTTCAGACGCGTTGAATGTGGGGCCTAAAAGAAGATAGATTTTGAAAAAACACTAAGGTGTTCTAGAATAGACTCAGCACCTTGTGGCGTGGTGGTGAAATTTTAAGTATGAGATATGGAATCGTTGGACAAAGGCTAGATCTACAGTATGTGTGTTTTTTTACTTGCGAATTGAAAGTTGCTGTATAGGTAATTACGGCCAATTAAAAATGGATTATATTTTTAAATTCTCGACATCGGCGATAAATTGGCTTTAAAAATAAAATTCACCTCCAGTCTCTGACCCCTTAAAGCAAATTTTCATTTTTTGAAATCTGTCGCTTTAAGGGGGTGGTGTTAGTGAATTTTGACATTTCAGAGGCTTCGTTCGGTTAGAAAAATGCAGGACTGGCATTTCTGAACATACTTAGGAAGATCTATCTTTGAGTCTCGACGTGTCATTTGACCCCCCCAGAAAGTTTGATCCATCCCACAACCATCTGGTTTGTAACCGCGGTTAAAACGAGTCCTCAGCGTTTTTTCAAAGAAACAAGGATCGTAGAGCCTTAAGGGGGGGATGTACAGTGGAAGTTTTTGGACATTTTGGAGGCTTGGTGCACGGGCTAAACTAATGACCGCTAGACATTGTCTCATCAGTACATTATGAAAGATCTATCCTTGATCTCCGATTTCATTAGACAATTCGAGTACGCACCTCCCACACCATCTGGTTCAACCGCGGTTACACACGAGTCCTTAGTTTTTTCAAAAGCAGGATCCTTGAGTTTATATCGAAGTTTTTAGATTTGGTGAGAATCCGAATGTCTGGATTTTAGTGAATGGACGTATTTTTTCGATTTTTGCCTCAGCGGTCAGCATCTGGTGATATGCCAAAAACTGGTGTTTTTTTTCGGACGTTTTGATACAGGCCTTTTTCTGTGGACAATGCCAGAAGACGTCAGTTTTCCGAATATAACCAAGCCCAGGGTTGAAGATTGAACATCGAATGGGGGTACCTTTTTTGATTTCGGCGCTGATTGGCTGTCATCGACAAAAAGTCGACGAATCGAAAAAGTTTTGACATAAAGTGAGAATTAGAAATTCTTAGTGCCACCAAAGATTCCTTGTTTACGAATTTCTGGGACCGATACTGTAGCACACTGTAGGTCTCATTTTCAACACAAACAGTGCTCAAGAGCGCCGCAAAACGGAACTATCTTATAGAAAGAACCCTATTTTTTTTCGGAGGCATCCGCTTGTGTTTGAAATGAGACCATAGTTGCCCATATTCTTTCCAGCAAATCGCATACAAGGAATTCTGTTTGATGGCACTAAGATTTTCTAATTCTCACTTTTATGTTTCAAAATTTTTTTGACTTTCCGCGCCCTTTCTTTGTCGATTTACAGCCAATAGCCCGAAGATTCAAAGTACTTCCTATTCGATGTTTCACCAACCTTGGGCTTGCTTTTTCGAAATGACGTTTTGGCATTGTCACAGGCAGACACTTGAATCAACGTCAAAAACACCATTTTTCTGGCATATTTTAACCAGATTGTGAGGTGGTTTTTTTTAGGCGTCGCCCAAATAGCGGCTTTCTGGTAGTCTTTGAAACCATAAGAATATACATTTGGCAGATCTGAGATTTACATTCCGCGTCTCGCGCGTGGATTTTGTTGTTTTGAATTTTTGACGGTTGACGGTAATGGGCGGATTTCCGGTAGGTCAATTTTAAGTTGTTTCATCAGCCAAAATTCGCGTTGTAGACTGATACGGGCACAGGAGTTTCGATCTTATATCAGATTTTATCAGATGACGTTCATTTATGAGGTCATTTGGGTCACTTTAGCATGACGTTCATAGAATCTTTACACTTGTACCAACACGGTTAACTTATAAACCGGAAAATAGGGTTAATTGACACGGGGAGTCATTTATATACCATAATTTCTTACCATAACAACATTTTACGCCAATTTGGGTCAATAGGAGGGCATTATATAAGAAGTTATAGAAAAACCGTTGACAGATTAAATTTTGGCGGAGTCGGTTGTGTTGACTCAAATTACGTTTCGATCACTGTAATCTGATATCGATTTGAAGTCCTGTACCGGATGCTACAGACCGGAATTTTGGCTGATTTGATATTCAACTTTATTATCTCAAGTGGGTAACTTTGTTAAGGGTAGCCGTTTTGATGCGCTTTAGGGGAGGAGGTCCAACCGGAGACAACAACCACGCCAGGGCTGGTAGTTCGCAAGTCTTAGTATACCCGAGCGGTGATTGCGGAAGAATATTCGCGCCCCTGTGAAATTTATTTTCATTTGGGTAAATCCAAAGGTAAAAATAAAGCGGTGACCGGTATTATTTTTTTGGCCAGCGCGTACGGCGTTTCTGCTCCGCTTCGGCGAATTTGGGCGAATTTCCTAAAAAACTTACTTTATTTAAAAAAGAATTACTTTATTTTTTTTTGCGGGAGATCGAAATAGTTTGTTTAGAGATTTCACTCGGCCAAAAGTTTAAACTAGTCATCCGTTAAATTTAAATATAAATATTGGCCATGACGTAATGAACTAGCATAAATGATTGAATGGAGAAATTTTTTTGGAATGTGAGATGAATCTCCGGTTTTTTTTCATTTAAGTCATTATTGGGCTCGAGCCGCTGCAAGTTTTGTTTTTTTGTGAGAGAAAGTTTCATCTCTTACAAGATGTGATTTTTTTCGCAGGTAAAAACAGTTAAATTTACCAGGCGTGTTCTCTACGTAACCAGCGCATTCTCTTTTTGATCACAAATTTCTGCTGATGACCATCGAGATAAATCTAGTAGTGCTGTAGGACGGTGGCGCACACGTCGCGCAATCAGTATTACCGATGCCGTCACTTTAAAAAGACGGCTGGAACTTGC
Source organism: Oikopleura vanhoeffeni (assembly GCA_004367855.1). Taxonomy (NCBI): domain Eukaryota; kingdom Metazoa; phylum Chordata; class Appendicularia; order Copelata; family Oikopleuridae; genus Oikopleura; species Oikopleura vanhoeffeni. The sequence continues at coordinate 531,052 of SCLH01000281.1, read as the reverse complement.
TTCTAGAAAATGTCTAAAAAANATTTTCTAATTCTCACTTTTATGTTCAAAATTTTTGATTTCGCGCACTTTTTTGTCGATTTACAGCCAATCAGGCCGAAATTCAAAAAAGTACTTCCTATTCGATGTTCACCAACCCTTGGGCTTGTTATATTCCGAAAATGACGTTTCTGGCATTTCCACAGAAAAAGCCTCGAATCAAAACGTCGAAAAAACACCATTTTTCGGCATATTTAACCAAATTGCTGAGGTGGTTTTTTTTAGGAGCTACGCCCAAATGACGGCTTTCTGGTATTTTGAAACCCCATAAGACTATACATTGGCAGATCGAGAATTTAATTCCGCGTCTCGCGGTGGATTTTGTTGTTTGAATTTCTGACCGGTTGACCGGTAATGGCGGATTTCCGGTAGGTCCAATTTTCAAAGTTGTTTCAATCAGGCCAAAATTCGGTCTGTAGACTAATACGGGCACAAGGAGTTCGAATCTGATACCAGATTTTATCGATGACGTCATTATGAGTCATTTTGGGGTCACTTTAGATGACGTCATAGAAAATCTTTACAACTTGTACAAACACGGTAACTTAATAAAAACGCGAAATAAGGGTTAATTTGACACGGGGAGTTCGAATTTGATACCATAATTCACTAATAACAACATTTTACGTCAATTTGGGTCAAATAGGAGAATTCATATAAAGAAGTTATAGAAAACCGTGACAAGAATAAATTTGGCCGGAGTCGTGATTATGACTCATAATGACGTCATCAATGTAATCTGATATCAGATTTGAACTCCTTGTACCCGTATTAGTCTACAGACCGAATTTTGGCCTGATTTGGCCTGATTTGATATTCAACTTTATATAATCTCAATGGGTAATTTGAAGGGTAGCCAGTTTTATGCGCTTTAGGGGAGGAGGTCCAACCGGAAGCAACAACCACGCCAGGGTGGTATTCGCAAAGTCTAGTATACCGAGCGGTTGCAGAAGATATCGCGCCCCTGTGAAATTTATTTTCATGGTAAAAATCCCCAGAGTAGGGAAAATAACAGGTGACGGTATTTTTTGCAGCGCGTACGGCGTATTCCTGCTCCTCTTCGCGAAATTATTCGGGGTTGTCCTAAAAAAATTACTTTATTTTAAAAAAAATTACTTTATTTTTTTGGGAAGATCAGGAAAAATAGTTTTTCAGAGATTTCACTCGGCCAAAAGTTTAAAAATACTCCATCCTTAAATTTATATATAATATTGGGCCATACAGTAAATAAAACTAGCATAAAAAATGAATTGAAAATGGAAAATTTTTTTGGGAATGAGATGATCTCCGGTTTTTTTCATTTAATAATTATTGCTCGAGCCCAGCTGCAAAGTTTTGTTTTTTTCTGAGGAGAAAGTTTGATCTACTTAAAGATGTGATTTTTTCAGTAAAAACAGTTAAAATCTTACCAGGGCGTGATTCTCTAAAAGTAACCAGCGCATTCTCTTTTTATCAACAAATTTCTGCTGATGACCATCGGAGTATAAAACTACCATAGTAGTGGTAGACCGGTGGAGCACACGTCGCGGCATCATATACCGATTGCCGTCACTTATAATGAAGACGCTGGAACTTCTCTAAAAAATGTCTAAAAAAACGTTTAAAAATAAAAATGATATTTTTTTGACTCGGAGGCATGTGACCGGAATGTGAATGTATGTGACAACGGTTAAAACACTAAAATATTCCAGAATTGATCGGACATCATCATCAAAAAAAAAATTTTAAAAATAAAAGCCTATTTTTTCAACTTATTTTTATAAAAGCAATATGCTATGCTATTACAACACATCTGAGCCAATCAGAATCGTGAGAATACCTACATAATTTTATAGGGTGTCCGAGAAACCAACGACCCTGGGTTTTTTTCTGCGAAATATTGGGATAGGTAGCAGGTAACTGTTTGCATCAAAAATCATGTTATAGAGTGTTGTTGAGCAAAATTATAAAAAGTGGGAGACAGAGCAACTTATATGTAAAAACCCCCCATCATTATTTATTTTAAAATAAAATGTAAATAAAAATTATATAGAGAACACCCTAATATATATAACTTAAATTTTAATCATCCTGCAAAACTGTCAAAAGTTCTATTATTATCAAAGCCGTTCTGTACCATGAGAATGCGAATAAACCAAATAATAATAATTGAAACAACTTTGAAAATTGGACCGACCGGAAATCCGCCATTACCGGTCAACCGGTCAGAAATTCAAAAAACAAAATCCACCGCGAGACGCGGAATTAAATTCTCGATCTGCCAATATATAGTCTTATGGGGTTTCAAAATACCAGAAAGCCGTCATTTGGGCGTAGCTCCTAAAAAAAAACCACCTGACCCCTGAGGCAAAAATCAAAAAAATAGCTCCCATTCACTAAAATTCAGACAATTTTCCGGATTCACACCAAATCTCAAAACGTTCCGATATAAGCTCTAGGATCCTTGTTTCTTTGAAAAAAAGCTGAGGGACTCGTGTTTAACCGCGGTTAACCAGATGGTTGGTGAAAGTGGTACTGAATATTCTAATGAAATCGCGAGATCAAGGATAGATCTTTCATATGTATTGATGAGAAATGTTCTACCGTCATTAGTTTAGCTGTACCAAGCCATCAAAATGTCAAAAATCACGTACACCACCCCTTTAATGGGAAAGTTTTGAGATTTGGTGAGAATCTGGAAAATTGTCTGAATTTTAGTGAATCGGTTCTGTTTTTTTTTTATTTTTGCCTTAAGGGTCTGCAATCTGGTTGAATGTGCCAAAAAAGGGTGTTTTTCGACGTTTTGATACAAGGCTTTTTCTGTGGAAATGCCAGAAACGTCAATTTATAAATGTAACAAGCCCAAGTGTTGGTGAACATCGAATCGACGTACTTTTTTGAATTTTGGCCTGATTAGCTGTAAATCGACAAAAAAGTGCGGGAAATCGACAATTTTGAACATAAAAGTGAGAAGTAAAAAATATGAATGCCACCAAAAGATTTCTTGAGTACGGTTTGCTGGAAACGATATTAGTAACTATGGTCTGATTTCGAACAGAAACGGTGCCAGAGATCAAAAAATAATTTTGATGAAAAACTTTAATTTTTTTTACAATACTAATGAGGTAATACGAATTTGAAAAAAAGAGGCAGGCGTCGCTGATTGGTTGATAAATTTGAGCGCTACGACTTTCTCTTCAGCCAACCTTCGAGAAGATTCGATTTTGGTCATCAGGATTTGCAAAATATTATTAGTATTTTAGAATCCGCTGTGTTCAAAATCACACCATAGTTGCTAATATCGTTTCCAGCAAACCGTACCATAGGAATCTTTTGATGGCATTCAAATTTTCTAATTCTCACTTTTATGTTCAAAATTGTCGATTTCGCACATTTTTTTGCCGATTTACAGCCAATCAGGCCGAAATTCAAAAAAGTAAGACCGATTCGATGTTCACCACCCCTTGGGCTTGTTACATTCCGAAAATGACGTTTCTGGGATTTCCACAGAAAAAGCCTTTTTATCAAAACGTCTAAAAACACCCCTTTTCGGCACATTCAACCAGATTGCTGACCCCTGAGGCAAAAATCGAAAAAAACAGAACCAATTCACTAAAATTCAGACAATTTTCCAGATTCTCACCAAATCTCAAAATTTTCCCATACAAGCTCTAGGATCCTTGTTTCTTTGAAAAAGCTGAGAGACTCGTGTTTAACCGAGGTTAACCAGATGGTTGGTGAGAGTGGTATCAAACTGTCAAATGGAATCTTGAGATCAAAGATAGATCTTCCTAATGTATGTTTCAGAAATGTCCAGTCTGCATTTTTCTTAACCGTCGGAAGCCTCTTAAATGGACAAAATTCCTAACACCACCCTCTTAACTCCCAGTCTTTTTACGGTCACGCGTGACCGTGACCCGTTAATCGCAATTTAGGACCCTTAATCATTCATTATAAAATTTACAAAGTAATCGATCGACTATTTAAATAATTGACGTTTGTGCGTTTTTTTCTAGAAATTTTTACTGTATTACAGTGCTTATTTTTTGCAAAAAAAATTTAAACATCAAAAAAAGACTTGAAGCAGAATCAGAAAAAATTCTAAGACTTTTTTTTTATTACACCATAGCCTGAAAATGATCACGTGACCGTATATTCAAGGAATAAGGTTGGCCAAAATAGTACTGTTTATTTTTCAAAAATTCTTAAATCAATTTTTGGAAAAAAGTGAAGTGGTTCTTTAGAAGTTTTTAAGACTTTTTCTCATTACACCAAAGACCAAAAACAGATCACTGACCTTTAAATCAAGAAATAAGGTTTGGGTCAAGTACATAATAGTACGTCAGATTTAGCCAAAAAATTTTGTTGGGTAATAAACACTAATTTAAAAGAGTTTTGAACATAATGGTTTCTTCCAAATAGTCACGTGATCTTATTTTTCAAGAAATAAGGATAAATATATGACAAATATTTTTCGAACCTTATTTTTGAATTATTTCTCACGTGATTCATTCGGACTGTACCGTAATAAAGAAACGGCTTGAAACGTTTGAAGTTGACCCTGGAATTTTTTTGGCGTGATTGAAGTACTTTTTTCCAAAATACGTGATATTGTTTACCGTATATCAATTACCGTTAACTTCAAGTTCATTGTAGAGACCTCATAAGTACCCTCAACAGAATCGGAAGAGTCGACTTTCTGATGAAAATTTAGCAACTACGGGTCAATTATGTACTGAAAGGTCGCCAGAGCAACACATCTTCTTGTGAAATCTCAGAAATTTGACTATTTTTTTGCTCTCTAGTAACCGTTCAGTACATAATTTACCATAGTTGCTAATATTTTATTTGAAAATCGACCTCTCCGATTCTTTTGAGGGTACTCACAAGCTTCTACGATAAACTTGAAATTGCTTGAACCTTGTCATAAATACTTGTTTAATTTTTTAAGGAGCTGATTTTTGTAAAAATCATTAATCAAAACATGCAATTTTTTGCAGTTCAGCACCCAAATTGGTGCCGTAATACTGGCAATTTTAAAATGTCAAATTTAGCCTCAATGCTTATCAATTACTGCCTTAATTGTGTGAATCGTGCTAAAAAGAGAGATTTTTATATTTTCTTATCACCATTTGATGCCTTTAAATTACTTTTTTCCATTTTTGTTTGATACGATTGTAGGAAATATCAGAATTACCATATGATCAAGTGAAAAATATATGTTGATATGAAAGACGAAGGTTATTTCGCTTATTTAAACACCACGGTCACGCGTGACCGTGAAAAGCTGTGATGTCAAGAGGTTGTTCCGGATTGTAGGAGTTAAGGGAGTGGGCGTAGATAATTACGCTGTCATTTTGAAGTTTTCAAGTGCAGTCTTTGAGAAACTTAGTATAAGAAACTTATCCAATTTTTTTTAAACATGTAGGATAACTCTTCAGAATTTCGACAGTGCCTCTCAGATCATCAGATTATTCAACCCACGCTCAGAAAATGATATTTAGCAGGCCTCTCTCAAAAACACTAAAAAGCCTACTTCTTCATATCTCACGATTTTTTTCTAATTTGGCATGCGGGCTTGACATATATATATATATATATGTCATAACAGCCAATTCGGAGCATTTTGAGAGGCTCACTAAAAAGCCTACTCCTACAATTTACATGCGATTTTTTAATTCATGCTTCAAATGAATGACAAAGCCCAGCGCTAGACTCTAATCGCCTTTTTTTTAATTTTGTCTTGGGTTCTCTGAAAATTGCTTTCAGATATTTTTCCATAATTTTAAAAATATTTTTGAGAAAAACAATGAAAAATTGAATTAAAACCTTATTAGGGATATATTGAGAGCTCAAAGTGTTTATTGGCAAAATTAAAAATTATTAAACATTTCTAGATCGAAATTGGTACTTTTCATTACAAATCCTTTTTAATTTTACGTTTAATTTCCACCCCCGAAAAACCGATTTATTTTGAAAAAATCCCAAAACGAAAAAAATCTTATAAGCAAAAATCTTGGCAGAAAATCTCTACAAAATAGGTGAATCAAAAAGTATTGTACCTGAAGCTGAGATATCGACGCCCACTCCCTTAAGAGAGTAACTGACGCCATTTAGTGATTTTTGAACGTCTGTGCTGAGCTGAATAACAGTTCTTCGAGTTTCATATTTTGGGACCCAGGAGATATTTGTCTTAATTTTTCAAAAAAATACTCAAAAGTTTTTTGTATGATCCTACCGGTACAAAAAGGTCGATTTTGATTTCTTTTGACTAAATTCTTGTAATTGCTCGAGATGTGACATTTTTTTTTCATTCGTGGAGATATATATGATTTTAAAAATAAAGGAGAATATCGAAGCAAATTTTGATATCACTAATTGTCCGTATTCGTTGAAAAAGTGCCTCAGATGGCTGTTTTTGGTACATCACGCGCTAAAATTTTTAACTTAGCATCTTGAGTCAGAAATTTCTGGAGTTGTTTTTTTTCGATCGAAACTTTCGGAGAAGATATTTTTTTTCTCAGTGTTTGATTATTTTTGAAGAATCAAATTTTTATTTTTAATTGTATCAGCATTAAAATTTGACAAGACAAAAATTTGGCAACGATGTTATTCACGGAGTTTCAGTCTTGTTTGGAAAAATACTAAATACTGATAAATGTTTTTGGCAAATTTATGAGTTTTTTTTCTGTCAAAATTCAAATTTAGTTATTTTTAAGCCAACCGTTACAATTTTTTATGCTCGTCTATGTTTTTTTATGTTGTTATTGACAAATTACTAGGCAGGTTCTTCGATATGGTTCCAATTACGTTCATTCAGAGTTCCTCGATGCCAAATTCGCGTACTCGAGTCGCATCGAGGACCAAATCAGCAAATTCCTGTTTTTCCTTTGGGTTTTTGAAAAAAGTTTCAATTCCGCCCTCGTGAGTGACCAGGCTTAAACTATGTTTTTTCAATGTTCAAGCCTTGATTGCTAAACAAACTGTCACGTCATATTGAAATTTTTCATCTTTACATTCTTTGCACAGCTTTATATTTATTAAATCCCAATATGTTTAACTGAAAGATTCATCTTTATAGTGTTGAAGAATGCTAATAGATGACTATATCTACTACTCCAACTAACGATGCGACTGCAAAAAACGCGTAGGTGTGTAGCAAAAGTTACGATTTGTAGAACGTAGCGTGCTATTCGTCTTTACTTTCTGCTATATGATATGAGCGCAGATCAATTAGTCTGCGCGCATTAGTTCGAACTATTCACTTTCGTTCTCATCATTCTTCGACCAAAAGGGAATCATAATAGTGGGTGAGCCATGGCAACACGACCAATGGGACGTGAGGCCAATGTGAACACTTTGAGCAATTTGATATTTTGAGCATGACATGGGACACTGATATTTAAAAGAATTCGACAAAATAATTTTGTGTGACTTTTTATTTAAGTAACTGGTCAGACAGCGATTGTTTTTTTTTATTTTTTAAACAGTAGTCGATGGGTTGCGTGCTCCTAATGATCTGGCTGTTGGAGGACGGGTTTTAGGTGTCAAGTTGACTCACCCACACCTCCTTACGCAAATCATAACTATTTTGCTTACAACCCCCTATAATTCTCTTATTCAGCATATTTTTCATATCGAGCTATCTATTTATTTGTCCCCGTTTTTTCTTGAATAGTTTTGCTAATTTTCCGTAGCCTAGTTTTGTCTCTTTATGCTACATTGAGTGCCATACTGCGCATCTATGCATTTTGATTTACTTAATTCTGATATTTATATAAATTATATTTTGTGATAGTTTTCTACATTAATTGTTCAATTTTTATAATCGTTACGTTAGACCATTATCGAATTTTTAGTTTTTCAACATAATGTTTGACTTAAAAAATTGTACTAGGGACATGAGGCACACCCTAGGTAGTGGACAATGGCACAGTAGCATGGGGCAACACTTTTCGGCACCGTGTGTTGCCATGTCTCACCCAGTATATTATTTTAACATATCGCGATTAGTCTCTTTGCAGTCCCGAAACCGCACTAGCCTATAAGCAGTCTACAAGCTAATTGCTTTCGTTGGCTCTGCGATCGGTTTATTTGGATAATATATTCACATCAATTGCTCATCGGCAACGCGTCTTGACGAATTTATGGCATTTGAAAGTACTGGGTTGAAACAGAAAATTTTCTGCGTTTCTGGGATATTTACGAAATTACTTTCTAATGCTGGACGTATTTTTGAAGTTTCGAATTACGCCGATTGTGTACAAACCAATTTTTCGACTAGTCAGGAAGGTTTGACAAACAGAATTCACGATTTTTTGCAGTATTATCTGGAAATATCCGCCTGGCAAACCGCTTTATAATTTAATTACAGTGTGGACAAGGGCAACAGTGAGACAATAGGCACACTTTTTCGCAATTTGTTTTTTTCGACCTATGGGACCATGAGCAACATTTTCTTCGGAAAGCTTTTGTTTTGACAGTAGTTCACCCACTGTTAGTAGTTCAGTATGTAACATTAAATTATATATTTTCAACCTCTAAATCAGAACTTGACAGGGCTTCTCATAAAGTTTCCCGAGGTTTGGTTGAAATTGGATAATTTGGTCGCAGATTTCAAGGAATGGATCTTTATTTCATGTACAAAGCTTATTTGATCTAATACTAAACTACTTCGAAAACTTCTAATTTTTTTAAAACAATCGGCACACATTTCATCAGAAGGTATTTCAAGCCGACTGGCTTAAACCTGCCCTACAGCTGCACGAGCGCTGCTTTCGTATGACCAGAAGACACAGAAATATTTTGGAAGTGTCATTTCTGGCCGGCTGATATGGAGACGACCCAGATAGTTCCCCTTATTTTTTTCAAGGAGATTTTGGGAGTCTAGAGAAATTCCCGTCTATCAGACGGAAATGCATATTTGGATCAATTTTTTGTTTAATGGCAGTTAAGACAGTACTGAACGACAGATAGAACTACAAACTATATTTCTAGAAAATTATAAACTTTGCGAAGATGACACTTTCATTGAAGAAAAAATTAAGAAAAATAAAGTTCACATTGTTTTTTTCTTTTATTTTCGCTCTGAAATAAGTACCAATCTGGCTCGGCATAGCGATGACACCTTAAGATACATGTATAAGCTTATTGAATACGATATTTTGCTAGACTTCTGAAATTCCTTATTTTCACAAGGTCTGTTATATTTACAGAATATATGGTTTCGCCTTTTCGGAGACTTCACTTTGTTCTTTGTTTTTGGAAATATTCAAATGACTAATGGGCAATCGTTGTGGAGTGATTTGTTGACAGGAAAGGATTATCAAATTGGTGTAACGGTGACTTCGATTTTATTCAGCTGACTAGAATAGGTATTTGTTATAAGAAAATATGGCCTTTTCGTTATTCATTTGGTTATTTGGTTACAAAATCACAATTCTGTATTTGGGACTATCTGCTCAATCAATGCTACTGGGCTATGGCAGCCTCCACACACGTTTTTTTCTCATTTTCAAGCACCAAAATTATCTTTTTTCAGGAATACTTTCTTGTCGAAACATAGTCTTACCTCCGATAAACCAGAATAGAACAAATTGATAAATAATCAAAACTTTTTGCTCATGTTATAGTGATTTGCAAATTGTTCGAAAGATAAGTCCAGGTGTTATCTTTATCGACACAATTGCAAGATTCCATAAACATGACGTCAAAAATTTTTTTGATATATATTATCATTCGTTTTCTGATGTCTCGTATTATCGGGGCTAGATTGCTGCTTCCTGAAGATTGTACTACGAACGACAATAGACCGAGCACCAGCACTTATAATCGAGTTCTAGTATTTTGCACCTCGGGAGCGAAGATTATCACGCATATTGAGACTAACTTCGCAAGTCTCTTTGATATATATATCGTTTTGGGATGCGGCGCATCACAAAAATTTTTGTTTAATAGAAAATTTGCTTTATCAATCAGGGGGCGATGGTTTTTGTGATCGCGGGATAGCTGGGTTACCTTCTCGAGCACGGCATTTTTTTGATGACCGGACAAACCATTTGCAAACAAAAGTTTTGGGAAAATTAAATATTGGATGCGAAGATGGTTGCAGGTATTAATGATAAAAAACATTTAAATTGGCCGCACATGTTAGCTTTGCAGCAAACAAGAACAAGAACAAGGATTTTCAACCAATTTAAAGCGAAAAAAGACTGAACTCAAAATTCTTCGCAATGAAATGTTCAATTTACCTGCCACAAAAGGAAAGAGCTGGAAAAAACATTCCAAAAATTTAAATTTTGTGGCGACGCGGAAAATCAACCAGGTTCGATATTTCGGCTGATAAAATCTAATTAAACAGCGCATGTGATGATCTGGAATAACTCAAAACCAACGACAGAAATAACGATAAATTTGTAACGTTGGTATTCTCTTCTGCACCATTACGATTACCATATCTTGTATTTCACAACGAGTCTTTCAAATTATCTAGTTTACTGTTTTCACCTAGTTCCAAAATAGTTAGCATAAGTTTTTACACCTCAAGTCTAATTCACTCATATTATTCAAGGAAGACGGTGGTGTGACGATACCTGCCTCCCGGGCGACATCCTCACCAGCCACCGTACACATCGCGAGGCGGAGAGGCCCTCAACACTACCCGCTGATCACAAATCGCTATTCACTTCCTAGCGTGTTGTTTCAAAGATACTCACCAATTTTCAAAGACTCTTTATCTATCTATATAATTAGTGAAAACGGTTACTATCGAATCAAACAGCAAATTGTCCTAGTTATTAAGTAAAAATAAAAAGGCATCGCCAGTCGCGAATACTTCCGCGAACATTCATCAGAGCTTTACAAGATTTAATGCGCCCAGATCATGTATTGCGGCTGCGATTCGCCTTTTGATCTTCAAGCTCTAGTACTACTGATTGTTACTTGAAGGACTTTTTTGTGAGAAAAAAGCAGAGATATTTCAACTTTTATAACCGTAGCAACACTTCCAAGGAAAAAGAAAAATATATCACATGACAATATATCTGGAAAATGAAGCTTTGACAACAAAACTCGACTTAATGACAAAATCAAGTTATAACAGTTATCAATAAACTTTGAACAACATTGATCCGTTTGTGCGTTTGTTTTCACATTAGTCATAGCCCAGAAATGATCACTGACTCTCAAATTAAAATAAATTTTGGTTTAGAGTAAACCAAATATATACTCAATTACGCCGTAAATTTTTTGGGCAAATAACACCCCGATTTAGAGTTTTGATGCAAATGATATTTCGAACAACGGTCACGTACCAGTATTCTATTACACTAGAATTAGATATTATGACAATTTCCACAACCTTATTTTCGATTTTTTCCGTCACGTGATCTATAGACTGTTGTTGGTGTCAATGAGAAAAAGTCTTGCTTAAAACCGTTAAAGTATTCACTAAATGTTTTGGACGGTGATTGAGTACTTTTTAAATACCTATTATGGTGTATCGATATATCAATTTATCGTCATTTCAAAGTTCATCTTAGAGACTTGTAAGTACCCTCAAAGAATGCCGAGGCTCGACTTTCGATGAATATTAGCATATGGTTCAAACATTTGTTTGAAAGGGCCGCAGAGAAGCAAACATCCCCTGATGATCTGGAACCTTTTTCTCGCTAGTGACCCTTCCGATTATTTTGGTGGACGTCTCAAGTTGTGTACATGAACTTTTGAAATCACCGACTTGTTGTTGACGTAGTTTAAATATAAATAACGTTTACAATGTCCTATATTATTTAGATTTTGTGTGTAATGGTGGTAATTTTCACACTTTTTTTGCAAATTGTGGATATGATTAAGTATTGGGCGAAACTAGATGGCGAATCAAGTCTGATACAGACTTCCTTCTAAAGTTCTACGGTTAAGGTGCTCGGGTTGACAGATTTTTGGTCATTTTTCACTCTGCGCATAAGTTTCTCTCGGAGATTAAACCTTAATTTACTTCCACTGTTATTTTTTGAAATAGACATTGTCACTTCCAACTTATTTGTTCGTACTCTTTTCGCCAAACTAATTGGGCCGATTAGAGTTAAAAAGATTGGACACTATAATGAACTCGCGATCTTGATGTGGACCTGCTTAATGAATCATAGGCTATGATGAGTGCAGTCCGAGTCTATAGTTGTTCAGCTAATAAGTTTCTAAATTTTGGTCACTCCGAGGTCCGCGCTCGGTGTAGTGACCAACTTATGAAGTTGAGCACTGACCAAAAGTTAAATCTCCCTATCAAATATGGCGTTGGAAAAACATGACAAATGTTTGACCAGCATGAGGGTCCAAGCACGTGAACAAATTGGTCACTCCCGAAGTACCCCACCTTCATCAGGATACGCCCTCTTTTATCAATCTAGAAAACAAAAATTTTCCAACATTTAAATTTAACTTCCTTATTTTTTCATAAGATTGAATTCAGAGTCGTAAGTTATGCAGAACAAAAATTAGGCTTTTCTTACTCAGTCTGAGTGTCGAGGATATAAGTTCCGTCAGTTACTTCTTGTAACCCTTGTTGAGCACAAGCACTCACATTGTGCTCAAGCATACCTAAATCTTCAAAAAACAAAAAACGGATGGTAAGTCTTTTTCTTTCACAAACCATTATAGAAATTTGTTATTTGTTCCCAAAAAAATGACAAAATTTTTTTCGGATGTTTTGTTCCGAGTATATACAGGGTGTGATTGATTTATTAGGACTGTTTTCCCCTAGGTTTCAGCTGCCTGAAAACTTATTTCAAAACTCAGCATTATAAAATAACATCATAGATTCAGCAGTTTTTTGGAAGTTTCTTTGTCGCATGAACTAACAGTTAAAATCAAATTTTTGGTCATCTTAGGCAGCCAGATATTTTTTTCGGAAGTGAAATTTCTAATTTTCAACTTCAAGTATCTCATGAAAATATTGTTTAAAAAGTGAATTTAGCAATCAAAATCGTCAACAGTTGTACTTCATACATATTTACTTAAAATAGAAAAAGTGTTTAATCTGCTTTTTATAGAGAAATAACTTTTATCAAACATCATGATTTTTCCATCAAAATTTTTGACTTATTTATAATTACTTTAGATTTATGAGATAAAATCAAGCCGACAAACTATTCACATAGCCAGATACTGAGCATCGTTCCGACAAAAATGTAATTTGTGAGGCAACTGTGACCGCGTTCACGTGATTGGTATACGTTGATTTTTCTCACTATATTTTCTAGAACTTAAATTTAAAATTCTAGAATAAAATGTCGGATGCAAAATATTCCTTTCACTTCCTTGTGCAGAAAAAATATGATATCCAACTGCCTTAAGCTTTCTTGTAAATAACATTCCACGTAGGACACAATTGTGGCTCTGGTGCCTTGGCGGAACTTTTTTTATATGGTCACAAAGATTGAGTGGTTATAGGCTATGAGTCATAGGGGTTTAATTTCATAAAACCTAGGTGATCCTACCTTAGTGATTACATTCATCATCACCGGAATTGATGTATCTTTCATTCAAAAAAAACGAAAAACCCCACTATTCTGGCAAAAAAAAAAGAGTTTTCCTAATATTTCATCAACGCTTCATAAAATTGTAACTAAAAGCCAAAAATTAAACTTTAATGATGTATTTAAACCAAATACATTATATATCAAAATCAATCTTAGATTTTTATTTATCGATAAATTTATATCTTTATTTCACTGAAAGTTACTGCTGGTTCTCACACTAGAAGAAATTAAGTGTATAACGATATAATATCAGGCGCTAGAGTTAGTTCGGGAGATAGCGATTTACTTCACTCTATCTAGTGCGACAATCCGGAGTAAATTTTTGTGTATACAAGATATAAGCTGTAATTTTGAAACCCAAACGAAGGAGATCGACGAAAATTGGAACTGAACGATTGTGACCGGCCTCTTTTAAACGTTCTCTTAATTTCCTCATCGTAGTCCTCATAATGATCGGCAATGCTATAAACGTCACTTTCATTATCAGCAGGTGACTTTGACTGAATTAGTGGTCAAAACATTAGTAATGTTACATAACCCAAAAATTAAAATTAATTTTCATGAAACATTAAGTCTGTCGAGACAATAGTCCGATTTGAAATAACGAATTTTGACAGTCAAAAATTGGTAGAAATTTTATTGACCATTTTGTAGAGAATTTGTTTTAGGTTATTTCAAATGTAAGATGTAAAATCCCGGATGATTTATTTTTTTGAAATAAAAAAAAACTATTTTGGTAAAATTTTCGAGCTGCTAAACTAAGTTCTAGCGAAGCCGTATGGCGAACTAAAAATCAAGCATTTTCATCAATTTTTAAATTTTTTGGGTTTTTTTGGTCAAAAATCAGACTTTAAGGTTTTCCTGAGAAAATTACTCAAAACAATTTTCAAAAAAATGTAAATTTTAAACCTTTTTATAAAATTTTCATCATTTTTTCACTCAGTTTTTGTTTTCTAAGCGTTCCCTAGCATTTTCGTGAAATTTTGTTATAAAAATGTCCTTAAAATATTTACCGCTGCTTCCCTAGAGGCAAAAAACGACATTTTGTGATCAGAATCAAACCAAGTCAAAAATCTAGTCAATCAGGCTTATAACCAAGCAAAATATCAAGCCAAGTTGGCTGAAGGGCCTCGGTGCATTTTGACAGATACGGATATCCGCGGATATGGGCTCTTGATGAAAAACTTTTTACCTAAATTCTTTCAAATATACATCAAAATGGTGTTTCATAATCCAGGCAACTTTTGTAATTACAAATATTTTGAGATTATTGCTTTTAAAAAATTTTGAGTTCGAATTAAACTTTCCGAATTCGACAAATTATGAGAAATTTTTGAAAAAAGTTCCGAAGATTATCAAAAAAAAGCCTTATTTTGTGTTTAAATAATTTTTGCAGCATTTGTTTCAAATCAACGAAAAAAACTCTTCAATATGGTTACTTTAACTTTTCGCGTAAATGACCACATATTTTTATATGCTATTTGAAAAATCATATGACACTTTTTTGGGATTTTTAGTCGAAACTTTTTTGGAAATATTTTGAAAATTTGTCTCATTTCTGGTTCAAAATTTTTCAAACTAATTTTACTGAAATCCTTAGCTGAAAATATTAGGGATGCTTACTTTCACTATATTTAAACATGTCTACGTTTTTTTTCTTCGCTCTTGTTTATACTCTGAATTATACATTTTTAATGAAAATACGGTTTGCGCGAAATATAGTTAAGCCCTCTTTAATCAAGAATTAAAAACATTTATTTTACCGAGACTAGCTCATTTGGTAAGCCAACCTGTCGACCATTACAAATTTGATAAATTAGACTCATGAAAAAAAATATTTTTTTCGATGTGCTAAAATTTCGATTTTTTTCGTCTTTCTTTCAAGCCCAATATTTAAACTTCGATTTGACTTAAAAATTCGTAACAAATAACAATAAATTAATTTCCCCGATGGTCGACAGGACGTAATGTTTTGGTTCCTAATTAATAAAAAAAAAGATATTAATATTTTTACCTGTAATTAGACACCTAAATCAGCAAACGCGCGTTATTTTGAGTGTTGTTTCAACAGGGGTCGGCAGATTTTTGAAAATCGCTTTGCTCGCTGCTGCTCTAGCACCATTTTTTTCGTTTTCGGCTCTGCTCTGCTCTGCTCTGTCTACGCACCATTTTTGATCTTTGCTCTGCTCGCCTAAACCGCAGTTAAGATTGACTGCTCTGCTCGCTGTGCTCTAAAGCCAAAAAAAAACTGTTCTGCTCTGCTCTGCTCTAAAATTAATTGTTTTTTTATGCTCTGGTCTGCTCTAATTTTTTTTAGGTTTAAAGACACAAATAATTGAGGGGGGGGGTTTTCAGTACAAATTGAGGGGTTATGAGGGGTAAAATATTAATAGAGGTTTGGGATCGAACCCAACCAAGAGGCAAGGTAGAATAATATCTAGAAGGTTCGGCGTGCAATTAATTAAGAGGGAATTAACTAATACCGTATGAGGTATTAAGGGGGTTAGAGGATTTTATTATAAACAAGGATTTTAGGTATTAAGGGTTTTAACTAATTAAGGTGGTATCAGTAGAATAATTCTATAGCCCATTTTGAAAGATTTTGCCTAAAAATATCCTGCGATCGAGCCTCGATTTTCAGCATCTACTAAAACATCTTATTTTGTTCAAAAATGAGCCACTAATCGCCGAAAGGCCGATAAAGGGAGATTTATATTTGAAATTAATTTTATCGAAAAAATGAGCCCCAATCGGCCGAAGGCCAATAAAAAGGCAATTATATTTCAATTTAATTTTGTTGAAATATGACGCCCCAAA
Organism: Oikopleura vanhoeffeni; assembly: GCA_004367855.1. NCBI lineage: Eukaryota > Metazoa > Chordata > Appendicularia > Copelata > Oikopleuridae > Oikopleura > Oikopleura vanhoeffeni. Next base: position 514,682 of record SCLH01000281.1, on the reverse strand, counting down.
TCGCCCAAAGGCCGATAAAGGAGAAATTATATTTGAAATTTAATTTTGTCAAAAATGAGCCCCAATCGGCGAAGGCCGATAAGAAGGGAAATTATATTTTAATTCATTTTGTTGAAAAAATGAGCCCAAATGGCGAAGGCCGAAAAGGAGATATTATATTTGAAATTTAATTTTATTAAAAAATTAGCCCAAAATCGGCCGAAGGCCGATAGAAGAGAAAATTATATTAATTTAGTTTTGTTGAAAATGAGACCAAAATCGGCGCAAGCGATAGAGAGACAATTATATTTAATTTAATTTTGTGAAAATGAGATCAAAAATCGCCGCAAGGCCGATGAAGGGAGATATTGTATATATGAATTTAAATTTTGTCGAAAAATGAGCCCGAATCGGCCGAGCCGATAAAGGAAGATATTCATAATTTGAAATTTATTTTCTGTCGAAAAATGAGCCCAAAATCGGCCAAGCCGATAAAGGAGAAATATATTTGAATTTAATTTTTTTGAAAAATGAGCCAAATCGCCCGAATGCCGATAAAGGAAGATATTAGATTTTGAATTGAATTTTGTTAAAAAAAGTATACCAAAATCGCGAGGCGATAAAGGGGAGATTTTTTTTTGAAATTAATTTTATTGAAAAATGAGCCTCAAATCGGCCGAAGGCCGATAAAGGGAGATACATCATATTTTGAACAATTAATTTTTTTTTGAAAAATCAGCCCCAAATCGGCCGAAGGATCGAAATATGGAAAAAACGCAACTGCAACTCTTGAAAATGCCACAAGGTGTAATTTAAAAAACATTTGGCCAATTTTGAAACTCAACCTCGGAGGAGATAGATTTTCAAGCCAAAAATCATGAAAACGGCCCAAAATCGTCATTTACTTGGATCCGCTAAGAAAATTCAGTCTCGATAGATGAAAAACACCGCCAACAACAAATGCTTCAGTTTGCCCGTTTACACCGACTATTATGCAAACTTTTCGAAAGACATTACCTCTAGTTCCTAAAAAAACACTCAGAATGAATTCTTCATCTTCAATTTTTACACCATTTTTTCATTATTTTTTGTGTGTCAGGCTCCAGAGAAGCCTCACACATATGCAAAGCTTTTCATCGGAATTTTGCTTTGGCAGCTAAAAAACGATACAAAAAATTCATTTGACTATTTATGATTTAAATTGAAAGCGTGCGCTATTTTGTTTTCTTTTGACCGCTTCCGAGTAAAAAATAAAAACACCCAAAATTCCTACAAAAAGGGCTCATTTTCATACAAATTAAATTAAAAACTATAATACCTCCTCTTTATCGGCCTTCGGCCTGATTTGTGGCTCAGTTTTCAAAAAAACATTCAAATATATATCCCTTATCGGCCTTCGGCGCCATTTTTGGCTCATTTTTTCAACAAAATTAAATTTTAAATATTAATTTTCTCCTTTATCGGCCCTTCGGCCGATTATTGGTCTCATTTTTCAACAAAACATTAAATTTCAATATAACAATCATCTCTTATCGGCCTCGGCCGATTTGGCTCTTTCTTCGACATGAAATAAATTCAAAAGTATAATTTCTCCCTTTATCGGACTTCAGCCGATTTGCAGGCTCAATTTTCTTTCAATAGCAAATAAATCAAAATACTAATATCTCCTTTATCGGCCTTCGCCAACTTCGGGGCTTCATTTTTGACAAAAGTTAAATTCAAATATATATCTCCCTTTAATCGGCCTTCGAACATTTGAGGCTGCATTTTTCTAACAAATAAATTAAAAAATATCTCCCTTTAATCGGCCTCCGACCGATTGGGGCTCATAATTCACGACACATTAAATAAAAATAATAATTTCCCCTTTATTCGCCTTCGGCTGATTTTGGGCTCATTCTTCAACAAATTAAAACTAAAATATACATTTTCCCTTTATCGGCCTTCGGACCGATTTTTGGCTCATTTTTCAAACAAATTAAATGTAAATTTTTTCTCTTTAATCGGCCTTCGCGCCGATTTGGGGCTCTTTAATTCAACAAAATAAATCGCAAATATAAATATCTCCCTTTTCGGCTTCGGCCACATTCGGGCCTTAATTTTCGACAATTAAGTCAAAATATATATCTCTCCTTTATCGCCTTCGAACGGATTTGAGGCTTCATTTTTCCACAAAATAAATTAAAATTATAATTTCCCCTTTTATCGGCCTTCGGCCGATTTGGACTCATTTTTCAAAAAAAATAATTTCAAAATTCTAATCTCCCTTTTATTGGCCTTCCGGGCGATTTGAGGGCTCATCTTTCACAAAATTAAATTAAATTAATTTGCACCTTTATCGCCTTCGGCCGATTTTGGGCTCATTTTTTACCAAAAATTCCAACTCCAAAATAAAATAATCTCCTTTTACGGCCTCCGGCCGATTTGGGCCTCATTTTTTCGACAAAATTAAATTCAAATTATATGTCTCCCTTCTAATCGCGGTTCGTAATTTTTTTTCATTTTTTAAAAATTGGCTGAAATTTTTTTCCGAGAATTTTTGTAACCAATTCCAGAAATACTTCGAAAAAATTCATCGTTGAGTTCAAAAAGTTTTTCATACCTCGCCGACTACCCGCGCGTGTCTCAAATTAAATGATAAGGATCAGACGGCACAAACCTCACGGTGGAACAAAATTAGGCTTCCGGGAACCTCCAGGAATGTTTTGAAACAAAAATTTTTGTCAATTTTGGCTCCCCCCTGTAATTCTCATATCAGAAAAAACGCGACCATAATAACACGCATATCTCAAGTAGAGTTTTTGGTAATTTGGGTCTGCTTGCCTTTAAATTTGATTTAAAAAAACGTTTGCTGCTGCCTTGCTCTTACCCTGATTTTTCAAACGATCTTTGCTCTGCATCTGCTCTGCTCTACTTGATTTTCAAAAACGTTTGCTCATGCTCTGCTGCTAACCCTTGATTTTTCAAATCGTTCTGCTCTGCTCTGCTGCTCTATTGCCTGATTTTTTCACCAACGTTTGCTTGCTCTGCTCTGCTCATAAAAAAGCTAGAGCAGAAGGCAAGCAGAGCGATAGAGCAGAGCAGGCAGAGGCAAACTCTGCCGACCCCTGTTCAACAGTTTCTCGATTTATTAAGTAAAATTCAATCTGAAGACAATTCAGATGTATAAACAAAATAAACTCAAAACGTGACAACTTTTCTCGAAATAGTTTTTATACGAAAATGTTGAGTTGCAAAAAGTTTCCATCAAGACTAGAAAAATTGAAAAGTGCAAATCTTCCAAAAATCACCGACCTTTAAGGGGATGGTGGTCCCTATTTACAATTATCAAGGTGATCAGCGACAAAGAAGGAAAAGCTATCGTCAGTAGTTCTGCAACATACAGATTGTAGATCCCACCTTAATCTAAAAAATCAGACTGACGAAATTTTTTTTTCGGCCTTACACTCCTTGTACCATGTCTGTAACACGGCACGCTTTCCATATTGCAAAACCTATCTCGTCCCTGGTTTTTTAATCAAAAGCTTTGATATTCACAGATATAGGAACTTAGTAAATTTAAAGATTCTAGTTTTTTATTTTTCTCAATATTGTCACACATTTTCTAGAATCCCTGAAAACCGCCGATTTTAACCATTTTCGTCCTTGTAAACCTATCTGCTCCCTGGTTTTGATTTTTTTTGCATTTTTTAATATTTTGAAAGTAAGATAATAAAAAGCTAAATAAATTATTCTTTTTGAATTTTTGATTACAGTGCGTTCAACTCTAGAATTTGTCACTTGAGTAGACCGGAAGTGAATTTTTTTTGTCGGATGAAATCGAAAATGACAATCAAATAAAAGTCCTGATTTCACTGACTTCAAAACTGCCAATAATGTTGCAAAGTTTTACCAAAATTTAAAAGTTAATCAACTTTGTAGATAAAAGTACTTAAAAAAATTTTTTCGGGTTAATTTGGTTTTTTAAATGAATTACAATCGATTTGGTGCATTTTTATGCCATAATAACTGCATAAAATGTAGGAACCACCATCCCATTAAGGAGGTGGTCATGTCTGATTTTTATGAAGACTTATAGACGATCAGAGTGCACCAAATTGCTTTGAGATGTCAACAAAATCTATTTCCGATCAGATCCACAAAAAAATTTTCGCGTTTTTTCGATTTTTTTCAAAGATTGTTTTTCAGAATTAAGTCAAAAAATATTGTTTGTTAAAACTTCAAAATATCGGCTTGACACAAGCCAACTTTGAGTGTTCCACTACCTTTCTGTTTAGTCTACTTTCGAGAAAATCGGAGCACATTTTTTTTCGAAATTTTTCCGAAAAATCATATTTTTCAGTATGAATCGAAATTTTAGAAAAAAGCTTCCTACGAATCTTAGACATGTTACAAGGTGTATTTAAAAAAATTTTGGCCCCATTTTGAAACTAAACCTCGGAGATAGATTTTTAAGCCAAAAATCGTGAAAAACGGCCAAAAATCGTCGGTTTATTGGACCGACGCTAGGAAATGTAGCATAGAAATGTTAATCGCTCTCTTACGAATCATTATCTGCTTATTCCACGTTATGATGTCAAACTTTTGAACAAATTTCGATATATGGTCTCGGAGAGACTATATTTGAAAAAAATTTCGATTATATGGTCTCGGAGGAGATATATTTGAAATTTCGCGAAGGGACCTCTGTTACGACTATGTGACGATTGGTGTATCATCACATTTTAGTTTTACCTTTGATTTCACAGATTAAGGCTAGGTCTACCAAATTGGCATTTTTGCGAATTATTGCTCAAGGGTCAGATTTTCCAGAAATGACTCTGCAAAATTGCAATCAGACATGACTACCCCCTTAAAAGAGTCAAGCTAGTGTCAAAATCAAACAAGACCGCTTGAAGAATAAAGTTTAAGCTAAAGGTGTGAGCGTGGTTTCATCAAAGGCCAATCTCAGATCTGGCTTTTTTTTGAAAAAAACTATTCATCTAGTTCTCTTGCGTCTTATGAGAATTAATATTTTTAAAAATCGAATTGTAAGGACCCATGACTTAGCCTTCGAACGAGCATCGCCTTTCATATTTCTTCTACTTTGCTCAAGTTTGATCTGGTGAAATCTCGATTGCATAGCATACATTCCTGGCGCGTTGCTAAGAGTGGCTTTTCTCATGTTTTTGCTAAACATTTAGGTTCAAATAATTCTGCCAGATTGGTACTCTGCAAGGTCATTACAGTATGTAAAAAAAATTGTCGAGACCAAAAGCTCCAAAATTTCCTCTGGATTGAGTAATTCTCCTGCCAATTATAGGTTTTGATTCCAGAGAAAATTTCCTTTGTTGTCCGAATATTTTTTTTTACATACTGTACTTAATCGCATAGAGTAGGTCCGTTACCGCGGAAAAATCGACTTTTAAACAAGTAGTTTATTAAACGATTGTGATCGGTGACTGGTGCAGAAATTTAAGGAGAATTTTTTTGAAAATAGAGAAAAAAATTTTGAAAATTTATTTATTTGTTAAAGGGCATTTTATGCTTTTAAATTGACGATTGAAGTAGGTGCTCAGACCTGCCTCCAATCTAAAATTATGCTTATCGGATAGCAAAATAAAATTTTACGTCGAAAAAGACAATAAAAATTCGGCGCGCAAAGAATGTTAGACCTAAAATCATTTGAGTTTTCGTCGTTCCGCCTACGCATTTTTTATCAAAATTCCTTCAAAATTACCGAAAAAATTTTTTCGAAAATTTTTTTTCAAAAATTAAAATTTTTTTTGGCATGTATACTAAATGTTTTTTGTGGCGCGATCCGTGTCATAACACATCAAATGAATAATAATTCAACCTTTAAAATTGTTATGGTCGGAATCATTTTTTTTGAGAAAGTGTACCATATAACTCAAAGAAATTAGTGGCTGAGGGGTTTCAGTTTGGCAGATAAATCTCCCGGATACTGACCCTACTTATATTGCTTTATTGCAAAATGCTTTAGGAAAGCACATATCCCTTTACGAGAAGATAGATATTTTGCTGGTTTGGTCTAGTACATTAGGTACTACTTCAACGTACATAATACTTACATTTTACTCTTATTTAATAGAGTTAATGCACTCGAAACTTAGCTGTCTGCGAAAATCATTCAAAGTCATAAAAAAAAATGCAAAAAACAAAACAAAAAAATCTTTCTAAAGTTAAAAATAGGGGGGGGCTTAAGATGACCAAAATTTGTTCGCCGTTCTTGACCCCAATTCACACCTGTCATTTTTTCTAAGCCATTTGCATAGGGAAATTTTATTTTGGTCATTAAGCGCACGCTTTAATGTGAACAATATTTTCTCAACTCTCAAGCCTCAATTAATTGGTCACTCAAAGCGCGCGCTTTAAGTGCACCAACATTGTGCGTCACTTGAAGCGCTGCGCTTTAATGTGACCATTTTTTGGTCACTCCGGTAATTTATAAAAGTTATAAATTATAACTGTGATTTGAATTTTTGCAACTCTAGTTATACGCATCATTGCTTATAGTTTATAAGCAGGTTCCAATTATATGAGAGAGGTTTGTGCAGGTTTTAAACGATTTGATTGGAAGCTCTAAAGGTACCAATCAAGCTTAACTCTAGAGAATTTTTTGATTACCAAATTATTGGATTTTGGTTTAAGGACCACATTTTGAACTTTTTTAATATGATTGCGTATAAGTTATAACTAATAACTAGACGTTCGCAAAAAAGACTTCAAATCAAAAACAAAGTTATAAATTACCGAGTGACCAAAAAAAATGCGGCACTTAAAGCCGCGCGATTTAAGTGCTCACAATTTTGGCACTTGAAGCGCGCGCTTTAAGGAGTGGGTGTCGCCAAATTGAGCCGCTTCCAGTCATTCCCTCAAATTAGCCAAAGGTGATATTCCAAAAACATTTGTACTACAGAACCAACCTTCGCGCTAATTTTGAATTTAACATGTAATCTGATACAGATCCACCTACGCCGACACCTACGCTTTTAAAAAGGCCTCCTAAACAAACACGCATTGATGCCGACCTCCTTCAATTTTCATCATGTTTTATTTTTTTTGCGTGAGGCTCCGGAGAAGCTAAACAAAATAATTGCAATTTGTTTTGTTTAAAATTTTGCTTTCGCCCCCCCACCCAAAACAGCAAAAAAACGAAACAAAAAATATGATTTATTTATGATTAATTGAAGTGCGCTCATTTGTTTTTTCTTTGTGACGCTACCGAAGTTAAAATTGCACCCAAATCCGTGGAAAGTGTTTGTATTTATGGAAAAATTATTTTGAAAGCATTTTTTCTGTTTACTAAATTTGTCAAAAAATTTAGCTCAAAATGAAAAGTGCCATAGGCCCCCAAGAGACGCCAAAGCAAAATTTCGAAAAAAACTCTTTAGTTTATTGTCAAACAAGTCTTTGCTCAGATGCAGTATGGTCAAAACCTATACTCTCAAACTGGTGGGAGAGATAGCTTTTGCCTGAGCCTCCCAAACTGACCATTTCAAACAATTTTGGCTAAAAATGAAAATACATGGCCCACAAGAGACGCCGAAGCAAAAATTTCGAAAAAAAGCCTCTTTAGGTTTATAGTTGAAACAAGTCTTGTGGCTTTCAGATGCAGTATGAGTCGAAACTATATCTCTCAACTGGTGGAGGAGATAAGCTTTTGCCTGAAGCCTCCCAAACTGACCATTTCAAAATTTAGTTTTGTTTTTTTTCGCGTTTTTCCGCTGAAGCAAAATTTAAAACAAAAGCGCCTTTTTGCAGTATCGTAAAGGCTCCTCCGCGAGCCTGACACAAAAAAATAATAAAAAAGGATGAAACTAATTTGAAAGAGTAGCATCAAACTGCGTGGTATTTTTAGGAGGCTTTTTAAGCGTAGGGTGTGCGGCGTAGGCGTGGATTGTATCAGATACTTGTTAAATTCAAAATTACCGCCGAAGCGTTTGTTCTGTTAGTAACAAATGTTTTTGGAATATCCCTTTGCTATTTGACGGGAAATGACGGGGGAGAGGCCCAAATCAGCGACACCCACTCCCTAAGGGTAGTCGCGCCAAATAGATTTCGCCTTAAAAGTCGAGACATACTAAATCGCCAAAAAAATGACAATGAGCTTAGTCTAAAGTTTGTGATAACAAGTTTAACCGCATAGAGGGGCCTCAAAGACCAATCTTAAAACCATCTCCTCCTTAAATACAATAGGATCAACCAATTTTTCGGCTAGGGCTGCAGTACGAAAATATCTAACTTAATTCGAATAATGATTTTAATATTTAAGTTTTTTTTTATAAAAATTTAAGACATTAAATAATCCGGCCCTTCTGATTGGTTCAGGAAGTCAATTCTTTAAGCAACTCGTAGATTTATACGCAAAAATGACGTAAAACTCTTTCGCAATGCCTCAATTTGATAAAAAATCAAAATTAGATGTTATTTGCATAAATTCTCAGATAACATGCATTTTAATATATGACTCATCCATATAGATATTTATAAATTAAGCATATATCAAATTTTGAAATCAAAAGCCAAAGGCATTTTATCACCGAATTCGCCAAACCTCGCTAGCAGGGAGTTTGAGACCTCTAGTTTTAGGGAAAAAAAATAAGAGAGAATTTTTTGACCTGGTCATTTCCGGTCCAATAGCCAGGCATATGACTCATACTCTATTAAAAAGGAAAATTTTTCCGCGATACAAAATAAAATAATTCCAGAAGAGATGAAACAATTCCATAATTTGGAAGCCTAATTACAAAAACATATTGTAAAGCATAAAATCAAGCAACTAATTTGAATTCCTGCATATACACCCGTGTGATATAAGCCGTTACAAATTTATATTTTGCAGGGTTACTACTTGTATTTTCTAGTAAAAAAAATTTTTCATCCGTCGAATTAAAGTTAGATATTTTTGTACTGCAAGCCATAGCCGAAATTGAGGTTGATTCCTATGTATTTTAAGGAGGAGATAGGTTTTTAAGCATTTTGGCTTTTTTTGAGGCCCTCTAGCCGGTTATAAACTTGTAATCAAAAAAATCTGTAGACCAAGTCATTGTCATTTTTTGGCCCGATTTAGTATAGTCTCAACCTTTTAAAGCGAAAAATCTTCATCGCGACGACTACCCCCTTAAGTGCCCACTTTTTTGGGCACTTGAAGCGCGCGCTTTAAGTGCCAATTTTGGGCACTTAAAGCGCGCGCTTAAGTGACCAATTTTTTGGTCACTTAAAAAGTCACTCAAATTAGACCTTTTCAAATCTTATATATCTTTTAAAAAAAACTGTATTTATACTCTTAGTCAATATTGCGAGTTTGAATATAAATGAAGGCATTTGTATGTCATCAGTATAAAATTCTAGATACATACTCGTTTCATCAGCTGATTTGATTTTCGCATCAAGAAGTAGGTTAAATACCGCATTGAACCGTCAGATACACGATTGTCACTAAATTAAAGACAATTATGAATCACCATATTATCATGAAAAAAAAATTTTAAGACACAAATTTTGTTCAGATTTTTAGCTAGCGATGAAGCTCCAGAAAGACTAATCAATGAATAATTAAAGATTACCAGATATTCTGCCATATTTTATTCGTTCAAAGGTTAAGCATGTTCTTATATATAGTCCTACCTCCCCCAACTTTGGTACACCCCTAAGTTGTACACAGCGCCGCTAAACGATACGCTTTTTTTAAGCCGGTCAATGTTCCTACTGGTACAGTAAAAAGATTTGTTGTCAATTTATGGTTATATTTGGAGAGCCCCAAAGACAGAATTGCCGCAAAGGCTGTCAAAAACTACTTTTTGATCGTATTTCCAGCATTCTGTCGATTGATTATCGTTTTGAGATATTTTCGAAGAGTTAAAATGAGAAGTTTTTGATGTTAACATTGGAAGCATTCTGAAATCATATTAAGGGGGTGGGTGTCGCTTTGTGGTCCCTTTCAATCACGCTCAGAACAGTTCTAGCGGCAGGTGTAAAAAAATCTGAGCGATACTTGTTTGTAGATCGAGCCTTCGTCTACGATTAAAAACATCTCCAAGTCAACCTTGTTACATCACACCACCAGGTGGTGAGTCTATCTAGAGCACTAAATGGTTTTTTAATCTATCTTCTTTAGACCACATACAAAGCGTCTCAAAATGTCACACACAAGTAGCGAATAAGATGAGAAACAAAAAAGTGATGCAGAAGGAATTTTTTCGATTTTGCCTTTTTTTTTCTAGAATCTTCACTTAAACGCCGATTTTGCCAGTTTTTCCGACCTTCACTCTAATCGTGTTTTAGACGAATGTTTAGAATGAAGCCATTGTTATCGACTAAGGTAGATAAATAAATGCGTAAAAGTGATAGAAGAATTGTTGAATAAATTCTAGAATTCTAGAAATATGACTATAAGTGAACCGAAATGAAAAGTTCGAAAAAAAAGTTCGTCTGATCGGAACAAAAATACCACCAATGAAGCTGAGATTTCACTGCATCAAAAAGTTGGTTACAGCTTAATCAAATTTTAACCAATCAGCGTCAAATTCGATAATTAGGAAAAAAA
>SCLH01000281.1:453259-504133 GCA_004367855.1 Oikopleura vanhoeffeni | reverse complement strand
TCGCGAAGTGACCTCCTGTTACGACTATGTGACGATTGGTGTAGTCATCAAAATTTTAGTTTTACCTTTGATTTCACAAGATTAAGGCTAGGTCTACAAATTGGCATTTTTGGAATTATTGCTCAAGGGTCAGATTTTCCAGAAATGACTCTGCAAAATTGCAATCAGACATGACTACCCCCTTAAAAGAGTCAAGCTAGGTCAAAAATCAAACGAAGCCGGCTTGAAAATAAAGTTTTAAGCTTAAAGGTTTGAGCTTGGTTTCATCAAGCCAATCTCAGATCTGGGTTTTTTTTTGAAAAAAACATTCATCTAGTTTCTCTTTCGTCTTATGAGAATTAATATTTTAAAAATCGAATTGTAAGACCCTGACTTAGCCTTCGAACGAGATCGCCTTTCATATTTTCTTCTACTTTGCTCAAGTTTGATCTGGTGAAATCTCGATTGCATAGCCATACATCCTGGGTCGTTGTAAGAGTGGCTTCTTCTCATGTTTTTTGCTAAACATTTTAGGTTCAAATTAATTCTGCCAGATTTGTACTCTGCAAGGTCATTTACAGTATGTAAAAAAAATTGTTCGAGACCAAAAGCTCCAAAATTTCCTCTGGATTGAGTAATTCTCCTGCCAATTATAGGTTTTGATTCCAGAGAAAATTTCCTTTGTTGTCCGAATATTTTTTTTTACATACTGTACTTAATCGCATAGAGTAGGTCCGTTACCGCGGAAAAATCGACTTTTAAACAAGTAGTTTATTAAACGATTGTGATCGGTGACTGGTGCAGAAATTTAAGGAGAATTTTTTTGAAAATAGAGAAAAAAATTTTGAAAATTTATTTATTTGTTAAAGGGCATTTTATGCTTTTAAATTGACGATTGAAGTAGGTGCTCAGACCTGCCTCCAATCTAAAATTATGCTTATCGGATAGCAAAATAAAATTTTACGTCGAAAAAGACAATAAAAATTCGGCGCGCAAAGAATGTTAGACCTAAAATCATTTGAGTTTTCGTCGTTCCGCCTACGCATTTTTTATCAAAATTCCTTCAAAATGACCGAAAAATTTTTTCGAAAATTTTTTTTTCAAAAATTAAAATTTTTTTTGTCATGTATAGCTAAATGTTTTTTGTGGCGCGATCCGTGTCATAACAACATCAAATGAATAATAATTCAACCTTTAAAATTTTATGGTCGGAATCATTTTTTTTGAGAAAGTTTAACCATATAAACTCAAAGAATTAGTGCTGAGGGGTTTAGTTTTGCAGATAAATCTCCCGGTACTGACCCTACATATATTGCTTTATTGCAAATTGCTTTAGGAAGCACATATCCCTTTACGAGGAAGATAGATATTTTCTGGTTTGGTCTAGTACATTGGTACTACTTAACGTACATAATACTTACATTTACTCTTATTAATAGAGTTAATGCATCGAAACTCGGCTTTCTGGAAAATCATTCAAAGTCATAAAAAAAAATGCAAATAAAACAAAAACAAAAAAAATCTTCTAAAGTTAAAATTAGGGGGGTGCTTTAAGTGACCAAAATTTGTTCGCCGTTCTTGACCCCAATTCACACCTGTCATTTTTTTCTAAGCCATTTTGATAGGGGAAATTTTATTTTGGTCAATTAAAGCGCACGCTTTAAGTGAACAATATTTTCTCAACTCTCAAGCCTCAATTAATTGGTCACTCGGTAATTTATAAGTTATAAATTATAACTTTGATTTGAATTTTTTGCGAACTCTAGTTATGACGCATCATTGCTTATAGTTTATAAGCAGGTCCAATTATATTGAGAGAGGTTTGTGGCAGGTTTAAACGATTTTGATTGGAAGCTCTAAAGGTACCAATCAAGCTTTAACTCTAGAGAATTTTTGATTTACCAAATTATTTGGATTTTGGTTTAAGTGACCACAATTTTGAACTTTTTTAATATGATGCGTCATAAGTTATAACTNAATTATAAAATGTTCCAATTTAGCCTCAATGCTTAATCAACTTATGCCCTTAATTGTCGTGAATCGTGCCTAAAAAGAGAAGATTTTTTATATTTCTTTCACCATTGATGCTTTAAATTACTTTTTCACATTTTGTTTTGATACGATTGTAGGAATATCAGATTACCCATATGATCAAGTGAAAAATAATAGTTATAATGAAACGAGGTTTATACGCTTTGATTAAAAACACCACGGGCCAGCGTGACCGCTGAAATAGACTGTGAGTCCAGAAGTTGTTCCGGTTGTAGGAGTTAAGGGAGTGGCGTAGATAATTACGCGTCATTTTGAAGTTTTCAAGTGCAGTCTTGAGAACTGTAGTATAAGAAACTTATCAATTTTTTTAAACATGTAGATAACTCTTCAGAATTTCGACAAGCTTGGCCTCTCAGATTCATCAGAGTTATTCAACCCACGCTCAGAAAAATGATATTTTAGCAGCCTCTCTCAAAAACACTAAAAAGCCTACTTCTTCATATCTCACGATTTTTTCAATTTTGGCTGCGCGGCTTGAACATATATATATATATTATATGTCTCATAACAGCCGAATTCGGAGCATTTGAAGGGTCACTAAAAAGCACTCTACCAAGTTACATGCGATTTTTTAATGTCATGGCTTCAAATGAATGACAAAAGCCCAGCGCTAGACTCTAATTCGCCTTTTTTTTAATTTGTCTTGGTTCTCTGAAAATTGCTTTCAGATATTTTTCCATAATTTTTTAAAAAATATTTTTGAGAAAAACAAATGAAAAAAGTGAATTAAAACCTTATTAGGGATATATGAGAGCCTCAAAAGTGTTTATTGGCAAAATTAAAAAATTATTAAACATTTCTAGATCGAAATTGACTTTTCATTTACAAATCCTTTTTAATTTTACGTTAATTTCCACCCGAAAAACGATTTTATTTTGAAAAAAATCCCAAACGAAAAAATCTTATAAGCAAAAATCTTGGCAGAAAATCTCTACAAAATAGGTGAATCAAAAAAAGTATTGTACCTGTACTAGTATAGATGAATTTTAAAAATAAAGGGAATATCGAAGGAAATTTTGAAATATCATCTAATTCGTCCGTAATCGTTTGAAAAATGCTCAAAATGGCTGTTTTTGGTACATCCGGCTAAAAAATTTTAAACTCTAGCTTCTGAAGTCAAAAAAAATTTTCCTGAGAAGTGTTTTTTCGGAATCGACATATTCGGAGAAATATTTTTTTCTCAGGTTTGCAAAGTTATTTTTTGAAGAAATACAAAAATTTTAATTTTTACGATGTATCAGCATTAAATTTGAAAGGACAAAAAAAATAGTCGATTCCGATGTCTATATCACAGAGTTTCAGTCAATTGTTTGAAAAAATAACTGAATTTTGCAAATTTATGAGTTTTTTTTCGGTCAAATTCAAAATTTTAATGATTTGTAAGCAAACCGTTAACAAAAATTTATGTCAATCGTCTATGTTTTTATGGTGTTATTGACATAAAAATACACTAGGGGGTTCTTCGATATATGGTTCCGAAATAGAACGTTCATCGAGTGTCTCGGAGTGACCAAATTTGGTCACTCGAGTCCGCACTTCGGGTGTCAAAATAAAGACAAATTCCTAGTTTTTCCTTTGGGTTTGAAAAAGTTCAAAATTCGCGCAACTCGGAGTGACCAAAATCTTAAAACCTAATGTTTTTCAAATAATTCAAACCTGAGTGCTAAAAAAAGCTGTCACGTCAATAATCTGAAATTTTCAATCGGTAAAATTACACTTTGCACAGCCTTTTAATAATTTATTAAATCCAATATCGTTTAACTTGAAAGATTCATCCTTTATAGTGTAAAGAATGACTAATAGAAATGACTAATATATGAGCGCGAGATCAAATTAAGGCCGTGCGCGAAATTAGGGTTTAAAAACATTCCAACTTTTCGTTCTCATTCAATTCTTCGACAAAAAAGAGGAATCATAAAAAATATATTACTTTTACACACTACGAGTCGTAGTCTACGACGAATTATCTCTTTGCACATCCAGAACCCGCACATAGCATATAAGCACCGTCGAACAATAGCTAATTGCTATCAGTTTGCTCTGCGGCATCCGTTTTTTGGGACCATAATTAATATTCACAGTCAAATTGCTTCATCGCAAACGCGTTTGAAGAATTTCAAAATGAGGCATTCGAAATACTGGAAGTTGAAACCAGAAAAAATTTTCTGCGTTTCTGGGATATTTACAAAAAATACTTTATAAGTGATGACTTTTTATTTGGGAAAGTTTTCGAATTACGCCGATTTGTGTAACAAACCAATTTTTCGAATAATGGATCAGGTGAAGGTTTGCCAAACCAAATTCAACGATTTTTTGCAATACTATCTGGAAAACTATTACGCCTCTGACAAAAACCGCTTTATAATTACAGTGGTTGAGACCAATGCGGCAACAGTGAGCCAATTAGCAACACGTTTTCGGCCAAATTTTGCTTTTTCAGACCTATGGGACCAATGAGCAACATTTTTTCGGAAAGCGCGTGTGTTGACCATAGTCTCACCCCACTGTAGTAGTTCAGTAATGTAAAAACTTAAATTTTTGGATTCCGCATTTCTAAATCAGAAACTCTGAACAGTGTTCGTAATAAAAGTCTTCCCGAGGTTTGGTGAAATTGGATATTGGTCGCCAATTATCAAGGAATGATCATTTATATATCATGTACAAAGCTTATTTTGATTTAAAAACTAAACCTACTTTCCGAAAAACTCTTAATAATTTATTAAAACAACAAATCGTCAAACACATGTCCATCAGGAAAGGTATTTCAAAGCGATGGCTTAACCCCCACCTGCACGAGCGTGTTTCAGAACACATAGACAAAAAATATTTTAGGGAAGTGTCATTTGTGGGCCGGCGGAATATCGGAAACAGATCCATAGTTTCCCCTTATTTTCAATTTTCAAGAATTTGGCGAGCTTCTAGAATTTCGTCATCAGACCGAAATGCATTATTTGATTCATTTTTTTGTTTAATGCAGTTAAAAACAAGTACTGAACAAGATATTGATCTACAAAATTTAAATTTTACTTACTAGAAAATAAAACGTTTGCAAGAATGGACAACTTTTATTGAAGATAAAAATTAAAAAAATAAATGTTCACATTTTTTTTCTTTTATTTATCGCTCTAAAAAATTACCAATCTGCCGGATGCGATGCCACCCCTTAGATAAGTGATAAGCTTATTGGAACCGATTTTTGACTTCTGAAATCCTTATTTCAAATGCGTCTGTATTTTTATACAGAATATATGAGTTTTCGCTTTTTTTCGAGACTTTCATTTGTCTTTATTTTTGTGAAATATTCATAAATGCAAATAGGGGAATCGTTTGTTGTAGTAGAATCTTGGTTGATGAAGGGAGTGATAATCAAGCATTTGGTGATAACGTGACTTCGATTTTATTCAAGCATAGACTAAATAGGTATTTTGTGAGAAGCAAATATTGCACTTTCGATATTCATCTTGGTTATTGGTTGATAAAAAACTCATAATTTGATTTGGGACTATCTGCTCAATCAAAGTATCTCCTGGCTATTGCAGACTCCAACACGTTTTTTTTCTCATTTTTCAACCAAAACTTATTTCTTTTTTGCAGTAACTTCTTTTCGGAAATAAGTCTACCTCCGATAATACCAGAATAGAAAAACAATTGATATAACATTTGAACTCGATGTTTTATGTGAAGAAAACTTTAAGATAAGAATGATATGTTGCTTAATTTTGCAAAACATCCATTTGAACACGCAGCATGTATTTTTGTAGATCGTTATGTGTGGGAGCTCTTGGCTGACTTTTTGTGTGTTCGAAGTTTCGAGCCGAAGTCAAATAGCAGTTTTAAGGCCGGGAACGGTTGGGCGGATCCTAAATTGTTCGATAAAGATAAGCATCCTGAAAATTCTACTAACGAAACGATCAAATAAGACCGAGCACCCAGCACTGTATAAATCGAGTCTGTATTTTTCGCACCTCGGAGCGAAAACTCATATATTCAAACGCCAATAATTGAGACTGACTTCGCAGTCTCTTATTGCATATAATATATCCGTTTTTGGGATGCGCAGCATCACCAAATTATATTTTTTAAATGAACCATTTTGCCTAATCATCAGGGGGATGGTTTGTGATCGCGGTAGTCTGGTTACCTTCCTCGAGCAACGCATTTGATGACGAAACGATTTGAAAAAACAGTTTTGGAAAATGAAAATATTGGATTGCGAAGAATGGTGGGTAATTATGGGGACAAAAAAATTTAAAAGTGCACCGGCAAATGTTAGCTTTGAGCAAAAAGAACAAGAAAAGCAATTTCAAATTAAAGCGGGAAAAAAGAATGAACTTCAAATTCTTCGAATGGAAAATTTCAAAATGTACCTGCCAAAAAAAAGAGCTGAAAAAAAATCCAAAATTTAAATTTTCACAAAATATCAACCGATTCGATATTCGGCTGATTAAAATCTTAATTAAACACTGCCTGCATGATCTGGATAACTAAAAACCACGAGGAAAAACGATAAAAATTTTATGTTATTCTTCTTCATCACCCAATTACATTTACATAGTTTTCATTCACAACGAGTCTTTAAAATTTCTGTGTTAACTGTTTTTACCTGTTCTCAAAATATGTTATGCCATAGAAGTTTATTGTTCAACCTCAAGCTTATTCACTCAATTATATTCAAGGAAGACGTGTTGTACGATACGCTCCTCCAGGACCATCCTAACACAGACCACCCTAACACTCGCGGCGAGAAGGCCCTAAACACTAACGCTATCAACAAAAATGCTATCAAGCTCCTGACCAGGTGTTGTTTCAAAGACTCACCAATTTTCAAAAACCTATTATTTTGATCTATATTAAATCTATGAAAACGGTTACTATCGATCAAAAAATCAACAAATTGTTTCTATTTATCAAGTTAAAAAAATAAAAAGGCATCGCAGTCGCATACTATCCGGCCATTCCTCAGCTTTACAAGATTAATGCGCCCGATGTTAAGTATTGCGGCTGGATGCCTTTTAATCTTCAATTTATAGTACAAACTGATTTACTGAAGCCTTTATTTGCTGAGAACAAAGCAGAAATTCAACTTTTATTACCGGTTAGCAAAAATTCCAAGGAAAAGAAAAAATATATCGATGAAAAATATATCTGGAAAAATGAAGTTGAACAAAAAATCATTAATGACAAGATCAGTTATAAAGTGATAAATAAACTTTTAGAACAAAATGGTTTGTGCGTTTTTTTCCATTAGATTATAGCCCAAAAATTGATCACGTGACCTTCAATTAAGAAATAAAATTTTGGTTTAAAGTAAACAAATAATACTCAAATTACGCGAAAAATTGTTTTGGGCAAAATAAAACCCCTGATTTAAGAGTTTGAGCATAATGATATTTTCAAAAAGTCACGTATTCTTAGTTTTTCAAGACATAGAATTTAATAGATGACATATTCCAAACCTTATGTGTTCGATTATTCGTCCACGTGATTTTATTAGGACTTGTTGTAATGAGGAAAAAAGTCTTAAAAACGTTTGAGTTCATCACAAATGCGTTTTGAACCGTGATTTTGAGTACTTTTTCAAATTACCGTATATGGTGTATCGTTAGGGTTTAACGCCGACAAACACTCAAAAAAACAACTCGGGACCGGTGGTCGGATTTTTTGAAAGTTTCAGGAAAAACTAAAAAGACCCAGAAAGATCAAAAAAATAGTCAAAATTATTCCAACTGGACTTTAAATGACCTAACGTGACCCAGGAGAACCTAAAATAAATCCTCAAAAAACAACTCGAGAACGATGGTCGGATTTTTTTTCAAATTTTAGGAATAACAAAATGAACCAGAAAATCAAAAAAAAATAGTCAAAATATTCCACTTGACTTTAAATGACCTAACGTGACCCAGGAGACCTAGAGAAATCGTAAATTCTGAACGCTAACTGGATTCAATTTAGACACTTTAGCAAATGATGAAAAAATACAGAGCAGTTTTAAAAAAAATAAGTCAAAAATCCCAATTGACACAAATGACCTGAAGTGACCCCAAATGACCTTTAAGACCACGAAAAACATACTTTCTGGTCATTTTTTTAGTCATTCCCGGAATTAACCCTAGTCATCAAGTATCAAAATTCCACGATTTTGACTTTTCAAAATTTCCGACTTATTAAAAAAAAAATTCATACATGTAGCCCCAAAGTGGCAGTCTCGGCCCCACTACAAAAGTGTTCAGAGTTCCAAAAAAAACAATTGTTTTTGGAATTCGAGGTTAAGTTGGTTTAAAATCGTGAAATTCTTATGAAATCACATTTTTGCAATTTGTTGGGGTCAAGTTAGACAAAAATGAAAAAGTTTACTTTTTTTGAAATCTTCAATAAAAAATGCTTGAAAACGCTCACTTCAATTTTTTCCCTACCTTACGTTTCGAGAAGTTTTGCTTTTTTCTCGCGTTACCCTATGTATCGTTATCAAATTATCGTCAATTTCAAAGTTCATCTTAGAGACTTGAGTACCCTCAAAAGAATCGGAAGGGTCGACTTTTCGAAGAAAATATTAGCAACTATGCGGTCACTTATCTACTGAAAAGCGCAGAGAGCAAAAATCCCTGTGAAAATCTGACCATTTTTGCTCGCTAGACCTCCCGATATTTTGGTGGTTACGTTCAAGTTATACAATGAACTTGAATCGACTTGTTTGATATGACGTAGTTTAAAATATAAATAAAACGTTAATTCATATTATTATAGCACTTTTGTGTGTAACTGGAGGTAATTTTCGCAACTTTTTATTGCAAATTGTCTGAATTGTATTTAAGTATGGCGCCGAACCACTAGATGGCCGAATCAAGTCTGGATACAGAACTCACTTCTAAAGTCTACGAGTTAGGTTGCTCAGGTGAAATTTTTGGTCATTTTCATCGTGAGCATGAATTACTCTGGGGTTAAACGTAATTTTACTTCAATGTTATTTTTTGAAATAAATTCAACTTTAAATTATTGTTTACTCTTCGCAAAATAATTGGGCCGATAAGAGTTTAAAAGATTGGACATGATAATGAAACTCGCGTGATTGGACCTGCTAATGATCATAGGCATAGGATGAGTCAGGTCCAGAGTTTCATGTTGTTCGCTATAAAGTTCATAATTTGGGTCACTCCGAGTCCTTGCTCGGATGACCAAATTATTGAAGCTTGAAGAAAAACTGACCAAAATAAAATCTCCCCTATCAAAATGGCTTGGAAAAAATGACAAATGTGAAATGGGGTCAAACACGGCGAACAAATTTTGGTCCACTTCCGAGTACCCCCCGTTCATCAGGTTACCTATTTTTTCAATCTAGAAAAAAAAGTTTCCAAAATTAAATTAATTCCTGTTTATTTCTAAGATTGAATTCAGAGTGAAGTTATTGCCCAACAAAAAATAGCTTTTTACCATGTGTGAGTGTCGAGATATAAGGTCCGTCAGTACTTTCTTAACCCCTTGTGAGCACAAAGCCACAATTGTGCTCAAGCATACCTAAATCATTCAAAAAAAAAATCATTCAAAAACGGGATGGTAGAAGCTTTTGCTTTCAAAACACTTATAGAGAATTTTGATTTGGTTCCCAAAAATAATTTGAAATTTTTTTCGATGTTTGGTTCAGTATAACGGGGTGTTGATTTTATTGACTTTTTCGGCCTATGTTTCACTCCTGAAAAATTATTTCAAAACTAGACATAAAATACAAATATGAGATTAGCCAGTTTTAGGAAAGGTGTTTTGTGCATGCATAAACGTTAATGAAAATTTTATTGTATCTAGCGAGCAGATATTTTTTTCGGAAGTGCAAATTTCTAAATTTTCAACTTCAGTATCTCATGAAAAAAATTATTTGTTATAAAAGTGAATTTAAGCAATCAAAAAATCGTCAACAGTTTACTTCAATACCATATTTACTGAATCTTTTAGCAAATTTCAAGTAAGTAGTGACAAACGTGTTGTTGACGATTTTGATTGCTTAAATCTCATAATATGTTTTATAGAGAAAAATAACTATGTTATATCACAAATCAATATGATTTTCGCACTCGAAATTATTATCGTACTGTATTAATAAAATTTACTTGGTGTGATGATGATGAGAGTATAAATCAAGCGACAAAACTAAATCAGTAGGCCAGATACTTGAGCAATCGTTTCCGGCAAATGTATTAATGAAGGGCAACTGTGACCGCGTCTCAGTGATATGTTACCTGATTTTCTCCACTATATTTTCCTAGAAACTGAAATTAAAATTCTAGAATATTAAAATGTCGATGCAAAAATATACCTTTCACTTCCCTTGTGCAGAAAAATTTGAAATTCCACTGCCTTAAGCCTTTCTGTAAATACCATGCAAAGTAGAGCACAATTGTGGCTTGGTGCCTTGGCGGAACTTTTTTTTTATTGTCACAAAGATTGAGTGGTTATAGGCTATGAGTCATAGGGTTAATTTCATAAAAACCTAGGCTGATCCTACCTTAGTGATAATACATTCGATCATCACGGATTGATGTATCTTTCATTCAAAAAAAACGAAAAACCCCCACTATTCTGGCAAAAAAAAAGAGTTGTTCCTAATATTTCAATCAACGCTTCATAAAAATTGTAACTAAAAAGCAAAAATTAAATTTAATGATGTATTTAAACCAAATACATTATATATCAAATCAATCTTAGATTTTTATTATCGATAAAATTTATTTTATTTCACTGAAGTTACTGCTGGTTCCTTCACACTAGAAGAAATTAAGTGTATAACGATATAATATCAGGCGCTAGAGTTAGTTCGGGGAGATAGCGATTTACTTCACTCTATTCTAGTGCGACAATTCGGAGTAAATTTGTGTATACAAGATATAGTGTTAATTTTGAAAACCCAAACGAAGGAGATCGACAAAAATTGGAACTGAACGATTGACCGGCCTCTTTTAAACGTTCTCTTAATTTCCTCATCGTAGTCTCATAATGATCGGCAATGCTATAAACGTCACTTCATTATCGCAGGTGAGCTTTGACTGATTAGTGGTCAAAAACATTAGATGTTACATTAACCCAAAAAATTACATTAATTTTCATGAAACATTAGTCTGTCGAGACAATAGTCCGATTTGAAATAACGAATTTGAAGTCAAAATGTAGAAATTTTATTGCACCATTTTGTAGAGAATTTTGTTTTTAGTTATTTCAAATGGTAAATGTAAAATCCCGGATGATGTATTTTTTTGAATAAAAAAAAACATTTTGGTAAAATTTCGAGCTTGCCTAAACTAAGTTTCAGCGAAGCCTTGGTGCCTTTGGCGAAACTAAAAATCAAGATTTTCATCAATTTTTAAATTTTTTGGGTTTTTTTTGGTCAAAAAATCAGACTTTAAGGTTTTCCTGAGAAATTACTCAAAACATTTCAAAAAATTAATTTTAAACCTTTTTATAAAATTTCATCATTTTTCACTCAGTTGTTTCTTAAGCGTTCCCTAGCATTGGGCGTGAATTTTGTTATAAAAATGTCCTTAAAATATTGCCGCTGCTTCCCTAGAGCAAAAACGACATTTTGTTGACAGATTCAACCAAGTCAAAAATCTAGTCAATCAGGCTTATACCAAGCAAAATATTCAGCCAAGTTGGCTGAAGGGCCTCGGTGCTTTTGACAGATACGGGATATCCGCGGATATGGCTCTGATGAAAACTTTTACTGGGTTTAAATATTTCTCTCAATATCCATCAAAATGGGTTTCATAATCCAGGCAACTTTTGTAATTACAAAAATTTTGAATATTGCTTTTAAAGAAAATTTTGAGTTCGAAGTAAACTTTCCGAATTCGACAAATTATGAGAAATTTTTGAAAAAAGTTCCGAAGATTATCAAAAAAAGCCCTTAGTTTGTGTTTAAATAATTTTTGCAGCATTTGTTTCAAAATCAACGAAAAAAACTCTTCAATATTGGCTTACTTTACTTTTCGCGTAAAATGACCACATAGTTTTATTGCTATTGAAAAATCATATGACACTTTTTTGGGATTTTTAGTCGAAAACTTTTTTGGAAATATTTAAAATTTGTCTCATTTCTGGTTCAAAAATGTTCAAACTAATTTTACTGAAATCCTTAGCTGAAATATTAGGGATGCTTACTTTCACTATAGTTAAA
This sequence comes from Oikopleura vanhoeffeni, assembly GCA_004367855.1. Classification (NCBI taxonomy): domain Eukaryota; kingdom Metazoa; phylum Chordata; class Appendicularia; order Copelata; family Oikopleuridae; genus Oikopleura; species Oikopleura vanhoeffeni. The sequence goes on along the minus strand of SCLH01000281.1, from coordinate 491,943 downwards.
ATGTCTACGTTTTTTTTCTTCGCTCTTGTTTATACTCTGAATTATACATTTTAATGAAAATACGTGGCGCAAATAAGGTAAGCCCTCTTTAATCAAGAATTAAAACATTTATTTACCGAGACTAGCCATTTGGTAAGCCAACCTGTCGACCAGTACAAAAATTTGATAATTTAGACTCATGAAAAAAATATTTTTTTCATTGCTAAAATTTCGATTTTTTTCTCTCTTTTTTCAGAAAATTTAAACTTTCGATTTTGACTTAAATCGTAAAATTTAAAATAAATTATTTTCGATGGTCGACAGGACCGTATTTTTGGCGTTCTAATTAATAAAAAAAAAGATATAAATTCTACTGTAATTTAGACACCTTTTAAAGTAGCAAACGCGCGTTTTTTGAGTGTTGATTTTCAAAAGACGATTTATAAGTAAAATAATTCAATCTGAAGAAATTAGATTATACAAACATTAAGCTCAAAATGACAACTTTTACTCGAAAAAAGTTGTTATACGAAAATGTGAAGTGGCAAAAAAAAGTTTCCATCAGACTAGAAAAATTGAAAAAGTGCAAATCTTTCAAAATGCACCGAGGCCCTTATAGGGCCTTTAAGGGAATGGTGGTCCCTATTTTACATATTTCAAGGTATCATGCGCAAATAGAAAAATCTCAGTAGTTCTTGCATACAAGATTGTAGATCCCACCCTTTAAGGGTATCCCGCGTCCCTAAAATGACATGATTCTCAATGAAAATATTAGCCAACAGAGGCTTCAAGGATATAATTCAGATTAAGCCAGTTTGTTAGAACTAGCCTTCATCTTGCGTAAAACATGTGTCAAAAACTTTTTGCATGACCACACCCTTCACACATAAACGGACAAGAGCCAACCTAGCCAAAACGCAAAAAATCTATCTCTCCAGTTTTATTAATAAACCCAAATTTTAACATAACCTGGATTAAATTAGTATTTGAACTTCTGAGGAGCCGGCTTTTTGTCGATAAGTGCATATTCATTCCAGAATATGTAAAACCGGTTCCAAAATACCGGGTTTTGGACTTTTTTCATCGGAAAAATCTATCTCCTCCTAGGTTATATTTCAAAATTCACTCAAAATTTTTGTAAACGGTAGCTCGAAACAAATTAGAAATTCTGAGGAGCCGTTTTTTTCAATTTTGACCCCAAATCAAAATATGAATTTTGAAGGTCACGTAGAAAAAATGTTCTGAAAAATGTGCTTCGAGTTTTTCGAAAGTAGGCCCAAAAGAAAAGCTCGGAACACTGAAGAGAAAGTTGGCTTACGTCAACCGATATTTGAATGTTTTAGTGGTTCAATTGACCCACAAACCGTTATTTTTGAACATAATTTGAGAAAATACTTTAGAAAAAATCGAAAAACGCGCCAAATTTTCGAAAATTTTTTTGTGTTTGTCATTTTGGGTTGTTTATTGCGTTCAAAACATTAAACAATTGATTTGGTGCATTTTATGACATATATAACTGCATTAAAATGTAGGACCGGGATACCCTTAATTCTAAAAAATCAGACTGACGAAATTTTTTTTTCGGCCTTACACTCCTTGTACCATCGTCTGTAACACGGCACGCTTCCATATTGCAAAACCTATCTCGTCCTGTTTTTTAATTTCAAAAGCTTTGATATTCACAGATATAGGAATAGTTAAATTTAAAGATTCTAGTTTTTTATTTTTCTCAATATTGTCACACATTATCGTAGAATCCCTGAAAACCGCCGATTTTCAACCATTTTCGTCCTTGTTAAACCTATCTGCTCCTGGTTTTGATTTGTTTTTGCATTTTTTAATATTGAAAGTAAGATAATAAAAGCTAAATAAATTATTCTTTTTGAATTTTGATTACAGTGCTGTCAACTCTAGAGATTTTGTCACTTGAGTAGACCGGAAGTGAATTTTTTTTGTCGGATGAAATCGAAAATCAAATAAAGTCTGAAGTTCACTGACTTCAAAACTGCCAATAATGTGCAAAGTTACCAAAAAATTTAAAGTTAATCAACTTTGTAGAGTAAAAGTACTTAAAAAAATTTAGAAAAATCCAAATTTCGAAAATTTTTTTCGGGTAATTTGGTTTTTAAAGAATTACAATCGATTTTGGTGCATTTTATGCCATAATAATGCATTAAATGTAGTAACCACATCCCATTAGGAGGTTGGTCATGTTCTGATTTTTTTATGAAGACTTATAGACGCATTCAGAGTGCCACCAAATTGCTTTGCAGATGTCAACAAATCTATTTCGATCAGATCCACAAAAAATTTCGCGTTTTTTTCGATTTTTTTCAAAGATTGTTTTTCAGAAATTAAGTCAAAAATATTTGTTTTTTGTAAAAAAAAAAAAAAACTTTCCCCAAAAATATCGGCTTGACACAAGCCAACTTTGAGGGTTCCACTACCTTTCTGTTGAGTCTACTTTCGAGAAATCGGAAGCACATTTTTTTCAAAATTTTTCGAAAATTCATATTTTCAGTTGATGAAATTTTAGAAAAAAGCTTCCTACGAATCTTAGACATGTTACAAGGTGTATTTAAAAATTTTGGCCCCATTTGAAACTATAAACCTCGAGATTAGATTTTTAAGCCAAAAATCGTGAAAAAACGGCCAAAATCGTCGGTTTATTGGACCGCTAGGAATTTAGTATTAGAAATGTTTAACGCTCTCTTACGAATCTTAGTCTGCTTATTCCACGTATTATGTACTTTGAAAAATTTCGATATATGGTCTCGGAGAGATATATTTTGAAAAAATTTCGTATGGTCTCGGAGGGAGATATATTTGAAAAATTTCGAAGTGACCTTCCTGTTACGACTATGTGACGATTGGTGTAGTCATCAAAAATTTTAGTTTTACTGTGATTTTCACAAGATTAAGGCTAGTCACAAATTGCATTTTTGGGAATTATTGCTTTCAAGGGGTTCAGATTTCCAGGAATGATCTGCAAAATTGCAATCAACATGATACCCTTAAAGAGTCAAGCTAGGTCAAAAATCAAAACGAAGCCGGTCTTTGAAAATAAAGTTACTTAAAGGTTTGAGCTTGTTTCATCAAGCCAATCTCAGATCTGGCTTTTTTTGAAAAAACTTTCATCAGTTTCTTCTTTCGTCTTATGAGAATTATTTTTAAAAATCGAATTGTAAGGACCCTGGACTTAGCCTGGCGAACGAGATCGCCTTCATATTTTTCTTCTACTTTGCTCAAGTTTGATTGGTTGAAATCTCGATTGATAGCCATCATTTCCGGGCGTTGTAAGGTGGCTTCTTCTCATGTGTTTTTGCTAAACATTTTAGGTTCAAAATTTAATTCTGCCAGATTTGTACTCGCAAGGTCATTCAGTATGTAAAAAAAATTGTTCGAGACCAAAGCTCCAATTTCCTGGATGGAAAGTAATTTCTGCCCAATTATAGGTTTTGATCCAGAGAAATTCCTTTGTTGGTCTCGAATAGTTTTTTTACATACTTGTACTTATTCGCATATATTTAGGGTCCGTACCGGGCGAAATCGACTTTTTAAACTAATAGTTTTAACGATTTGTGATCGTGACTGCTGCAGAAGTTTAAGGAGAATTTTTGAAAATAGAGAAAAAAATTTTGAAATTTTTTATTTCGTTAAAATGGCATTTTATGCTTTAAATTGACGATTGAAGTAGGTGTCATACCTGCTCAGATCCTAAAATTATGCTTATCGGATAGGCAATAAAATTTTACGTCGAAAAAGACAATAAAAGGTCGCGGCAAAAGAATGTTAGCTAAAATCAATTTAGTTTTCGTCGTTCCCGCCTACGCATTTTTTCATCAAAATTTCCTTCAAAATGACCAAAAATTTTTTCGAAAATTTTTTTTCAAAAATTAAAATTTTTTTTGTCATGTATAACTAATGTTTTTTGTGGCGCGATCCGTGTCATAACAACATTCAAATTGAATATAATTCAACCTTTAAAATTTGTCGGAATCATTTTTTGAGAAGTTTAACCATATAAACTCAAAAATTAGTGCTGAGGGGTTTAGTTTTGCAGATAAATCTCCGTACTGACCCTACATATATTGCTTTATTGCAAATTGCTTAGGAAGCACAAGTCCCCTTTACGAGGAGATAGATATTTTCTGTTTGGTCTAGGTACATTTGGTACTACTTAAGTACATAATACTTACATTTACTCTTATTAATAGAGTTAATGCCATCGAAACTAGGCTTTCTGGAAAATCAGTCAAAGTCATAAAAAAAATCAATTAAAACAAAAACAAAAAAAATCTTCTAAATTAAAAATGAGGGGGGTGCTTTAAGTGCCAAAATTTGTTCGCCGTTTTTGACCCCAATTTGCACCACCTGTCATTTTCTAACCATTTTGATAGGGGGAAATTTTATTTTGGTCAATTAAAGCGCCACGCTTTAAGTGAACAATATTTTCTCACTCTCAAAGCTCAATAATGTCTACTCAAAGGCGCGCGCTTTAAGTGAACCACATTGTCGTCACTTGAAGCGCGCGCTTTAAGTGACCAATTTTTGGCACTCGGTTACAATTTATAAGTTATAAATGTATAACTTTTGATTTGAATTTTTGCGAACTCTAGTTATTGGACGCATCATGCTTATAGTTTATAAGCAGGTCAATTATATGAGAGAGGTTTGTGCAGGGTTAAACGATTTTGATGGAAGCTCTAAGGGTACCAATCAGCTTTAATCTAGAGAATTTTTGATTTACAAATTATTTTGGATTTTGGTTTAGTGACCACAATTTTGAACTTTTTTAATATGATGCCGTCATAAGTTATTAACTAATAACTAGAGTTCGCAAAAAGTTCAAATCAAAAACAAAGTTAAAATTACCGAGTGACCAAAAATTGGGCACTTAAAGCGCGCGATTTAAGTGCTCACAATTTTGGGCATTGAAGCGCGCGCTTTAAGGGAGTGGGTCTGTTCGCAAAATTGGCCTCTTCCAAGGTTCATTTCCCGTCAAATTAGCAAAGGTGATATCCAAAAACATGTTACTAAAAACAGAACCGCCTTCGCCGGTATTTTGAATTTAACAGCTAATCTGACAATCCCACCTTACGCCGACACCTACGCTTTAAAAAGCCTCCTAAAAAAAGACACGCAGTGATGCCTTACTCCTTGCAATTTCATCCATTTTTTATTTTTTTTTGCGTGAGGCTCCGGAGAAAGCCTAAACAAATAATGCCAAAATGGTTTTGTTTTAAAATTTTCTTCGGCGCCCAAAACAGCAAAAAAAACGAAAACAAAAAATATATTTATTGATGATTTAAATTGGAAAGTGCGCTCATTTGTTTTTTTTGACGCTACCGAGTTAAAATTGCACCAAAATCCTTGAACGTGTTTGTATTTATGGAAAAAATTATTTTTGAAGGCATTTTTTCTGGTTTCTAAATTTTGTCAAAAATGTAGGCTCAAAAATGAAAGTATGCCATGCCCCCAGAGACGCAAAAGCAAAATTTCGAAAAAAACTCTTTAGTTTATTGTTCAAACAAGTCTTCTGCTTCAGATTGCAGTATGAGTCAAAACTATATCTTCTAACTGGTGGAGAGATACGTTTGCCTGAGCCTCCCCAACTGACCATTTCAAAACCAATTTGGCTAAAAAATGAAAAATTTACATGGCCCCACAAGAGAGCCGACCAAATTCGAAAAAAAAGCTCTTTAGTTTATTGTTGAACAGAGTCTTCTGCTTTCAGATTGCAGTTATGAAGTGAAACTATATCTCTCAAACTGGTGGAGGAGATAGCTTTTGCCGAGCCTCCCAAATGACATTTCAAAATTTAATTTTTGTTTTTTTTTCGCGTTTTTGTCCGCTGAAGCAAAAAATTTTAAACAAAAGCGCTTGCATTATTCTAAGGCTTTCCGGAGCCTGACACAAAAAAATTAAAAAAAAGGATGAAATTGAAAGAGTAGCATCAACTGCGTAGTATTTTTAGGGAGGCTTTTTTAAAAGCGTAGTGTCGGCGTAGGTGGGATTGTATCACTGATGACTGTTAATTCCAAAATTACCCGAAGGTGGGTTCTTGGTTAGTAAACAAGGTTTTTGGAATATCACCTTTGCTAATTTGACGGGAAATGACCTTGGAAGAGGCCCAATCAGCGAACACCCACTCCCTTTAAGGGGTAGTCGTCGCAAATAGATTTCGCTTAAAAGTAGATATACTAAATCGGCCAAAAAAATGACAATGAGCTTAGTCTAAGATTTTTTGATAAACAAGTTTAACCGCTAGAGGGCTCAAAGACCAAATCTGAAAAACCTGATCTCCTCCCTTAAATACAAATAGGATCACCCAATTTTTCGGCTATGGTGCAGTACGAAAATATCTAACTTTAATTCGAATTAATGTTTTAATATTTTGAATTTTTTATAAATTTTTAAAAGAATAATAATCCGGCCTGCTTGCTGGGTTCAGAAGTCAATCTTTAAGCAAATCGTAGATTTATACGAAAAATGGACGTAAACGTCTCGCAATGCCCTACCAATTGATAATATAAATCAAATTAATGTTATTGCCAATAGAATTTCTGCAAATAACAGCATTTTTATATGACTATCCAATAGATATTTAAAATTAAGCATATATCAAATTTGAAATCAAAGCAAGCCATTTTTATTCACCCGAATTCCGCCAAACCTCGCTAGCAGGGATTTGAACCTCTAGTTTATAAAAATAAGAGAGAATTTTTTGATGGTCATTTCCGGCTCCAATAGCCAGCATTATTTATGACTGCATACTCTATAAAAAGGAAAATTTTTCCGCGATAACAAAATAAAATAATTCCAGAAGCGATGAACCAATTCATAATTTTGGAAGCCTTAATTACCAAAACATATTGTAAGCTTAAATCAAGCACTAATTTGAATTCTGCATATACATCCCGTTGATCAAAGCGTTTACAATATTTTTATTTTGAGGGTTATCACTGTATTTTCTAGTAAAAATTTTCATTGCGTCGAATTAAAAGTTAGATATTTTGTACTGCAGCCATAGCGCGAAAAATTGAGAAGTGATCTATTTGTATTTAAGAGGGATAGGTTTTTAAGATTTGGTTTTTGAGGCCCTTTAGCGTGTTAAACTTGTAATCAAAAAATCTTAGACCAAGCTTCATTGTCATTTTTTGGGCCGATTTAGTATAGTCTCAACTTTTAAGCGAAATCTATTCGCGACGACTACCCCCTTAAGTGCCCACTTTTTTTTGGGCACTTAAAGCGCGCGCTTTAAGTGACCAATTTTTTGGTCACTTAAAAGTCACTCAAAATTAGACCTTTTCAAATCTTTTATATATCTTTTAAAAAAAACTTATTTATAACTCTTAGTCATATATTTGCGAGTTTGAATATAAATGAATGCATTTGTATTTCATCAGTATAAAATTTCTAAGATACATACTCGTTTCATCAGCTTTCGATTTGATTTTTCGCATCAAGGAAGTAGGGTTAAATACCGCATTTGAACCGTCAGATACACGATTGTCACTAAATAAAGACAATTATGAATCACCATATTATCATGAAAAAAAAATTTTTAATACACAAATTTGTCAGATTTTAGCTAGCGATTGAAGCTCCAGAAAGGACTTAATCAATGAATAATAATGATACCAGATATTTGCATTAATTTTATTCGTTCAAAGGTTAAAGCAGTGTTCTTTATATATAGTCCTACCTCCCCAACTGGTACACCCCTAAGTTGTACACAGCGCCCTAACTGATACGCTTTTTTTAAGCCGGTCAATGTTTCCCTAACTGGTACAGTAAAAAAGATGTTGTTGTCAATTTATGTTTATATTTGTGAGAGCCCCCAAAGACAGAATTGCCGAAAAGGCTGTCAAAAACGTACTTTTTGATCGTATTTCACAGATTCTGTCGAATTATTATGGTTTTGAGATATTTCGAAGAGTTAAAATTGAGAAGTTTTTTTGATTTTAACATTGGAGCATTCTAGATTCATATTTAAACCAAATCTTAATTAAAAACTAAATAGTACTAGTTTTTCACAAAAAAATTATATAAAACTGCTGACTGTATTTGTTTTGTGTTATACACAAAAAAAATTTTCATTTAACCTTCCCACCAAAAACTCTTTTTCCTAAAAATCTCATTAAAACTAATGCTTTAACGAAATTTTGGCAAAATCCTAAAAAAAGTAACAAAAATATCTTTCGAACGGTTCATCGGATAAAATTTAAAATAATATATTTTGAAATGAAATTGCAAACTCTATGACATAGTTGTATTGAAAGTCTCAGAAGGATTTATTTCTGCGCCGTTTAGACGCTCGAAAATTTTTTCCCTATTAATATGCAATGCGTGTGAAAAGGTTAAATTTGAATTTAACTACAAAATAAGACAATTTCAGTCTACAATGTATGTTTCTAAGGAAGAATATAGGGATGCGCCTTAACTGGTAAACAACGTCCTAACTGGTAAACTGTTTAAAGATCGGTAGATGTACCAGTTAGGGAGCAGGGACTGTTATTCATTTTATTAAAGACCTCGGATGAATAATCAGTTTCTATCCAAAGCGATTAAATTTGAGACAAAAAACTATGGGCTTACTGAGATTCGAACCCAATTCTTTCCGGTTTATATCATAATTATTGCAGGAAATTAAAGCTATAAATACCTTATATATTCAGTTAATTCGTCTTTCTTTAAAATTCCTTTCGGTGTAGAAAGTTCATCTTCATAATACGACTCGAAAAAATCTCGTTTCGCTTGAGTATTCTCAAAACCTTCTTGGTATGACATGGAATTAACTGATGTATCATTTTCTGTTGGGTAATAATCCGTTGCAATTGCGTCCAAATGAGAACTTCTTGAATCGGTATATTTTTCAGTAGAATTAATCAACTCTTGCATTTTAATTTTTACTTCGTGCAAATGAGATGGGGGAACGTTAGACTATCATAGGCTCATCATTAAGCAAAATTAAGTATTTTTTTCAAAAAGTGATACCAAAAAGAGCATTTGTTGAAACTTAATCATAAACAAAATAATTCTACTAAATTATCAAAAAATCGATTTGATTGAGATTATAATTAAGTATTTTTAAAGACATAGATTGTTTTTGGAGATTCCCTGCAGTTTTTTTAGTTTTTTGTTCGCATTGGTCGTTTATGATAGTGCCTCCAAAAACATTCGAAAATATTTTTTGAAAATACTTAAGGGGGTAGGTGTCGTGATCGGGTACCTTTCAATCCCGCCTCAGAATAATTGAAAAATCTGAGGATTACTCGTTTGTAGATCTATCCTTTGATCTAACGATTACACATCTCAAAACATTGTTACATCACACCACCAGGTGGTGAGTCTATTCTAGAACACTAAACGGTTTTTTTTTAATCCATCTTTTTTTAGACCCCACATACAAAGCGTCTCAAAATTTACACAAAGTAGCGAATAAATGAGAAGAAAAATGTGATGAGAAGGAATTTTTCAAATTTTGATTTTTTTTATTCTAGAATCTCACTTGAACGCCGATTTTCAAGTTTTTCGACTTCAACTCCATCTTTCTTTTAGACGAATGTTTAGAATAAAGCCATTTTTTTGACTAAGGTGATAAATATAATGCGGTAAAATGGATGAGAAGGAATTTTTGAATAAAATTCTAGAATTCCAGAAAATTGAATGAAAATGAACGGAAATGAAAAGTCCGAAAAAAATTCGTCTGATTTGAAAAAAGTACCATCAATGAGCTGACAGTTCAGTGATCAAAAAATCTGCTACACGCTAATCGAAATTTTGAACCAATCAGCGTCAAATTCGATAATTAGGTTTAACACATTTGCTTAAAAATAATTAAAATTTCTAGAATTCGATTAAGACTTTTTGATAATTTTAATGTCATGCATTGTTTTAGGTTGATTATATTCACCAATAAAAAAAAATTAATATCATTGTAGAATACCGGTTTTATGTGGGTTAAAGCTAAAAAATATTAGAATTTTGAAAATTCTAGATTTTTTTCTAGATTGTTTTGAAAAAAATGATTGCCAGCATGAGATTCCTTGGGTCAACTTTAGTCATAACCGATATTAATTTATCATAAATTAATTCTATAAAGGGCTCAAAAAATTACGACACCTTCCCCCTTAATTTATTTTTTTGGTTTATTATTCCATTTTATTTCTATCATTGAAAATTTCACTGAAAATATGTCTAGCGTGCGCATATGTTAAAATGTTAAACAAAAATATTTTCAAAAATGTATGTTTTACATTCTCAAAATTGAAATTAGGGCACAAAATTAGTTTTCAAAGTTATTCTTTGACCACTGGATGACGTATAGTTTATCTTTATGCTACAAAATATTTAGTCCTAGCGGTTAAGAGGGTATAGGGCGCTGAAATTGACTTGTCCCGATAAAAAATTAGCCAACTAGGGCTTCCAGGATATTATTCAGAGTAGCTCGTTTGTAGGACTAGCCTTCAGCTTGCGTTATAAATGTGTCAAAACTGTTTTGTAGTCATACACTCCTTGACACATAAGCGATATAAGAAGACATTAACCAAAACGGAAAAACTATCTCCTAGGTTTTATTTCCAAATAAACTGCAAATTTGCCGTAACCTGTATAATAGTAGGCCTAACTTCTGTAGGAAAAAGTTTTTTCTTAAATGCAATATTTTCTCTAGAATATGCAATTAACCACTGGTTTTTGAAAGTTTGTCTTCGGAAAATTTATCTCCTCCTAGGTTATTTTATGAAATTTGCTCAAATTTTTTTGATTGAAAGTGCATTGTTTTGCATAATCAATCAATTTGAAGCATTTTGAATGCCCCTAAGACCTTCTAAAACCAGCGACCTTTACCGTTGTTAAGCGAACATAAGGTGATCTCAATTATGTTCTTAGATAAAGGCAACGGGTCAAATTGATATGAGGTCACCTAATCTAAGAGCGACATTTGATTTTCATATAATATTACCTTACAAAAACTATTTTTTCTATGTAGCCCTAACTTTGCTCTTCGCCTTCTTCTCGTACCATCTTCGACTGTAGAATCGGAATCTGCTGAATTATTCGATTTTATCGTTTTGTCCGATACATTGCTATCGGGATGGTAATTATTTATAGAACTTAATCAATCTTGTAAACATTTAGATTTTACGACACTCTTATTGGTAATTATTTCGGCATTTTTCCCATATTTTGTTTTAATTGTATTGAAATTAACGTATAAATTTCGCAAAAGTTTTTTAGGAAATGAGAGTTGCTCATAGCATCGAGATTAATTTCGAAAAAAAAATATTTAAATGATAATGTGATCGACAACCCTTTTCTGTATGTTATAGATTTTTCTGATGCTTTTTTTGATGATCTTTTAGATTTTTTTCTTCTTTTTTTTAATTTTTCGACTCCTTTTTGTAAATCTATTTCTTTTTGGTTGGATAAAGTTTAGATAAACAATAAATCTTTGAGCAAAAATTTATTTCGTTCCTTCGTGTGTTAAAATAATTAATTTTTCCGTGTGAACCTACATTATCAACTATGATAAGCTTTGTTAAAAATAAATTTAGTTATTTTGACGCAAGAATGAAGAAAATTGGGATCGCTAGGCCTATAGTTTCGCTTTCTCGTTTGATCAATAAAGCACCAAATATAACAACGTTGACCATCAAGAGCGTCAAAGATTTCTTATCATAATCCAACCTTTCCTAAAACTCCGGTAACTTCTTTTTCCTTGATCATATGAATTACAGAATCCACCAAAGTTGTAGAATCTTCTTCTGTTTGTGAATCATTTAACGCATCTTTAGATTCATGGTTACAAAAAAATACTTTAAAAAATTCTAAAAAATTCTTAGATTAATTCGTGATTTCTTAGCTTCGATAGCTGGTTATTGTTTTAAAGATTAAAGGCTAAAATTGATAGCTAAATTAAATGCAAAAACAATTTGAAACCCGTAAACTTGTCATGTTTGATAAATACTGCGCGATTTCTTCTTCGACTTTTTTATGCATTATCTTTGATTTTGCTTTCTTAGAATTTTCAGATGAACTTGATTCAGATTCAGTACGACCTCTGGTGTTTTTCAAAATGGATTTCGTTATCGATCGTGATTTTGATTTTCTGATTTTAATGACAGACAATGTTTCTGTTGTTGATGTTTCAATGGTTTCTGTAGTCGTTTCCGTACCCGTTCTTTCTGAAATTAGAAATTCGTCTGATATTTCTGGTAATTCTTTGACTTCAGGAACTGCTGGCACTTGCATATCTTTGGTTTTTGATAGTGATCGAGATTTCTTATTTTTTTCCTTGTTTGATTCTGATTCCACTACGGGGTCAGATGTCAATCTGATGCGACGCCCTTTAAATATTGTTCGAGGTGTTTCTTGAGCTTCTGTAGATTTGGTGAGAAAATTTTGTCCATACTTTTCTATAAAAACTAAATTTTTTCCACGAAAAACTTTGTTAATTAATGTACTCTCATATTGTTTTAAAATTCCAGTTATAAATTAGCCAGAATAACAAAAACGTTCTTTTTAGTTAATTTCAAGGGTGTCATGAAAAAGCTTACTCATCTCTGTAGTTTTGAGCGGTTACTTCGAAACCATATCTTTTTTTTTGCAAAAATAAAATAACAAAACGCAAGACGGTAAATTTTGAAACCTTTATAAGAGAACTTTCCTAACTAAATATGAGAATGCAAATCGAGTTTATTTTTAATTGTTCGTATTTTCAAACAAAAGTGTTCAAAATAAAATTGAATAATTTTTGTTTGTGCAATCAAATCACGAGTACCACTCTCTTAAAAATGACAATTATCTTCACCTTACTTTTTGCTCATACTCTTCTTTTCGCTTGCGGACCCTAGATTTTGATCTTTCATATTTTGATGCCGGTGGTTGAGACTGAGCTTTTGTATACTCATTTTCAGCGTTTTTTACTTTCGTCTTTGAATATATTTTTTCAGGCTCAGTTGACAATTCTTGTCGATCAGCTGGCATAGAGCTAGACTTTCGTTTTCTCCGTTTTTTCTTTTCCCCGTCTCCAGTAATATTACAGGCAAGTTTTTGTTCAAGGTCTTCATTTACCAGCTCGGTTTCCGGTGTAGAAACAGATTTGAGAACCTGTTCAAGTATTTTTTCTTTGGAATCTTTTGGTTCGATTGTTTTATTTGTTTGATCTGCCGGATAATTATCAATCTGGTCAGCTTTCACATGTTCATTCACCAGTTGGCGAGCTGATTCAGAAACTAGTTCACTGATTTTTTCTTCGAAATTTTCTACTCTTGATTTTGATTTCTTTCTCATTCGTTTTTTCTTTTCCTCCTTTTCAGGATTGTTCTCGTTTTCTTCAGTTTTCAGACATTCATTAATCATTTTATTTTTTTGTATCAAACCTGATACGTTAGCCGGTTCATTTACTTCTTTGCTTTTACCTGACTTCGATTTTTTTCTCCGTGTTCTTTTTTTCTTTTCATCATCATCCGCTTTATTTACATCCTGGTAAGTTTCAAATAATTCTTGAACCGGCTCAGCTTTCGACTTAGACACTAATTCAGATACTAGTTCACCTGGTTTTTCGCCGTAATTTTTTATTTTGGACATTGACTTCCTTCTCTTCGTTTTTTTCTTTTCTTCAGAATTGTTCTCTGACTCTTCAGTTTTGAGACATTCATTTATTTGTTCGTTTTTCAGTATCGGACTTGATTTATTAGCCGGTTTACTTAAATTTTCTTCGGTTTTACCCGGCTTCGATTTAGATTTTTTTCTCCGTGTTCTTTTTTCCTTTTCGGCATCATCAGTATTACTTACATTTTGGTCAATTTCAAATATTTTCCGAACGAGCTCGGCTTCCGGTTTAGGCAGTGATTCAGAAACCAGTTCACTTGTTTTTTCTCCATTATTTTCCACTCTTGATTTTGATTTTCTTCTCCTCCTTTTTTGATTTTCTTTTTTTTCGAGATTGTTTGCGTCATCTTTAGTTTTAAGAGATTTATTTATGAGTTCGTTTTCCGGTATCGCACCTGATTCGTTAGCCGTTTCCATAACATTTTCTTCGGTTTTTCCTGGTTTAGATTTAGATTTTTTTCTTCTTGTTATTTTTTTCTTTTCGTCATCATCAGCATTAATCACATTACGGTCAATTTCAAATGTTTCCTGAACTAGCATGGCTTCAAATTTAGGCACTAACTCAGAAACCGGTTCACTTGTTTTTTCTGCTCTTGATTTAGATTTCTTTCTCCTCGTTTTTTTCCTTTCCTCTTGTTCGGGATCGTTCTCGGCATCTGCAGTTTTAAGGAGTTCAATACCGAGTTTGGTATCTAGTTGAGAAACTGAATCATTGACCGTTTCAATTAATTTTTCTGCAGTATTTACTTGCGTTGATTTTGATTTTTTTCTTCGTCTCGTTTTTTTCTCGCCCTCTAGAGAATGAGATTTTTGCTCATTAGTTTTAATTTCCGATTCGAATGCAAGTTCAATTTTTTGAAGCGGTTCCTTTGGTTCATGATTGGAAACTTCTGAATGACCGTCAGGAGGCGCGCTCCTTGATTTACCTTTTTTTCTCCTAATTTTTTTCTTAGTTTCGATTTTCGAATTTTCGTTTTCTGCTTCATTCTCTAATTCGAGATGGTATGTTTCTCGGGTTTTAATTCCTTCATCTGGTGAGCTTATAATCCCAGCGTCATCGGGTTTTTCGAATTCTCTGACATTTTTAGTGTGCTCGATAAGGTTTCCGAGGTCTTCCGAAATTGTGGATTTTCTTCGTCGGCGACTTCTTCTCGGCGATTCTTCCGGCTTTACCTCCTCCATTGTTTCTTTTCTACAGTATCCTTATTTATAATGTTAACATCAAGGCTTTTCAGCCCTTTAATTAGTGCCTTTAGTGGCTGACGATTTTAGGTAAACTTCAAACATGATTACTTCTATACTGTTTGTGAAATAACTTTCGTCACAGATTTTTTTGTTTTTAGGTAGATTCGCTTCAAAACATGAATAACGTCGGTATTACATTTTCGCGACAATTAAATTCCAGCCAACGCAATTATTCATGTGTGTCAAAGCAACAGATGACCAATTTATATTTATTTTAAGTTAAACCATACATAAGTAATCGTTTGTGTTAATTTTACTGACGAGAAGTTATATCGATTACGGGGGCTCCTGGTCCTTTTTTACTAGATTTTTAGCTAAAAATTGTTATTTAATTTAGCTTTTGCTAACGACTCATCCGATTGAATCCTTAGATAGCTTAAACAGAGCACAAATATCTGGTCAATGATTGAATTTAAAAAATTGGTCCGAATCCGACGATTGTTACAATTTTTTTAAGAAAAACTAGTAATTTAACAATTTCAGTAATCTAAGAAAAAAGATAAAATTAATTGATCCGATCAACTAATTTTTTTTATTTTATTTTTTTCAAGATATATGTGCTCAGTTTGAGCTATCTAAGAATGTTATCGGATGAGTTGTTTTTCAAGCCGAATTAAATAAAAAAAATTGGCTTAAAAACTAGTAAAAAAGGACCAGGAGCCCCCGTAATTGATATAGTTTATACTATATATAGTTTTGAATGTTAAGATTATTCATGTTTTGAAGCAAATGTTCCAAACAAACACAATTTTTTTTATTTTGACGGCATCAGTTTCGATATACATTTAATGAATTTATAAAATACCTGAATTATTTTCATCATTGTTGATGTCTTCAATCATTTCTGGAAAGGGTGGTGGTAGTGGGAAGTCATTTTGAATTGAAACAATTTCCACTTCTCCCTCAACATCAGTTTTTTTCTTCCTACGTTTAAATCGCGTGGATGAGGATTCACGAGACTTGTCATTTTCATCAGGTTGTTCGCTCATAATTTCGAATTTTGTATCTGGACCAAAACTATAAAGGAATCAAAATGTTTAAATACACCAGGTCAACTCTCACGTTCTAACCACGTACACTTGTTTATGTTCTTCGGTAGAAACGGAGCCTATTCTATTATTTTCATTTTGATACCGTCACTATTAAAATTAATATTTTTTTCCACGATTTGTAGGTCAGTTGTATTCTCTTCGATTTGAGATTTGTCGCCACCTTTTTGTTTTCTTTTGTTGAAGCTAAAAAATGGTAGCAAATAAAAATGGTTGTAAAAACTAGTAATTTATAAACAAATTTTAATTAAATACGGGTTATACTCATATTAATGATTAGCTCCGATTAATTCTCCTGTCTTTTACCAAATGCCCATTCTCAATTGCTTAGTTTCATTTATAATTATGTTAAAAAAAAACTTTTTGATGAGCGCATTTCCGGTTTTCATATATTAAATATATTTCCTTTATCAATATCAACTAGCTCATCCCGGCATAATTAAATAAAAGTAATCAGTAATCATACATTTTTATCACGTACAATAATTTTTCAGTTCATGCATGTGATGTATAAGTTACACAGTAAAACCTATTCACTGTATAACCTACACATTGTCACGGGTAGACCGAAAATTGTATTTATCTGCGCTTACTGAGTTCGTAAGGAAATAATTTTCTATAATAAAGAGGGTTAACTCTACTCGAGCTCAAAATATGATAATTATTGAAAATGTGTTAAGGAAAGATGTTATGGAAATTCAGATTTTGTAGATTTTGCACGAAAATTTCAGCTCCCAGACGCTTCTACAACAAAAGCTATGGTATTTTTAACAAAATATATTCATTTTTGAGAAAATTCCTAAGTTTTCAACAATGTTTGCGACTTTGGTGTTGAATTAAGGCAAAAAAATCGCAAAAACGCAGCGTTTTTTTTTGGTTTTATGCCATTTTTTTGCATGTGAAGCAAAATTTCAAAAAATGATCCTACAAATTTTTCGACGTTTTCTTGCAGCACGACACTTGATAGAAACTAGATTAGGAATCATGACAATCGCATATACCTTAAAACAATGCATTTTTTTTAGAGATTTTTGGGATCCGTCATTTAAATCTGTCAAAATATGCGTAGGTTGAAATATTGGGATTTGAAAATATCTTAAAAATGGCTTTGAAGGCTAAAGGTATCGATATAGTCGATCTATATCCAAATTGAACATCTGTTCTGCCCATGAATTATATGTAACTCTCAGTGTGACATTATGGTCACGCTTGACCAGATGTCCTTTAATCGCAATTTAGGACTATTAATCATTTATGAATGAAGCATTTACAAAGTGATCGATCGACTATTTCAATAATTGACGTTTGTGCGTTTTTTGTTGAAATTTCCACTGTATTATATATCGGTACTATGTTTTTTTCAAAAAGTACTCAAATCACGTCGAAAACCTCTGAAAAGGATCGTTAAGAATTTCTAAGAATTTTATTATATTGCAGTATAGCCCCAAAATAATCACGTGCCCGTGTAATCGAGTTATAATTTTTTACCATAAAAGTACTGTAACTTCCAAAAAGTACACAAATCAAGTTGAAAAAAATATGAGGCCATCATGAAAAAAGATTAAGATCTCTCTCATAACAGTATACTGTTAGAACCATTACGTGACCTTATATTCAAAACATAATTATTTTCTTTTAAAAACGATTGATTAATTTCATGCCAATCAACTAGCATGAGATAGAGGACTGGAAAATTTTCATTTGGACAACAATTTGTTTTGGGCCCACCGAGATTCGAACCTACCAAAAATTACTTTCCGGTTTATATCCGGTGAACCGGATGTCAAATCAACTTAATAAAATTTCTCTATTGANTTTTTTAGTTGGCAGTTGAATGCAAAAAAACATTTCTCGATATCAGCTATGGTTTTTCCGTAATAGTCATGAGAAGGGTGGCCTCCTTTAAAAAAAACTACCTGCTGAAGAAATCCAGAAATCTAATTTTTTTCGACAACTTACGGTCATTTTTAAGGTCATTTTCCGATCCCGACATTTGAAAGCGGATAACGGATTCGCGTTCTACGCCTACGATTACACTAGAATGCATATCTTTTCACTACTGATAAGTTTCCAAGCTCCAGAAACTGACCTGGAAGAACTGATGTAAAAAATCAATTCGATTGCGTCAACTCACAACATTTCAAATTGTTTTTGTCTAAATAATGCGATTCCAAAAAAGATAGTGTATTTTTCCTTTTGAGCTAAACTTGGGATTAAGGGGTGGTCAACCGCAAGATCGGGACAAAATATGTTTAGACTTATTTTTCCTGGAAATTTCGATATACTTTATATTATTTCTCTTAATTAGAATCGATATAAGCGGTATTTTCAGAGTTCCAATACTCTAAGACAGAAGTACAGCCTGAGTTTCTCGTTACTGCGTTTTGTTTATATTGCCGACATAAAATACTCGATGGTGATTGGTCAATATCCAAAATACCTTTATCTGATTGGCTCATTTTTGCGGAATAAAAAAACGCAGTAAACGAAAAAACTCAGGCTGTACTATTCTAGAAATTAATAATTTTTTTTTGGAATTTAAATTGAGAGTTTTGAAGCTTAGTTTTCAATGCAGATAAATGGAAATTATATTTTTGGAAACTACATTAAATTTTGAGCCAGAAAGGCTATTTAAATTTATTTCTGAGTAAAAAAATTTTTCCGAACCAAAAATGAAATTCTCACTTGTGATTCAGACCTTGCTGGAGAAATACTTAGCAAGTCTATCAAAATTATTTGAGCGAACAGCGAGAGATAATTGTTTGGACTTTGTGATTTTGCTACACAAAAAAAATATTTTCGAAAAATTATGCATTCAAATCGAAAATTCTTTGAGCGAACAGCTCAAGATATCATCAGTACGGTACTTATACAAAAAAATAAAGTTGATATCTCAACAACTCAGGGAGATAGACTTTTAATTTTTCAAAGAGAAAACTTTTGAACGTCATTTCCGGCGGAAGTGACTATAAGTGCGATCAACTTCGAACCTGATTCGACGCCAATTGACTGAAATATTGTATTTCTGGTAGTATCATATCTTCCTGGTGTCTATATTTAGCGTGAAACTACAAAAATAAGTTTTTGGCTAATTTTGCGTTGACCACCCCCTTAAGGGAGTGGGTGTCGCAAATTTGAGTCTCTTCCAAGGNGATAATAAGCACAAAAAAATAAACCAACTAATTATTTTCGTTGTTTTCAAGTTAAATTGACGCCAGTCTTCCGCATCGCTGCTACCCCCTTAATTGAAAGTGAAAAATAAAAATTTCTTATTTTTATTGTTATTATTCTTAAATATGTCCTTCTACTCTGCCAGGGAAGTATTCTTTATCGGCATATTGTACTCATTTTAAGAGTATGGTGAATCACCATTGGTGATTCCACATTTTCTGATTTTTTGTTTGTTTTACAATTGCAAGCACGAAACAATCCAAATAACAACAAAATAATTAAGGAAATTTCTGCATCTTCGATTTTTTTGTTAGATAAAAGATACTTAACCCCCACCTGCACGAGATGTCCTCATCCCACCTGCACGAGAGTGTTTCAGAACACACACATAGTTAGATTGTCCATCATTAATATCGAGTAATAAAAATAAAGGGTGGGTTGTTCCGAAATTTCTTGGAGGTAAGTAATATATGGGAAAGTGGAATAAAAATTACAACAAAAATTTTTTGGTCGTCACGTGATCAAAATAAAGCGATTTCTCAAATATACCGCGTGAGTTTCAAGTATCGAAGAAACAAAAATTGAAATGAAGAGGTTTTGAGTGAAACAAATAACGGGGTTTTGTTAACAAAATCGATATTTTGATGAATAGCTTTAGTTTCAAGTAGCGTAGAAAACTTTAGTGAAATATTAACTATTTATAATAAGAAAAATCGAAAACGTAACAAAGGTATCAAAAATTGTATCATAGAAGAAAAATAAATGAGATAGTCAGATTTTTTATAAATAGATAAAACCAGTTAAACTAATTTATTTTTTTGTTATTATACCATTTTTGATATTATATCGCTGCTTCCCCTTTAAGGACAACCACCTATTTAATAGAATATATATATGAGTTTCGCCTTTTTTCGAGACTTTTTTTCCTTGTATATTTTATCGATATTATTTTTTTTTGTGGCCCAAAAATCGTTGTGTAGTAGAATTTCATTCAAATTGAAATCATATAATTCACAAATCGTGATAACAGGGTAAGTTTTTTTTCAAGCCTAGACTCTGATAGGAATTTGTAATAACAAAAATGTATTTTTTCACAAAAAATTGTGTATGAAAATAATAAGTCACTTAATTTGTTATACGTGTTATCGTTAGCTTTAAAGTTAGCTTTTAGGTGTTATCGCCTAAGCAACCCCCTTAAGCTGATATTAGTACAAAACTATTTGTCAAGTCTTTTCAAATCAGTTTCATCTATTTTTGGAAACTTTTGAGTCTGATATTGAAGTTATGAATTAGTTAAAATTAACAAGCATTTTGAAAATGATGAAAATTGTCGTCGAAATGTTTTCTAATCAAAAATACATCAACTTAACATTTATGGAAACCTCCTGTAATGAAAACCCATAACCATGTCATGAAAACCCATAACCCTTTAATGGAAACGCATAACCATTTATGGAAACCATTTTTGAAAAACAAGGAATAATCATTTATGGGAACCTTTTTTGAAACTCTGTTATTGATGCTTAATAAGCAAATTATCCGGAAAAATATATTGTTGGTTTCTACTGCATTAAATTGTTCCCTACAAATGAAGTTTGAAAACATCTCAAAAAAATTCCAAATATTTGGCTGAAAACAACTTTTCAAATTTTGCCCAAAATAATCGGTGTACAAACTTTCTCCGCTTTTTACTTTATATGCACTTTGAAAAGGAGTCGGCATGTGAACAGTTCGGGACGGATTAAAATTCGTAAAAAATCTGTTTATGATCGGTTCGAGAGAAATTGTGAAAAGTATGAAATCGGATCGATTCAGTATTTCCCGATTTTCTAGGGTGCCGACCGATGCTCTGAAATATCCTTGTCAACAAATGTTTTAAACAATGATGTAATGTCCTGGACTTATAACACCGCTATGAATTGAAATCAAATTTTTTAAGCTAAATTAATAGGAATAAGTGATGATTAATTAGTTTTTCGTTCAACGCTACTGATTTATCAAAACTTAGGTAAGATAAAAAAATGAGAAATAAAAAGGTATTTAATACACGCCGTAGAATTTAGCACATATAAGTAGAAATTAACCCAGAATGATGCATTTTAGCCAAAAATCTATTTGAAGACAAGCTAGAAATATCGGCGGTGATATCGCATACAGTAGTTACTCTGTTAGAGTAACCCTACTGAAAACTATTGAAAAAAAGGTAACTCTAACAGATAAAAAGTAACTCTAACGAGTGATTGCTCGAGGTAACTGTAACAGATCATTACTCAATATTTCGTCAATTTGAGAGTTCTCTTTATTTAACTTATATGATATAAGTTATATATGTTTTTTGTATTTTAAAAACAGACATAACTTAAATTTCATCATTTAACATAATAAAAAATTCTAGTTTTGAAGAAGTCATGGGAAAATTTGATATTCAAAAATGCCACTTTATAAAAATTAGCGTGAACGGTTAAAAATAGCTATCTTCGATAAATTTTTTTTGATAATATCACGTGAAAAGCCTCACACCTTGGCTACCAGAAACTGGCAAACATCATGGAAGAGCGCCTAAAGCGATCTGTCAGTAAAACTGCAGACTATTATGAAACTGCCGCCATTCAATAATAATGACAAAATGATAAAATAAATTTCTCGGACATGGTTTATAAAATTTCAAAAAAAACATGGCATATCTTATCGACGCTGTTTGGGTACAAAAACTGTACACCCGACTGAAGATATCGACACAGAGGTAGCTGGAACTCAAGAAATAATTAAAGATTATGAGCCAGAAAGTGTGCCGTGTTGGAATACGGATGAAAGGGGGAGTCAAAATTAAAAAAATAAGAACTAGAAAAAATTTAAATTGATAAAAATAAGCTGAAATTTGTCTAACCTCACTAAGAACTCTTTCAAGTATGACAAATTGTCAAATTACAGTCTTCAAGTCAAAGATGAAAATTTGGCACGATCCGATGATAACGAAAAAATCTGTTTAACAGTCAATTTTTATTGTGCGATGAATGGAAAACTCCAGGCTTGTTTTTTAAAAATCATTCCAGCCAAATTGAGCAATATTTGAATNGTTAGAAGTAACCAGACAAATTACATTTGGCAAAAACTATTCGTTGCTACTTTGCTTAGAATGCGTAGCCAGAGAGATCTTTTCTCATCATGGTTTTGTTTAGGGTCTCACTCGGAGTCGACAGGTCTTTGAAAGTGAAGCGCCCCCTTACAGGAAACAGCCTAGCACAAAAACAATACATCGCAATTTTGCTTTATTTAGGTAATATTCGCATCTAGACCAGATATTCCCATATTTCATAAGAGAACTATAACAAAAATCGTTTGTGAAAGATAAAGTCTTTTAATATAACTTAAATTAGTATTAACCAACAACTTTAAAACAAATGAAACTATTATAACCACAAAAACATTTAAAGTTATAATGATGAACTTAAGAAGTCTGTAATAATTAGAGAATGAAGGCAAAACACACAAAATCGGGAAATCTCTTTGATAATTAGCGTCGGTAGTGACACTTTTTATAACCTTCCATTAATGTGGGAGCAATTTTCAAGTCTCATCAAACCAGCCGACCAGTACCCCTTTAGGGAGCAGGGATGGGCGGTCCGAGCTAGACACATGTGCTGTGCAAATTACACGAGCCGGTCTGAGCAACCGATCAGATCGGTTTATTTCCAATCGATCACGTTTTTTATGCAGGTCTGATCCGATATTCAAAATTTTGGGATTGCGCTTTTGGTGCGTATACTTTTTACAACCGTGAAGACTAAGAAATCAATCTTTTTGCTTAAAGGGGGCATAATCGGTATCACAAGACTATAGCCCAAAAAAGAGAATGAAATTTTTTGTTTTTGATTACAGTTGGGATCAACGGCCAGTTTGAGTTGGTACTGGTCCTGTTTAAATGAACCCCTTCGGGCCGTGGGCAAAAACTGAAAATAATAGTGAAAAATGGCATGAAATGATGAGTGGCCCCAGTCAAAAACGGATCTCTTTCGTGGGTCCTGAGAAAAGTGGGTTGAGTTGTGAAAGAGAAAATTGGCCAAAAAGTGATGAGAGCCCGTAATCGATATATCATATTTTATTTATTTATGAATATAATAAGAGCAACATTTTACAAAATTAACGGAACAAGATCAATTTGCAAAATTTATCGAAGTTGCAGATCAAGTCTCCAAATATAATTCAGAGATGAATTTTAAATCTCAAAATTTATGTTCGCCCATCAGAACCATTAACAATTTCCAAATGACAATAAATTTCTCTTCAAACGAGAAATGATTAATACGCCTCACACAATTGCACTTACCTTGTTTTTCGATACCGCGATTTCTGTAGGAATTGAGCCCGATATTGTTTAATATCAATTTTTCGAACGTCATCGAAAGATGTAAAACTTTCCTTACATTGTGAACTTGCCCTATTACAATAGAAGTCCATAACTCACTGTACGTTAGAACAACTCATTTGACACAAGCAAAGAAATAATACCTCCTCCACATGTTTGCATGAGGATTTCCCCCCTAATTTTGAACACATTGAAGATTCAGTTGTCATTTTATTTTTGCAGTTATAAAAACTTTTTTCAACGAACTCCTAAAAGTTGACTTTTACAAACCAAGCCAATGAAACTGGCAAATATTTAATAAAAATGTTTGTTGAAAAAATGCGCTGAAATTTATTAATGTTTTGAACATTTTTTGGAAATTTTACGAATTCAAAAAATAAAGATTACGGAACTCGAATCTTTCCTTAATAGATCGAAAAATATATTATTAATGAGCGAAATACCACATTTCATAACTGGCCTTCAGGCTAACGTATATAAGCACAAAAAATAAACCAACTAAATTATTTTCGTTGCTTTCAAGTTAATTGCGCCCGTCTTCCACCATCAGCTGCGTACCCCACCTTATGAAGTGAAAATTACAAATCTCTCTTTATCTTCATTATTCATTAATATGTCCTTCTACATCTGCCAGGGAAGTTTTTTATCGCGTATTGTTCATTTTTTCTACATGTAAGCTTATGGTGAAGTCACCTCAATTGCCTGTGTCCCATTCTCGTTTTTTGTTGTTTTTAACAATTTGCAAGCAACAACAATCAAATACAACAATAATACTTAAGGAATTTCTGCATCTTCGATTTTTTTTGTTAGATAAAAATACTTAACCCCAACCTGCACGAATGTCCTCATCCCACCTGCACGAGACAGCTGTTTCAGGACACCACACATAGTTAGATGTCCATCATTAATTCGAGTTAATAAAGAATAGGGTGGGTTGTCCGAAATTCTTGGACGTAGTAATATATGGGAAGTGGATACAAAATTCACAACAAAATCAATTTTTTTAGGTCGTCACGTGATCAAAACAATAAGCGATTTCTAAATACGCGTGAGTTTCAAGTATCGCAAGAAACAAAAATTGAAAATTGAAGAGTGTTTTGAGTGAAAAAATAACGGGTTTTGCTTAACAAAATCGATATTATTAGGATGAATAGCTATTAAGTTTCAGTAGCGCGTAGAAAAACTTTAGTGAAATATCTAACATTTATAATAAGACAAATCGCAAAGTAACAAAGGCCTATACAAAGATGTATAAGCAGACAAAATAAATGACGATAATCAGGTTTTATAATAGATAGAAATCAGGTTTAAACTAATTATTTTTTGTTAATATACATTTTTGCGTTATATTATACAATTTCTATATTTCGATGCCTATTTAAAATTTTGATTTGGACCATTTCTTTGCATTTTAGCGTAGATAAAAAATCCTTAGGGCGCCGTAGATGTAATTTTTTAGAGTTCGTAACATTCTGCCACAATATTTCATCGCATACTTCTTATAAATATTTTACTACATATAATGCATATCGAAATTTTTATTCTAAGACCATTTTTTTGCATTTTAGCAGCATCGAATCAGATGGCCACTTCGTTATGACAATATTCAACCTACGCGAATATTACGGACATACTCAGTCACGCTGATTAATTTTTTTGATTACAACAAGAGAAGGGTTTTCATTTCAGCACAAATTTCTTCGCCACTTCAAAATCAACGCGAGTAGCCGAAATACGCCTTTTTTCACACCAGGTGGCGTCGACTGCAAATTAATAATCGCCAGTCACCTAGTAAGGTAAAATTTGTTAGATCGAATCTTCTTGTTCCAGAGTTGATTTTTCTGCCATTCAACAAAATTGTTTTTTTTTTATCCAATAATGCCAATTCCCGGCTCTGAGAAAAATTTCGGTAGAACTCACACAATTCTCTGAAATTTAACAATAACGGAACTATTGGGGTCTGTTCCAAGATTCCGCAGGCCAAAATGACACTTCCAAAAAATATTTTTGGTCTCGGTGTTCTGAACACCGCTCGTGCAGATGGCGGGTGAGTATTTTTTCAAAGTCTGTGTTGAATGATAGATGTTTGTGTTAAGTTTGACAACTCAAACTTCAAAAATATCGGGTTGGCGTAAGCAATTTTCATTCAGTGTAAGCCCCGTGGTTTTTTTAGACCTACATTCGAAATATCAACGCCATTTTTTTTTAAAAGAATGTTCCTAACTGTTTGAGTTGGGTCGAAATTATGAAAAAACGCTGATACAAGTTTCTGTTTGTCTTTCAGCGGGAGTGGCCAAGGCGACCTTATTACGGCCCTCGAGGACACTGACTATCAAATATAAAATTAGTTTTCTGACCCTGTCAATTCTTACTCTTCCTGGTCTCTACTTGATATTTTAAATAAAAATATGATATGCATCTATATAAATTCACAAAATCATGGTTGAACCCAATCATTCCTATCGACTTCTCTTAGAAACTTTTCTAGAATTTCGAAATTTGTCTTTTCAGTAGTGTCTTACAAAAATAACTTTTGAGTGTTATTATCCATTCTTAGTTAAACCAGTTTTAATATAAATAGGAATGGACTTTTTTTTTTAATCAACCCATTCTTTTATGCACATTGCTTGACAGAAAACCGCTCTTGTTTCATTCCGTCTGCTTTGGAAATTAACCCTTATTACTGTTTTAGATAGAGATAATTCGGGCTTTGAGATCGACCAATCTGCTTAAAATCAAAAAATACCAAGGTGCATTATGAACATGACAGAAAAATCGCGGCTTTTCTGGATACAAGTAAGTATCAAAACTTCACATCTGCCATTAATAATTTGATGATTTACGAGTTCAGCTGGTGTTTATGATATAGCCAAAAGCTTGGTTTTCCTCCTCAAATTTCACGAGCCCCCCCATACTGAATTTAAGTAGAAAATGGTGAGCCAAAACATCAATCTTATCATAAAATCAAAGTTTCTAGTATCAAAAAATCTGCCTGCACGACAATATCTTGCTTTTGTTAGCGGCAAAAAGATTGATATGTGTTCGATAAAGTCATGCGGTATAAACAACGTTTTTTTAAAAGGCGCGATAACATCAGTTCACCATCAATCTTCTCCCACGATCTTCATCACACAAAAAGCATCGCATCTTTAGAGAAATAATATAAATTGGATACTTATTGTTTGAACGTATTTTAGAACGTAAAATTTAATTTAATCGTATCTGTTCTATGCTTTTGAACTACACGATGTAACAAACTTCACCTAACTAACAAAAGATTTCTCCGGTCCGATTTAAGTAATCTTTGATCTTCAAACAAAAAAGATTAAAAAAAAATTCTTCACTTGCACCGTCTTTTTTTTCTAGCGCTCCGTTATGTTACCTGTGAAAGACCATCAGTGCGAAACTGCAAAACTGCAAGGGGGACAAAAGTTTGAAGCATGCATCGCATATATGATCCTGAAATTACAAATTTCTAAATTTCAAACATGAGAGAGAGGAGATAGATTTTGCAAAAATGGACTAGAAAAGCGGTAGAAATTGGCGCTCGAGAGATCTATGAGGCGTAAATTTACAAAAATTTGGGGGGCGTCTTTTAAAAATCCAAAAATTTATTCAATACCTTATTTACCTTTACCAATGACGAAAACCAGAGAGGAGATGATAATATGCACGAAGTTTTGAAATTAGCGCGCTAAGCTCATAAATGGATGTCCAAAAAATGTTTGAGATCGAATAACTATATTTTTTAATTTGGATCATCTGGTTTTATTCTCTCAATCTTGCCTCAAAGTCAACATGCGAAAAAGGGTCGCCTGGCGCACCCCGAGCTTTTGCAGAAATTTTGAAAAAATTTGAAACTTAACCTAGAGAAAGATTGATTTCCGATAAAATGTCAAAAACCGTTGGGTTTTTGCAGGTTTCAAAATAAATACAGCACTTATCCACGAAAACGCATCTATGAAGTTTTGCATACTAATCATACAGATAATATCAAAATTCAGGTTCATTTCATCATAAAGCCTGGGAGGACATAAATATTCCGTTTTGATGCATGTCTTCTTGTATCGCTTATGTTTCAAGGAGTGTATTCAATGAATACTTTTTATACAAAGAAGCTGTGGCCCATTTTTACGCAGGCTGAATGCTAGTTCTACAAATTGGCTGATATGAATAATATCCTTGAAGCCTTATTTTAAATAAGTTATTTGGCTGATGTTTCATCGGAAATATGTCAAATTAGGAACCACCATACCCTTAGATATAAAAACAAATAAGTAGACTTGCCTCTAGTCCAAAACTTGATTATATAACCGACATGTGGCGAGTCGCCACTGGCGACATAACAGTTAATTTCGAAGAGAACCGATAATGAAATATAAGTCCAACAAGAAGTTATTTTTATTCATCTGAAGCAAAAACGTTATCATAGCTTAATTTATTAAAAGTTTTCTTGTCATACATTTTTACACGTTATGATAACGTATATTTATATTTTTTTTAAAGATACTATCAACTAGTTTCGAATTTATTTAATCCATTCTCAAGATATTGTCAGTAATAAATTAAGTATTTCAAGTTCAACAAACTACAGTGTGAACATCTAGAATCGCTCAAATATAAAGATTTAATACAGTATCGGAATTTAACTATTTTTAAAATGAGGGACTTTTAACCCCTGTGAGCACAGAAAAAAAAGTTCCGTCAAGGCACCAGAGCCTATAGAGCTAACATATATAGGCATTTTTTAAATGCTGATTCCAGAAAGCCCAAGGTAGTTGGAGTTTCAATTTTTTTCTTGCATAAGGAAGTTCAAACAATATATTTTTGCATCCGACATTTGATACTCTAGAACAGGCTTGTTAAAGGGAAGGGGAAGAAAGGGGAAGGGAACGTTTCCCTCTTCCCTTCCCCGGGAAGGGAAGGGAAGGGAACCAACCTCAAGAGGAAGAAGGGGAAGGAAAAATTCAGGGGGATCCCTTATATTCCCCTCAAAAAATTTGAAAAAAAGGAAAGTTTTAACTTTAAAAATTGATTTTTCGTGGTAAAAAATCCGGCTGTTGATTGGTCAGAATTACAGTTTTTGTCTATCCAATTATAATCATTTCACTGAAAAATTTTCATAATTGAGCAATGGATAGGGATAGAAAATCCAGGAATAGCTTCATCTCCAATGGGTGGTTTTATCTCCTTTTTCATCCTTTTTTATCCCCTAGCCATCCCCTTTTCTATCCCTTTTTTTGAAAAAATACGCAACATTTTTTCATCATTTAAAATGTTTTTTGGCAGAAAGAAAATATAAANGTTAGAAGTAACCAGACAAATTACATTTGGCAAAAACTATTCGTTGCTACTTTGCTTAGAATGCGTAGCCAGAGAGATCTTTTCTCATCATGGTTTTGTTTAGGGTCTCACTCGGAGTCGACAGGTCTTTGAAAGTGAAGCGCCCCCTTACAGGAAACAGCCTAGCACAAAAACAATACATCGCAATTTTGCTTTATTTAGGTAATATTCGCATCTAGACCAGATATTCCCATATTTCATAAGAGAACTATAACAAAAATCGTTTGTGAAAGATAAAGTCTTTTAATATAACTTAAATTAGTATTAACCAACAACTTTAAAACAAATGAAACTATTATAACCACAAAAACATTTAAAGTTATAATGATGAACTTAAGAAGTCTGTAATAATTAGAGAATGAAGGCAAAACACACAAAATCGGGAAATCTCTTTGATAATTAGCGTCGGTAGTGACACTTTTTATAACCTTCCATTAATGTGGGAGCAATTTTCAAGTCTCATCAAACCAGCCGACCAGTACCCCTTTAGGGAGCAGGGATGGGCGGTCCGAGCTAGACACATGTGCTGTGCAAATTACACGAGCCGGTCTGAGCAACCGATCAGATCGGTTTATTTCCAATCGATCACGTTTTTTATGCAGGTCTGATCCGATATTCAAAATTTTGGGATTGCGCTTTTGGTGCGTATACTTTTTACAACCGTGAAGACTAAGAAATCAATCTTTTTGCTTAAAGGGGGCATAATCGGTATCACAAGACTATAGCCCAAAAAAGAGAATGAAATTTTTTGTTTTTGATTACAGTTGGGATCAACGGCCAGTTTGAGTTGGTACTGGTCCTGTTTAAATGAACCCCTTCGGGCCGTGGGCAAAAACTGAAAATAATAGTGAAAAATGGCATGAAATGATGAGTGGCCCCAGTCAAAAACGGATCTCTTTCGTGGGTCCTGAGAAAAGTGGGTTGAGTTGTGAAAGAGAAAATTGGCCAAAAAGTGATGAGAGCCCGTAATCGATATATCATATTTTATTTATTTATGAATATAATAAGAGCAACATTTTACAAAATTAACGGAACAAGATCAATTTGCAAAATTTATCGAAGTTGCAGATCAAGTCTCCAAATATAATTCAGAGATGAATTTTAAATCTCAAAATTTATGTTCGCCCATCAGAACCATTAACAATTTCCAAATGACAATAAATTTCTCTTCAAACGAGAAATGATTAATACGCCTCACACAATTGCACTTACCTTGTTTTTCGATACCGCGATTTCTGTAGGAATTGAGCCCGATATTGTTTAATATCAATTTTTCGAACGTCATCGAAAGATGTAAAACTTTCCTTACATTGTGAACTTGCCCTATTACAATAGAAGTCCATAACTCACTGTACGTTAGAACAACTCATTTGACACAAGCAAAGAAATAATACCTCCTCCACATGTTTGCATGAGGATTTCCCCCCTAATTTTGAACACATTGAAGATTCAGTTGTCATTTTATTTTTGCAGTTATAAAAACTTTTTTCAACGAACTCCTAAAAGTTGACTTTTACAAACCAAGCCAATGAAACTGGCAAATATTTAATAAAAAAGTTTGTTGAAAATGCGCTGAAATTTTATTACTGTTTTGAACAATTTTTTGGAAATTTTACGAATTAAAAAATAAAATTACGGAACTCGAATCTTTCCTTATAGATCGAAAAAATATTTTAATGAGCAGAAATACACATTTCATAACTGGCCTTCAGGCTAACGATATAAGCACAAAAAGAAACCAACTAATTATTTTCGTTGCCTTGTCAAGTAACTTGCGCCCGTCTTCCACATCGCTGCTACCCCACTTATGAAGTGGAAAATAAAAATTCCTTTATCTTATTTCTTAATATTCCTTCTACATCTGCCAGGGAAGTTATTTATCGGCCGTATTGTATCTTTTGTTCTATCAGAAAGCTATGGTGAATCACCATCAATTGGCCTGGTATCCCATTTTCTCGAATTTTTGTTATTTTTTAACAATTGCAAGCACGAAAAACACAATAACAACAAAAAATTACAGGAATGTTCTGCATCTTCGATTTTTTTGTGTTAGATAAAAATACTTAACCCCAACCTGCACGAATGTCCTCATTCCCCTGCACCGGAGACGTGTTTCAGGACACACACATGTTAGATGTCCATATATATTCGAAGTTAATAAAAAAGGGCTGGGTTGTTCCGAAAATTCTTGGAGCGTAAGTGATATATGGAAGTAGGAAAAAATTACAACAAATCAATTTTTTTAGGCTCGTCACTGTGATCAAAAATAAGCGTTTCTCAAAATACGCGTGAGTTTCAAGCTATCGAGAAACAAAAATTGAAATGAAGGTGGTTTTGAGTGAACAAATACCGCGGTTTTGCTTAACAAAATCGAATTTTGATGAATAGCCTTTAAGGTTTCAAGTAGGCGTAGAAAACTTTAGCTGAAATATTCTAAATTTTACATAGACAATCGAAAGTAACAAAGGCTATATCAAACAATGTATAAGCTAGAAAAATAAATGGATAATCAGTTTTATAATAGATAAAATCATGTTTAACTAATTATTTATTTGTTTAATAGTACCATTTTTGGTATGATTATACAATTTCATATTTCGCATGCATTATTTACAAATTTTGATTTGGACCATTTTTTGCATTTTACGTAGATAAAAAATCCTTAGGGCGCCCGTAGATGTCAATTTTTTAGAGCTATCTAAACATTTGCCACGAATATTTCATCGCCTACATTTCTTCATAAAATTTACTAATATAATGCCATATCGAATTTTATTCTAAGACCATTTTTTTGCATTTTAGCAGTCGAATCAGATCACTTCGTTGATGACAATATCACACCTACGCGAATATTAGACATCATCAGTCACGCTAGATTAATTTTTTTGATTACACACAAGGAAGGCGTTTTATTTCAGCACAAATTTTCTCGCCACTTCAAATCAACCGAGTTAGCCGACAATAGGCCTTATTTCACCACCAGGTGGCGTCGCTGCAAATCTAATAATGCCAGTCACCTAGAAGTAAAATTTGTTAGATCATCTTCTTGTTCACGAGTCATTTTATCTGCCATTAACAAAATTGTTTTTTTTCAAGTCCAATACAGCCATATTCCGGTACTGCAGAAAATTTCGGTAAGACTCACAAAATTCATCTGAAATTTAAAATAAGGAACTTTGGGCGTCTGTTCCAGATTCCGCAGGCCAACAAATGACACTTCCAAAAATATTTTTGGTCTCGTGTTCTGAACACACGCTCGTGCAGAATGGGGGTTGAGTTTTTTTCAAAAGTGTGTTGAATGATAGATGTTTGATGTTAATTTGACCAACTCAAACTTCAAAAATATCGGGGTTGGCGTAGCCAATTTTCATTCAGTGTAAGCCCCTGGTTTTTTTGAGACCTACATTCGAAGAATATCAGACGCTCATTTTTTTTTAAAAGAATGTTCCTAGATTTTGAGTTTGGTCGAAATTAATGAAAAACGCCTGATAATCAAGCTTTACTGCTTTGTCTTTAGCGGGATTGGCCCAAGGCGAGACCTTATTACGGCCCTCGAGGACACTGACTTCAAATATTAAAATTAGTTTCTGACCCTGTCAATTTCTTACCTTCCTGGTCTCATACTTGATATTTTAAATACAAAATATGATATGCATTATACTTTCACAGAATCATGGTTGAAACCAATCATTCCTATCCTTCTCTTAGAAATTTTCTAGACATTTCGAAATTTGGT
Organism: Oikopleura vanhoeffeni; assembly: GCA_004367855.1. Classification (NCBI taxonomy): domain Eukaryota; kingdom Metazoa; phylum Chordata; class Appendicularia; order Copelata; family Oikopleuridae; genus Oikopleura; species Oikopleura vanhoeffeni. Next base: position 459,434 of record SCLH01000281.1, on the reverse strand, counting down.
ACTTTCTCAAGTATGTTCAAAAATAACTTTTGGTTATTATCATTCCTTAAGTTAACCAGTTCTTAATCTATAAATAGAGAATGGAACTTTTTTTTTTAATCAACATTCTATTATATGCCACATTATCTGTGACAAAAACCGCTCTTGTTTCATTTCCGTCTGCTTTTGGAAATAACCCTTATTACTGTTTTCGATAGAGATAATTCGGGCTTTGAGATTCGACCATATCTGCTTAAAATCAAAGAAATACCAAGGTGCATCTAAACATGACAGAAAAATCGCGGCTTTTCTGGATACAATAAGTATCAAAACGTTCACATCTGCCATTAAGTAATTTTGATGATTTACGAGTCACGCTGGTGTTTTATGATTAGCCAAAAGTTGGTTTTCCTGCCTCAAATTTCAGAGCCCCCTACTGAATTTAAGTAGAAAATGGTGAGCCCAAAACATTCAATCATTTCATAATAATCAAAGTTTCTAGTATCAAAGAAATCTTGCCTGCACGCACAATAATCTTGCTTTTTTAGCGCAAAAAGATTATATCTGTTCGATAAAGTTGCGGTATAAACAACCGATTTTTTAATAAGGCACGATAACATCAGTTCACCATCAACTTCTCCACGATCTTATCACACAAAAAGCATCGCAAATTTTAGGAAAAATATAAATTGGTATCTTATTGTTTGAACGTATTTTAGAACGATAAAATTTGAATTATATCGTATCTGTTCTATGCTTATTGAACTACACGAGTAACAACACTACGCTAACTAACAAAATGATTTCTCCAGGTCACGATTTAATTTAACTTTGATCTTCAAACAAAAAAGATTAAAAAAAAATTTGCTTCACTTGCAGTCTTTTTTTTCTACGCGCTCGTTATGTTTACACTGCTGAAAGACCATCAGTGCGAAATGCCAAACTGCAAGGGGACAAACAGTTTGAACTGCAATCGTATATACTGATCCTGAAACTTAAAATTTCTAAATTTTCAAACATGGAGAGAGGAGATAGATTTGAAAAATGGCTTAGAAAAGGCGGTGAAATTGGCCGCTCGGAGAGCCATCTATGAGCGGCTAAATTTCAAAAATTGGGGGGGGCGTTTTTATAGAAATCAAAAATTTATTGTCAATACCTTTATTTACCGTTTAACCAAATGAGACAACCAGAGAGGAGACTGATAATTGCAAACAAGTTTTGAAATTATGCTCGCTAGCTCCTAAACTGTGATGCTCCAAAAAAATTTTCGAGATCCATATATATTTTTTTAATTTGCTACATCTTGTATCTTTTGTGTGTTGTATTCTCTCAATCGGTGACCTCAAAGTCAAAACATGCCGACAAAAGGGTCGCCTTGCCACCCCGAGCTTTTGCAAAACATTTGATGAAAAAAAATTTGAAACTTAACCTAGAGAGAAGATTGATTTTTGTTTTTTCCGATGAAAATGTCAAAAACCGTTGGGTTTTGCAGGTATTCAAATTAAAATACAGCACTTACCACGAAAAGCGCATCTAATGAGAGTATTTGCTTACTAATCATACAAGATATATAGAAATTAAGGTTCATTCATCATTACAAGCCTGGGAGGACATAAAATATATTCCCGCTTTTCTGCGATGCCATTCTCTTGTATTCGCTTATGTTTCAAGGAGTTAATTCAATGAAGATACTCTTATATTACAAAGAAGCTGTCGGCCCCCCTCTTATTAACGCAGGCTGCAATCCCCCTACGCGTTCTACAAATTGGTAATATGGGAATAATATCCTTGAAGCTTATTTTAAATAGTTATTTGGCTGATGTTGCATCGGAAATAGTCAAATAGGAACCACCATACCCTTAGATATAAAAACAATAAGTAGATTGCCTCTAGTCACAAAAACTTGATTCAGTAAACGCACATGTGGCGAGTCGCCACTGGCGACCATAACAGTTGATGTCAGCAACGAGAACATCAATGAATATAAGTCCAACCAAAAGAATATACTTTTTTTATTCATCTGAAAGCAACAACGTATCATAGCTTGAATTTATATTAAAAGGTTTTCTTGTGCCATACATTTTTACACGTTATGAAACGTTGATTTTATATTATTTTTATAAACGTACCGTAATCAACTAGGTTTCGAGACTTAATATAAGGTCCATTCTCAAGATATTGCTGAATAATAGTACTAGTATTCGAAGTTACAAACTACAGCTGAATCACCTCAGAATCGCCTCAAATATAAAGATTTAATACGTTTCGAATTAATATTTTTAAAATGAGGGACTTTACCCTCGTGAGACAGAAAAAAGAAAGTTCGCAGCAGAGCCTAAGAGACTAATCAATATATAAGCATTTTGTACAACATGCTGTGCATGACTGCCCAAATGGCTAGTGAGTTTCAGATTTTTTTCTACTTCGCCTATAAGAGGAGTTTCAAAAAATATAGTTTTGCAGATCCGACATTTGAGCTACTGAACAGTCTGTAAAAGGGCGACAGGGGAAGAAATGGACAGCAGGGAACAGTTACCCTCTTCCCTTCCAGGCGAAGGGCAAGCGAACCATACCTCAAGGGGAAGACGAAGAGGAGAGAAAAGTCGGGATCCCGCGGTATATTCTCCCTTCATAATCCTTAGACACGTAAATTATTAGCTTATAAAATTGATTTTTAATGTAAAAAAACGCTGTTGAATTGTCGAGAATTACAGTTGTTTGTTGCTATACCGTTTTCTTTATATCACTCTTCACTGAAAAATTTTCATTAAATTGAAGCAAATAGACTAAGAATAGAAAAGTCCTCAGAACATATTAGCGTCATCATCATCCAAAATGGTATTTTATCTCCATTGTTTTCTCGTTTTGAATCCCCTAGCCTCCCCTTTTGGACTATCCTTTTTTTGAAAGAAAACTACGCAACAATTCTTTTCATTCATTTAAAAGTTGTACTTTGGCAGAGAAAGGAGAAAATAAACACGGCCTGCAAATTTTAGAGGCACCATGGCTTCGAGGCTAAAAATATTGTAAGGGGTGGGAACCGCTAGTCCGAAAAACTGAAAAATATTTTAAAAGACGCGATCCGGCATCCGAAGACTGAATTAATTTTAAATAGCGAACCGGCCTACGAGTGCTAACGCAAAAACTACTAAGTGGACGGAGACCGGTCTCCGAAACTGAAATTAATTCTTAAGGAAGAAAAACCGGACTCACAACGCAGCGCTAACCACTATGTTAAGGGGGCACCAGCTCCGAATGACTGGCAAATATTTTAAAGGGGAACCAGAGCTCACGAACACACTGAAACATAAAGGATTAACGGGATAACGGTGAAACCAGCACTTCTGGACTTTAAACAATTGCGAGGGAGAAACCGGCTCGATCGAATCTTGCATTACTTTAGGGGGTCTGGACACACTGGCCTTTCACTCTGAGATTCTAAGGACGGGGGTGACGAGCTCCGAGGCGGAAAATATTCAAAGGGAGCAGGCGTCGAAAAACAAAATACCAAAATAAAAACAGCGTGCTTCAGTTGCTGATGGTGTATATGACAATCAAACAGTTCAAATCGAGAAAGATTCCGGACAAATACTCAAAAAAAATATGACCAGTTAGGAAAATGACCTGTTTCTAAATTCTAGTTGAAATATCTAGAAGCTGTAAAATCACACATTTTCCACATGAAAGTGATCAACATTATTTACCGTCATTATGTAAATGCAAGCAATTGGAGAAGTCGACAAAAAAAGCTTAATTTCTGAACAGCTATAATTAGCTATGCAGCGACCGACTGAATCTAGCGAAGAGAACACGTCGCCGATAGATCATCCGGTGTTGATGTTAAAGGTGGGCGTGTTTGATCGATATTTTTCGCTATATAATCAAAAAATGAAAAGTGGAAAGCTCTGCGAAATTGTAGGTATATTGGAGGAGCAAGAGGAAAAAATATTTCAATCAACTGAAATGCGTTTACAAAGTGCTTGATATTGTTTATTTGACGACTCTAAATCAAGAACCAACAAAATTGTCAATTAAAAACAATATCAAATCCCTTTTATAATCGGCGTTCGGCCGATTGAGGAGCTCATTTTCCAATCATGAATTCAAATAACAATAACTATAAATCCCGTTTAATCGCCTTGCGGCGATTGAGCTAAATTTTTTCCAAATATTAAAATTAAACTATAATCCCTGTGTCAATCGGCCTTGGGCTAAACCGGTTTGAACTCATTTTTCAGAGCAGTAAATTTTATCTTAATTAAAATATACAATCCCCTTTTATCGGCCTTCGGCTGATTTGGGGCTCATTTTTCAACAAAATTAAATAAAAAATAAAAAAATTCCGCTTTATGGGCCTTCAGCCGATTTGGAGCTCATTTTTCAACAAAATGGAATACAAAATATAATACCACCCTTTATCGGCCTTCGGGAGTGATGATTCATCGAAAATACCGCTAAATTTTCTCTACATTATTTTTTCCTCAAATATACTCCTAAGTATCATATAAATAAATAAACACAGTTTTTAATTTACTTCCGGTCAAACCGGAAGTGATGAGTCATCGAAAATACCGCCAATTTTTTTNTTTTTTTGACAATATTTCACTCTCAAATATACCCTCTATTTTAGGGGAAGGGAAGGGAACGATCCCCTTTCCCTTCCCTTCCCTTTATAGGGGAAAGGGAAGGGAATGGGGATGAGGTCCAAAGAGAACAAGGGGAAAGGGAAACGGACACGCAAAAAGGGAAAGGGAAGGGGGAATAGCCAACAGTAGGGGAACGTTCCCTTTTACAAGCCTGCTCTAGAATTTAAATTTTTATTTCTAGAAGATTTACTGATAGGAGCAAGGTATAGCATATTACGTGATACAAGCTCACAGTAGTGTTCACAAATTATTTTGCTATCGGAATCGATGCACAAGAATCTGACCTATTACATTGGTTTTTCAGATTTGATCTATATATGATCAATCAAAATTTATTTCTAAATAGGTCTAAATTTTGATAAAAAATCACAATTTTTCATTAAAAATGGTTATTTTTCCCTATAAAAGCAGATCAGTACACTTCTGATATTATTTCTGAGTCGATATACTAATCAAGTGACTCTGTGGACAATTTTTAATTGCTAAAATTAATTTTTTAATGATTTAAATATTTTCGTGAAATACTTGAAATTGGAAATTTTGAAATATCACTTCTGAAGAAAAATATCTGTTCCTATATACCAATTAATCTTTGGTTAGAGTGTCAATTATGCACAAAACACTTTCCTAAAACATGGCCATTTTAAAATTTTGATCGACTTAATATGTCGAAAATTTTTTGAGAAGTAAAAGTTCAGAAAAAAACCTCAAAAAATCAACCCCTCCGTAATATTTGAACAAAATTTGCTAAAAAAAATAAACTATTTTTTTGGAATCGCTGCAAAATTTATTATAATGTTAATGGACAAGACAATTCTACAGTGTTTTTTTTGCCGTTTTTAGATGATTTTAAGTATGCTCGTGCCTATATATAGGCACTGTGCTCACACGGGTTAAGCGGGTTTAAGGCAATTAGATGGAGGGGAAAAAATTATTATTATAATCATTATATTTATTATGATGTATATATTTTTTTATTTATTTCAAGAATTAAATTTCTGTCAATTAAAACAATAAATGTGATTTAAGGGGGTACTCAACGGTTTTTAAGATTTTACATCGGGGCTCAGAAGGAAACAAAACAAGTTATCGAAATTCTGAAAACCCCTAAAATGAACATCTATCCTTTTGCTCCCGACCAAAACTAGAAAAAAATAATTTTGAGCACCACAGCACCAAGTGGGAGTAGAGTTCTAGAACACTGATTTTGACTTCAATGTCTTTTATCTCGGAAACGGCTCAATGGAAATTGATCAAAGTTTGTAAGAAAAACAGTTCCTACTACGTCGACAGTTATCGAAAATATTTTGCATAAATTTTTATCGGACTTGTTCTAGAATTATGAAAAACCATAATTTTATGATATTTTAGAATTTGTAGCTCAATTTTCTCAAAAACGATTCGGTCGATTTTTTTTAAATTAGGCATTATTCGGAGAAACATGTCTTCTCAATTTCTAGTGGGAAATTTTTTTTGAACATCGCTCCTATTTATAGAAAATTGCAGATTAGTTTACCCGGAAGTCAATTTTCATGATTTCTATAAAAAAA
>SCLH01000281.1:437989-452879 GCA_004367855.1 Oikopleura vanhoeffeni | reverse complement strand
AAAAGTGCTACTCACTTTTACTTATTTTTAGAATTTTTCATTAAAATTGAGGTTTATGCATTTTTTCTCAAAAAAATACTTAGAAAAAATTTGAAAAAACTCGAAAATTTTGAGAAAAATCTCGAATTTTTTTTTTATGATAAGAGCAGAAATGCATTTTGTTGCTTTCTTGAGGCTATTTGGTGCAGTTATTATGTCCCTAACCTGAATTTAAAAACCGTTGAGTACCCCCTTAAATACATCTTTATTATTTGAATATTTTACATAATATATATTATATACACTACTACTAAGTACATGTTCACATTGTATGGAATTTGGATTATTATATTTACCATATGGAGATAATTGTGTTCACCATATATGGCTTCCATACGTATCTGTTGAACATAAGTGATACCATATATATCCATATACCATATATATCCCTTATTCACACTTTTGTAAATATCCCGGCCCTGATTAGGAAACGTAGTGTGTTTTTAAGTAGTAGGGCCGGGATATTTACAAAAGTGTGAATAGGGGATAAAGTATAAGGTATATCACGGTATACTTATAACGTATACGGTTATTTATACGAATCATTATGTTAACATGCCAGTTTAATGAAGACTAACAAAATATTAAATTGAATTCAAATTTAGAATCTGATCTATACATCTGATTATACTTTTGTAAGGGTTTTTTGAGATATAATAATTTATTATAGGTTCATTTTAAAAAATGTATTTATTTGACGTTTCGGTTATTTCATAATCATAAAGTGAAGGAGTTTTTAATAAAATATAGAGAGAATATTTTTGTTTGTTTCCAGCAGATTGTGTTAATAAGCGAAAGAAATAAACACATTTTGTTTCAGTATGAGAATCGGGCCTCAAATAAGCACTTTCGAAGCGTTAAATGTTTTTTTTGGAAGACCAATGGTGTTTCGATAGGGGGGAAATGTCACTTTCGCTAGCGAATATTTTCTGTCACATGTTTGAGACAGAAATTATCAAAGGCGAAATTGCAAATGGCTCCATTTTGGCATATTATAGATATGGCGACGACATATTAGTAGTCCTGAAAAAAAATAAAAAACTTGATCTTTTGGAAAAACTTAACCAGTTTGATACAAATTAAGGATTTACCATGGAAAATACGACCGATAATAGGTTCAATTTTTTAGACACTACTTTAATTATAACTAATAATGAACTAAATTTAGAGCATTTTCGTAAACCCTCGGCCATGGATTGCATGACTAATTATAAAACGGCTTTTTCTCCAAAAAACTATAAAATCGGTGCTTTTATCGGTGAACTTTACCGGTGTCACCACGCTACGACTACTGATGCGGCGAGGGATCGGGCAATTGAAAAGTCCAAAAATATTTATCTAAAAAATCATTATCCCCTTAACTTGCCTAATCAGAAAATTAAAGAAGTACTTGATCGTAACTTTCAAAAATCGGAATTTTCTAAAAAACCGCAAGAAGACCTTGAAAACCCGAATTTTGAAAATTACACACTCTCCCTCACCTACACTAGTATACGATGCTCACATGTGGCAACAAATTAATATGAAATATTGCGCCAATTCACCCTTAATTATAAATTGGAGATACTGTTTTCAACTGTCAAACTTGATGTTATTCCATAATCATAAGTGAAGGGTTTTTGGATAAATCTAGAGGAGCATAATTTTTGTTTCGAGCAGTTGTGTAATAAGCGAAAAAAATCAAACATTTTGTATTCGTATGAGAATCGGCCTCAGGTGCGCACAATTTTTTTTCCGTAATTTTAAACTTTATTTGAAAAGATTTGAACAAAATATGTGGATTTTTACTATGTAAAGGTTTTCAGAAGTTTTTGCTGGTCTTGCCAACAAATCTCGTAAAATTATTCTTCACATTATTGTTAAGGGTCTGCGGCTTATTGGCTATTTTTAACAAAAATTTTAACTGGCGGCACCCCTACTAGATAAAAAGGTCAGACCTTCTTTATTTTCTAGAGAAAAAATCCGAGGAAATCGTATGCACTAATCCTATCAATTTGAAAACAAATGGCCTTTAAATTGTCCACCTCTGTATAGAAGCATTAATGCACCGATTCGCGAAAACAAAGTGTTTTAATTTAGCAGTATCGTGATCTACCAGAAGCGCGTGCACATAACTTTAAGATTTTGTGCTCTTTTTGTTTGTTCAGAGTAAGTTTTCACGACGATCAACATACCTCGAAATTTTCATGGTGTTTTTTGTGGGCTAAATTTTTTTCTATTAAAGTAAAGTGACTTTCAAAAATTCAAGTTGTTCTTTTTGTGTACTGGTTTGTCCTTGATCAATCCTAGTACATTAAAAAAAATTGTTGTAGGTAGGCCATGTTTGAATATGCTTTGATGAAGACTGAACTTTCTGTGGTTCTGTGAGATTTTCACTCTCGTATGAGTAATGTTTGGTTTCACCCATATACGTTGCTTCACATTCACAAATATATTATAACATGGTTACAATTATGAAAATCTTTTTTTGGATTTTTTAACGTGGCATGGATAACATTAATCAAGTTTGCAGTTGAACAGTATCTCCAATTTATAATTAAAGGTGAATTGGCGCAATTTTCATATTAATTTGTTGCACATGTGAGCATCATATCGTGTAGGTGGGAGCGTGTGTTAAATTTTCAAATTCGTGGTTCTTCAAGTCTTCTTGCGGTTTTTTCGAAAAAATTCCGATTTTTGAAAGTTACGATCAAGTATTCTTTAATTTTCTTGATTAGGCAAGTTAAGGGGATAATGATTTTTTAGATAAATATTTTTGGACTTTTTGAATTGCCGATTCCCTCGCCCGCATCAGTAGTCGTAGCGTGTGACCCGGTAAAGTTCACGATAAAAGCACGATTTTATACGTTTTTTGGAGAAAAACCGTTTTATAATTCGTCCATGCAAATCGCATTGGCCGAGGGTTTACGAGAAATGCTCTAATTTAGTTATTATTACTTATAATTAAGTACGTGTCTAAAAAATGAACCTATTATCGGTCGTATTTCCATTGGTTAAATCCTTAAAGTTGTATCAAACTGAGTTAAGTTTTTTCCCAAAGATACAAGTTTTTATTTTTTTCAGGGACTGACTAATTATGTCCGTCGCCATTCTATTAATTATGCCAACATGGAGCCATTTGCAATTTCGCCTTTTTAATTTTCGTCATCAACATTGTGCAGAATATTCGCTAGCGAAGTTTGATTCCCCCCTATCGGACCACCATGGGTTCTTCCAAAAACATTTAACGCTTTCGAACGTGCTTTTTGGGCCCGATCTCATACTGAAACAAAATGTGTTATTTCTTTCGCTTATTAACACATCTGCTGGAAACAAACAAAAATATTCTCTCTATATTTTATTTAAACATCTTCACTTATGATTAGTTGAAATAACCGAAACGTCCAAATAATACATTGTTTAAAATGAACTCTAATAAATTTGATTATATCTCAAAAACCCTTACAAATATAAATCAGATGTATTAGATCAGATTCTAAATTTGATTCAAATTTAATATTTGTAGTCTTCATTTAAACTGGGCATGTGGGGGGGTAACCATATGATTCGTATAATTAACCGTCTTACGTTATACGTATAGCGACTTACCTTTACTTTATCCCTATTTCACACTTTTGTAACATATCCGGCCTACTACTTAAAAAACACACTACGTTTTCTATCAGGGCCGGATTTTACAAAGTGTGAATAAGGGATTACTATGGTATATGGACTATTATGGTATCACTTATGTTCAACAGATACTTATGAAGCCCATATTATGTGACACAATTATCTCATAGTGGTAAATATAATATCAAATTCCATCCAATGTGAAATGTACTTAGTGTAGTGTTAAATATATTATGTAAAATTTCAAATAATAAGATGTATTTAAGGGGGGTACTCAACGGTTTTAAATTCAGGTTTAGGGACATTATACGTGCACCATAGCCTCAAGGAAGCAACAAATGCAATTCTGCTCTTATCATAAAAAAATATCGAGAATGATTTCTTCCAAAAATGTTAAAATACGAGAGTTTTTAAACTTTTTTCTAAGTTTTTTTTGAGAAAATGCATAACTCAATTTTAATGAAAATTCTAAATAAGGTAAAGTGAGGTAGCCACTTTTGTGCTTCAGTTTTGCAGGAAGCTTCAATTTGAGGCTACTCGGTTACAATCGGAATGAAAATAAATTTCATAGAACTTCAAGAATTTGACTTCCGGCTAACACCAATAATGCATTTTTAATATTTAAAATAGGGCACATTATACTGAAAAAACACAGTTTTCAACTAGCAATTGAAGAAGACACATGTATGCTACGAATTACTATAAATTAAAACAATCGACCGAAATCAAGTTATTTGAAGAAATGTCGTATCTTAGTTTGTAATATTTCCACCCATGTGTTTCTTAGATATTCACTAGCATACTAAAGGGATCAAAATTTTCAAACTTGGAACGAATAAGCACATTTTAATATTCTTCAGTAGACCATCGAACGCTCATCATTTGATGGGTACTTTAAACTCCAGATACAGATGCAATTTTTTATCAGGAAATCATGAAAATTCGAATGCGGAGTAAAACTAATCTGCAATTTTACTATAAATCAGGAGCGTAGTTCCAAAAATTTCCCACTAGAATTGGAAGACATGTTTCTCCGATACTGCCTAATTTTAAAAAAATCGACCGAATCGGTTTTTGAGAAAATTGAGCGTACCAAAACTGCTACAATATCATAAAAATTATGGTTTTTCTGAATTCCTAGGAACTCACGTCCGATTAAAAATTTTATGCAAAATATTTTCAGCATTAACTGTCGAGGTAGTAGAACTAGTTTTTCTTACAACTTTGATCACTTTCCAATTGAGCCCGTCATTCCGAGATAAAAGAACATTGAAGTCAAAATCAGTGTTCTAGAACTCTACTCCCACTTGGTGCGCTGATGTGTGCTCAAAGATTATTTTCTTTCTAGTTTGTGCGTCGGGCGGCAAAGGATAGATGTTCATTTTAGGGTGTTAGAATTTGCGATAACTTGTTTTGTTCCTATTCTGAGCCCCGATGTACAAATCTAAAAACCGTCTGGAGTACCCCCTTAATACACTTGTATTGTTTTAATGGACAGAAATTTTAATTCTTGAAATAATAAAAAAATATGTACATTTCATTTATATACATGGTATAATATAATTTTTCCCTGCCATCTAATTGCCTTAAACCGCTTAACCCGTTATGTGCGCACAGTGCCGTATATATAAGCCCGGCATACTTAAAATCATCTAAAGACGGCAAAAAAACACATTGTGATTGTCTGTCCATTACATTATAATACATTTATGCAGCCGATTCCAAAAAAGTATGATTTTTTTTGCAAACTTTTGTTCAAATATTACGGAGGTTTGATTTTTTGAGATTTTTTTACTTGAACTTTTACTTCTCAATTTTCGAAATATTAAGATCGATCATAAAATTTCTAAAATGCCATGTTTAGGAAAGTGTTTTGTGACCATTCGATGACACTCTAACAAAGATTAATTGGATATATAGGAACAATATTTTCTTCAGAGTGGATTTTCAAAGATTTCCATTTCAAGTATTTCACGAAATATTTACTCATTAAAAAAATTAAATTCATTTAGCATTAAAATGTTCCACAGAGTCACTTGATTAGTAATATCGACTCAAGAAAATATCAGAAGTGTACTACTCTGCTATTTAAGGCGGAAAAATAACCATTTTTAATGAAAAGTTTGTGTTTTATCAAATTTAGACCTATATTAGAAAATAATTGTGTGATTGTTCATATAATAGTCAAATCTTGAAAACCAATGATAGGGTTCAGATTCTTGTGCATCGATTCCGATAGGCAAAATAATTTGTGCACACTAACTAGTGAGCTCTGTATCACGTAATATGTAATACCTTGCTACCTATCAGTAAATCTATTAGAATAAGCAATTTAAATTCTAGAGCAGGTTATGTAAAACGGGAACGTTCCCTACTGTTGGCTTTCCCCTTCCCATTTCCCTTTTTTGGGTTGTCCGTTCCCTTTCCTTGTATCTCTTTGGACCTCATCATCATTCCCTTCCCTTATCCCTATAAAGGAAGGGAAGGGAAAGGTACTTCGTTCCCTTCCCTTCCCTTCCTAAATAGGAGGTATATTTTGAGCGCTGAAATATCTGTCAACAAAATTGGCGGTATTTTCGATGACTCATCACTCCGTTTGACCGGACAGTAAATTTAAAACTGTGTTTATATTTATATGGATACTTAACGAGTAGTTATTTGAAGGAAAAAATACTGTAGAGAAATTTAGCGTCATTTTCGCATGACATCTCACTCCGTAGGCCGATAAAGGGTGATATTTATATTTTGTATTCATGTTTTTGAAACTGAGCTCCAAATCGGCTAGAGGCCCATTAAAGCGATTTTTTTATTTTTTATTTTTAATTTTGATTGAAAAATGAGCCCAAAATCAGACCGAAGGCCGTAAAAGGGTATTGCTATATTTTAATTAAATTTTGTTTGAAAAATGAGGCCTCAAATCGGCCCCCACCAGAAGGCCGATCAAAGGGGATGCTATACTTTTAATTTCAGTTATTTTGGAAAAATAAGCCGCAATCGGCCGAAGGCCGATAAAGCGGATTTGATATATTTTTATTGAATTTTGTTGAAATGAGCACAAATCGCCGAACGCCGATAAAGGAGGATGTATATTTTAATTACATTAATTGTTTGTTTGTTGATTTATCGTCAAAAAACAATACCCATTTAGAAAACATTTTGATTGAATATTTTCACTTGCCAAATAATAACTAGCACTTTTTCGGAGGCTTTCCCGATTTTCACTTTTTCCATTTATATAAGCCGAAAAATTAGACAAACACGCCACCCTATCTACCTCAACCGGATATCAATTCACGTTTCTCTTGCATCAGACTGCTTAACTTAAGCTGATTTCAATTAGCTTTTTTTTTCGATTTTCAATTGCTTCTAATTTTAACAAGACTGGTAACATACAAATAGATTGATACTTCATGGAAATATGTGTGAATTTTTACACTTTCTACGAAATTTAAACACGAGAATTTCAAGGAACAGTCATTTTCCTAAATCGGACTCATATCTTTTGTTTTGAGTCTTTCGGAAATTTTCGATGAACTGTCTGAATCTGCATCTACAACACATCTAACCGGCAATGGCAGCACTGTTTTTGGATTAATTTTGTTTTCGAGCCTGCTCCCCCTTTGAAATATTTTCAGGCCTCGGAGCCGGATCCACCCCTCCTTCTTAAAGATATTTCCGGTTGGAAAGCCGGTTCACCCTTAAAATTAATTCAGATTCAGAGCCCGGATTCCCCTCGAAAGGTTGTTAAGTCAGAGTCGGTTCCCGCCTTAAAATAAGTGTCAGTTTCGGAGCTGGTTCCCCCTTAAAATATTTCAGTTTGGAGCTGGTGCCCCCGTTAACAATATTGTTAGCCTCGTAGCACGGTTTTACTCCTCTAACAAATAAATATTCCAGGTTTCCGGAGCCGTCTCCCACATTTAAAGTATTGATTAGCCTCCGTAGCCGGTCGCTCATTAAACATATTTCACGTTTCGAGCCCGGTCCCCCTTTTAAAGACTATTTTCAGTTCTTGGGCGGGTTCCCCCCCCTTAAAATTTTTTAGGACCTCGGAGACAGGTTGCTTCCTAAAATTTGCAAAGCGTTTATATTTTCCTTTCTGCCAAAAAACGATTTTAAATGATGAAAAAATGTTGCGTATTTCTTTTTCAAAAAAGGGATAAGAAAGGGAGATGGCTAGGGGAATAAAAAAGGATGAAAAGGAGATAAAACCACCATTGGAGATGAAGCTATTACCCTGGATTTTCACTATCCCTATCCAGTGCTCCAATTAATGAACATAATTTTTAGTGAACATGATTATAATTGGATAGACAAAAACTGCTACTTCTTGACCAATCACAGCCGGTTTTTTACACGAAAATCAATTTTTTAAAGTTAAAAAATTTCCTTTTTATCAAATTTTTTGAGGGAATATAGGATCCCCCACTGATTTTTCCTTCCCCTTCTTCCATGAGGTTGGTTCCTTCCCTTCCGGGAAGGAGAGGGGAACGTTCCCTTCCCCTTTCTTCCCCTTCCCTTTTACCAGCCTTGTTCTAGAAGGGATAAATGTTCGGATGCAAAATAATATTGTTTGAACCATTCCTATATAGCCAAGAAAAATATGAACATCAAACTACCTGGGCTTTCTGCAATCAGCATTTAAACAATGCCTTATATATGGCTTAGGCTCCTATAGGCTCTGGTGCCTTGAGTGAACTTTTTTTCCTGTGCTCACGCGGTGTTAAAGTCCTCATTTTAAAAATAGCTCTAACATTCCGGATACTGTAATTAAATCTTGTATATTTGAGCGATTCCTAGATGTATCACACTGTGTTGTGACATTGAAATACTTAATTTATTACTGACAATATCTTGGAGAAAGGATATAAATAATTCGAACTAGTTGACTCGATATCTCTTAAAAAAAATTAAATATACGTATATCATAACGTAGTAAAAATGCTATGACAAAAAACTTTTAATAAATTAAGCATGATACGTTTTTGCTTCAGAATAGATAAAATAACTTCGTTGGACCTTATATTCTATATCGGATATCTCCTGCGAAATCTTAATGTTATGTCGCCATGGCTGGACTCGCCACATGTCGGTTAATTATAATCAAGTTTTGCGGACTAAGGCCAGTCTACATTAATTTGTTTTTATATCTAAGGGTTATGGTGGTTCTATTTTGACATTATTTCGATGAAACATCAGCCAAATAACTTATTTAATAACAGGCTTCAAGCGATATTATTCATATCAGCCAATTTGTGAACTAGCATTTAAGGCCTGCGTAAAACATGGCCACAGCTGCTCTTTGGATAAAGTATTCATTGAATACACTCTTAAACATAAGCCGATACAAGAAAAACATGGCACCAAAAACGGACAATCATTTACTGTACCTCCCAGCTATGTCGAAAATGAACCTGAATTTTGCATATTATCTGTATGAATTAGTATGCAAAAACTTCTAGATGCGTTTTCGTCGGATAAGTGCTGTATTTATTATATGAAACCTGCAAAAACCACGGTTATTTGACATTTTTCATCGGAAAATCAATCATTCTTCCTAGGTTAAATTTCAAATTTTCTTTCAATTTTTGCAAAAAAGCTCGGGTTGGCAAGGCGACCTTCTTACGCACTGGTTTATGACTTTGAGCAAGATTTGAACGAGAAATAAAACAAAATGAGTCAAATTAAAAGATAATAATATTGATCTTCAAACCTTTTTTTGGACATTTACAATTTAAAGAGCTAGCGAGCAATCAATTTTCAAAACGCAATTATCTAATCTCCTCTCTGGTTTAATTCAATGGTTAAAAGTGTAATAAAGGTATTGAAAATATTTTTCGATTTATAAAAAACGGCCCCTCCAAATTTTTGAAAATTTACCTAATAATGCTCCTCGAGCGCCAATTACGCTTTTTCAGCAGTTTTTTCAACACATCTACTCTCCTCTCTCCTTTTGAAAATTTTACGAATTTATTTCCAGATCATTAACGCATGCACTTTCAAAACTTTGTCCCCCTATCAGAATTTTGCAATTTCGCCTGGTCTTTCACAGTAACATAAAACCTGTGAGCAGCGTAGGAAAAAAAAGACTGCAAGTGAAATTTTTTTTTTAAATTTATTTTATTTTGAAGCATCAAAATTTAATTCAAATCGGACCTGGAGAATTTATTTTTGTTAATTAGAAGTTTTGGTTTCGTGTAGTTAAGAAGAATATGAAACAAATACGATTTAAATTCAAATTTTACCGTTCTGAACAAATACGCTTTCAACAATAAATATTTCCCAATTATATTATATTTCAAAATTGCGATGCTTTTGTCTGTAGTCGATTAGATCAGTGAAATCTAATGGTGAACTGTGATGTTATCGCCTTTTAACAAAATGTTTGTTACTACCGCAATATTTGATCGAACAAATAAATCTTTTTGCGCCTAACAAAAGCAATAATTTGCGCTCACAATTATTTTAGATACTATAACTTTGTTTATTGCTAAAGATTATGTAATTGCTCACCATTATTGACTTAAAATTCAGTGAGGCTCTGAAATATTGAGGGAAGGACAAAACTCAACTTTTGAGCTAACATAAAACACAAGCTGAACTCGTAAATCATCAAAATTAATTAAATGCCGATGTGAAATTTTGGCAATACTATTGTATCCAAAAAAGCCCGCGGATTTTTTCGTCATGTCTATAATCACCTTGGCTATTTCTTTGATTTTAAGCAGATTGTCGGATCTCAAAGCCGCAATTATCTGTGCTTCAAAAACGTAATAGGGTACTTAATTTTACCAAGGCAGGCGGAATGAAAAACAAAGTTGACGGTCTTTTTTCGTCACATAATGGCAGTATATTAAAATATGTAATATAAAAAACGTTCCATTCCTTTATAATTTTAAACTGTTAATTAAAAATATATAAACCAAAATTTATTTTTGCAACATTTCTTGAAGACAAATTTTCGAATTCTAGAAAATTATCGTAGAGAGATCAGGAGAATTTGGGCTTTAACACCATTGCATTCTCATCGCGGATGTTAGTTATAATGAATCATCATTTTATCCTATAAAAATCATCAATATGAAGAACCAGGAGAGTAAATTGGAAGGGTCAGAAAACTAATATATTTTTTGAAGTCAGTGTCCTCGGATGGCCGTAAAAGGTCGCCGTGGCCCCCCTCTAAAAAACAGAAACTTTATATCAGGTTTTTCATTAATTTCGACCCCAAACTCAAAGTCATGTGACATTTTTTTGAAAAAATGAGCGTTGATATTTTCGAATGTAGGTTCTAAAAACACCAGTACACTGAAATGGAAAATTGGGCTTACGCCAACCGAATTTGAAGTTGAGCTGGTCAAATTAACACAAACCTTATCACTTTACAACATAACTTTGAAAAATATCAAACCCCATCTGCAGCCCGAGCGTGTATTCAGAACACGACGACCAAAAATATTTGTGGGAAAGTTCATTTTGGCCTGCGGCAATATCGACGGACCCCAATAGTTCCCCTTATTGATTAATTTCAAAGAATTATGATGAAGTTCTAGAATTTCTTCATTCAGACGCGGAACACTGCATTATTTGGCATACAATTTTTTGTTTAATGCAGGATAAAATGTACTGGACAAGATATGATCTACCATTTACTTACTAGAGTGACTTTGGCCTGATATTAAATTGACAGTCGAACGCCACTGGTGGGTTATCGAAAAACAAAGCTATTTCGCTACGCGTGAGTTTGAATGGGAAGAAATTTGTGCTGAAATGAAAACCCTTCTCTTTGCTTATCAAACAAAATTATCCAGCGTGAACTGGATGATGCATAATTCGCGTGGCTTGATATTGTCTAACGACCCAGCTGTACCTCAGAGCGATCTGCTAAAATGCAAAAAAAATTGGTTAAATAAAAAATTCGCCTATGCATCTTAATGTAAAAGTTGAATTTTATGAAGAATAGCGATGAAATATTCGTGCAAGAAGAATTTTAGAACTCTAAAAAATGACATCACGGGCGCCCTAATTTTTATTTGTACTAAAATGCAAAAAAAATGGTCTCAATCAAATTTTAATATGATCGAATAGAAATTTGTTAATATCAAAATGGATATATAAGCAAAAAAATTAAAATTGTTTAAACTGTTTATCTATTATAAAAAATCTGATTATCTTCTCATTTATTTTTTGTGCTTTGATACAATTTTTATCACCTTTGTTACGTTTTCGATTTTTCTTATTATAAATAGTAATATTTCACTAGTTTTCTCTACCGCTACTTGAAATAAAGCTATTCATTTCAAACATATCGATTTTTTAACTCAAAACCCCGTTATTTGTTTCACTCAAACCTCTTCATTTCATTTTTGTTCTTCGATCTTGAAATCACGCGGTTATTGAGAAATCGCTTTATTTTGATCACGTGCACGAACCAAAAATTTCTTGTTGTAATTTTATTCACTTTCCATATTATACTTACTCACCGAAATTTCGGAAACAACCCACCTTTATTTTTTATTACTCGACTATTAATGATGGGACCAATCCTTAACTATGTGGGTCGTGTCTGAAACCTCTCGTGCAGGTGGGATGAGGACCTTCGTGCAGGGTGGGGTAAGATTTTTATCTAACAAAAAATCGGAAGATGCAGAAATTTCCTTAATTATTTTGTTGTTATTTGGATTGTTTCGTGCTTGCATTGTAAACAAACAAAAATCAGCAATGTGGAATCACCAATGGACCATTTGGCGAATGGTGATTCACCATACTCTTAAAATGAGTACAATATGCGTAAAGAGAATACTTCCCTGGCAGAGGGTAGAGGACTATTTAAGATCATACAATAAAATAAGAAATTGATTTTTCATTTCATGAGGGGTAGCAGCGATGTGGAGACTGCGTCAATTTAACTTGAAACACGAAATATTTGTTGGTTTTTTTTTTTTGCTTATTATCGTTGCTGAACAGTTGAATGTGTATTTGTCATTAAATTTTTCGATCTATTAAAGGAAAGATTCGAGTTCGCTTTTATTTTTGAATTCGTAAATTTTTCCAAAAATTCAATAATAAATTTCACGATTTTTCAACAAATTTTTTATTAATATTTGGCCAATTTTTCATTGGCTTGGTTTTTGTAAAGTCACTTTTAGGACCGTTCGTGAAAAAAGTTTTTATTGCAAAAATAAAATGAAACTGAATTTATCTTTGTTAAAATCTGGGGGGAAAATACTCATCGAAAATTGGGGACGGTATATTCTTTTTGCGTTGTGTATTNTAGTGGTCATACGATTTCCCGGGGATTTTTCTCTATGAAAATAAGAAGGTTTGACCTTTTTATCTAGTAGGGTGCCCCACGTTAAATTTTTTGTTAAAAATACCCAATGTAAGTCGCAACCCTTACAATAATGTGAATGAATAATTTTACGAGATTTTTGGCAAGACCAGCAAAAACTTCTGAAAACCTTTACATAGTAAAAACCAAATATTTTGTTCAAATCTTTTCAAATAAAGTTTTAAAATTATCGAAAAAAAAATTGTGCGCACCTGAGGCCCGATTCTCATACTGAAACAAAATGTGTTTGATTTTTTCGCTTATTAACACAATCTGCTCGAAACAAAAATTATGCTCTCTATATTTTATCCAAAACTCCTTCACTTTATGATTATGGAATAACCGAAACGTCAAATAAATACATTTTTCAAAATGAACCTATAATAAATCTGATTATACAACACTTATATTGTACCTGTCGAGATGCAAACAGATTACGTTGGCGGCGCCCTATCTCTACAAATTGTACCCATTATGGGTTGATCCAACCCTATTGGCTGAAATTTCTAAACTCCAGATCTTGTTGGAGACACTCACATTATTAGGCTGTTAATATATAAGATAGGAATCCCCTGTTTCTTCAGTTCGCGTTCGTGTTTGACCTGCTTTTCACCAATGAGAGCGCCGGATTCCAGTTTTCGACCAATAAGAGCTTCGAAAAAAAATTCAACCACGAACGCGAACCGAAGGTACAGGGTATCTTTATGTTAGATATCATATAATATTTCATAGTATGTGTTTTTCTACTTGTGAAATGAAAATCGCATCGTAAGAAATCACCGCCGATTAAAAATATATTTTTTAAATCTCATATTTGAAAACATTCTTCCTGGAAGAAAACTTGAATTTGATTTTATACATCCGTAATCCGCCTAGTTACCATTTTTTATTGGCGGAAATTTCCTTCAATATAATTTTCTTTTCGGAAGTAAAAACTTGCGTCACGCTCCAAAAATCGAAGTGTTTGATCTGTCGAAAACCACGCACTGGAGTATTCCCACTAGAAATTTTTTTTTTAATTTTCAGCGTCAGATGTCACATCAGTAGCATAATTTGAAAGCTTCATTTGGCTTTGTCGAGAAGCTGATCTTTCCGTCGGTGGGCCTGATTATAAAAAGTTGAGTGTCTTAAGTCCCGGTTGATTTATGTGAACAGTTCACAGTGAACTTCTCTTCTGGACCCATTTTTGAAAACTGTACACAATGATACCAATATGCAAACGACAAATTCGGACACTCAAATCTGTTTCTGATTCCGAAAAATGTTGAAAACCGCGATTGAATTTTTTAAGAAACGTAAGATGAAATAATGACGAGACAAGTTTATCTGACATTCTGGAAGCTTATTGGCTTCAAATTTAATGGTCATTAGGCTGGCCGCACACTATCTAGAAAATGACACGTCAAAAACACCCAAAATCAGAAAACTGCGGTTTTCGAAGTAATTCTCTAATATTTTTATCTTTCTGTTATTTTCTCTTTGCGTGAAATTTCAACGCGGTTTGTTTCTCTCAGTAAGTAATGGGCTGTGATAGTCTAGAAAAACCTTGCGCGGGGTTTTACCACTTTTGTCATTTTTGATCATCCATGTATAACGCCGATAAAAATAAAATAAGACGTATGTCCGGCACCATTTTTTTTCATTAAATGAGATGATAATTCCACAGCAAGTTGTTTAAAAATTTTATGTAAAAACAATGGTAAAACTTACGTAATTGTCATATCTCAATTTTGAAATATGAGCTAAAATATTAAAATTACCTTATTTCAGAAGTTTCTCTCACTTAAATGTTTCATAAACTTTTTCCAATATGTATAAATGTGAGACGGATATTTTTCTCTCTCTAGGCGATAGTCTGCGATGTTCTAGAACAAAGTTATAGTCACGTTTGACTTAACTCCCGTAGTGTCTTTT
>SCLH01000281.1:425163-437511 GCA_004367855.1 Oikopleura vanhoeffeni | reverse complement strand
CAATACAAAACTTAGCCCTTGGAAGCCCCGGACCACTTAACCCTTGTGAGCACAGAACTCAAAATCATTCAAAAAAGGCAAAAAACGGGATCGTTGAATTTTTTCTTTTAAACACATTATAAAAATTTTGATTCGGTTCTCAAAAATAATTAAAATTGTATTCGAATGTTTGGTTCGAGTATTACGGGGTGTTGATGTATTATGATTTTTCGCCTATGTTTCACTTCCGAAAAATTATTTCGGAAGTAGACCTAAAATACGAATGTGAGATTAGCCAGTTTTTAGGAAAGTGTTTTTGTGCATACAGCATGCATAACAGTCAAAATACAAATTTATTGGTATCTAGGGGGAGATATTTTNCATTGGCAAGAATGTGAAGTAACTGGAGCAATTCCATCAACGCAATATCGAATAAGAGGCTCTCTCGTAGATTAGGCTGGAAACTCAGATTTTTGAATATTGATTTCTGATTAATTATTTGGATTATATATTTTGGTCGAGTTTTTTTCTTATTTATTTTTATATGAAATGCGTAGGTGCGGAAAGTCAACGATTTCAAAGGAAATTTGAATTAATTTTATAATTAAATATTGTAAAGTATGGTAACGTTTTCGTGTTTATTCATTTTCAACCATGGGATGTAATTCTATAACATAAATAAGCCGGCTTGAATCAAAAAATAATCTTGTCGTAGATTCGAGTGTCCATTAAAAAATGTTATTTTCTGATCAATAATTTTTCAAAAAATTTGTCAGCCAGCGGGTTAAAGTGAAAATTGTATTCTAATTGCCAATCTATAAACTTGAAAATTTTCTTATAATTTTTTTTGAAAAAATTAGAAATTTCAAGGTTGGAAATCGGCAATTTGAAGAAATTTATTTTCTATTTTTAGGCAATTGCTGCAACTTTTAGAGAAGATTTTGATCAAAAGTAATATTTTTTAATTGACAAACATTTTAAAATTTAAATTCGCTTTATTCGGTTGACGTTAAAACGCCTTATAATAAGCGGAGACACCCTGGTAGATTTCTGCTCAAAAGGAACAATTCTTTGGTTTATATAGAGTATATGTAGGGCCTTAGGGCTGAATCTAGTCCTAGAGTAGTCATAGGGCTGACGTGCTGGTAATAATGCTAATTAAGCATTATCGCACAGCACATCCTACCCCCTTAAACTGATCAGATAATGGTTGTGTTGATAACACATTCAACTATTTTTACGCTCTTATCCCCTCCTCCTTCTAAACTTTTGAACTTGAACCAATTGAATTAACACTTTTCTGCCGTATTTCTAAACCTGCAAGTTATATTAGTCCAGAATACAAATCTCGAACCACTAATACATTAAGGTTAAGATTGTTTTTTGTTATTTCGTTTTAAAAAATATAATAACAATTTTTCTTGAAATAAAATTTTTTTACAAAACCCTCAAACTATTCAAAATGTTTAAACTTGGCCACAAAGTCATAAAAACGTCCTAAATTCAAAATGCACAGATTTCAACAAAAGCTTCCCTTAATTTCAAAAGTCCACAGATTTACAAAGCGTCCCTAAAATTTTAAAAGTGCACGATTCACAAAAGCTTCCCTAAACCAATCTGTCTGCTTCAAGATTACGTTTTTAAATCAGAATTCACTGCTGCCTAGGATGTCACAAGCGTTCTTTGGATCAATATAACATTGTTTTATAACAAGACTGATCAAAAACACTGTTAAAGTTATACTATTTACGCTATCGCCACTAGTATTCCAAAGTGAAAAGTGCCAAATGGGTTCTATTCCTTAGTCGTTTATGAAAATTAATATTTGGTTCACTATTTTGTCATTATGTTAATTGATCGACGCCCAAAAAAGGCCCGTGCCCATTTTTGAAGGCTTGAAGTAAGTCATTTCGATCATATAAAAATGATTTTAGACTCAATGACAACAATTATAATTTATTCCAGTTAAATACGAAAAATATTTTTTTTTCATTAAACATTTTATCCATTTTTCTCAGAAACAAATAATTTTCTCCATTAAAAATTATGAAAATAAATTTTAAATCCAAATAAATACTTCATGGAGGTAAAGCATGATGAGTAATTAAAGCATCATAAGCTTCACAAAAATAGGCCACTTAATGATGTAAAGTAGCAATGATTTAAACTCCATAATAAGTTAGTATATAATTGTGTGCAAAAGTACATAATACTATGGCGCGCACAAACTACCTAATCGGTAGTCTCCTGGCATCACACACAAAATAAGTTTCTGGCAGGTTTTAACTACCGATGGTTATTTTTCTACGTACACCCTAACCTGAAATGCGAAAAAAATCCTAAAAAGTAGCATTTCAAGGGGCAAAAGAGAATTTGCGCAATTCAGGGCATGCCTTATTTTTGGAAAAATTCTGTCGGAAACGATAGCAAGTATCTGCCTACGTCACAGTTTTTTGTCCGTTGATTTTTTCTCATAAATCAAAGAATTATTACACTTTTTTTTATATTTCAAGTATAATAGGTAAGAAGTAACAACTCTGGAAATTTATCGATTGCTTTAAATTCACGTTATAATAATCAAATTTTTCATAGATACTTGAAAGTTGACAATTTAGAAATTCACATTTCCCGAAAAAAATATCTTCCCCTAGATACCAATACAATTTGTATTTTGAATGTTAAGCATGGCCTTATGCACGACACTGTCTAGTCATAATGCTTAATAAGCATAATTACTAGCACGTCAGCCCATGACTTACTCCATGAACTAGATTACCTTTAGCCCAAATATTACTCATATAAAACCAACGAATTGTTCCTTTAAGCAGACATCTACCAGGGTGTCTCCGCTATTATTAGCGTTTTAAACTGGTGAAAGCGTGTCGCGAAACGGACCCCGCAAATTTGTTCTCGGAAGAGGTTAAGCCATCGAAAAATAATTTTTTTTTGAACAGACAAAGTTTGATTTTGTCTCCCTGAAGAGGTTAAACCATAGGAGAGAACAATGAATCATGTCAAAAGAATACCAGTCATGCTAAAACATATGGAAATAATTTGTAATTATTATGTTCAATATTGGGTAAGAGGAAAATAACAGTGGTTCAAAATAAAAAGTTAGAAGATATAAAAGATTTGCTCTCGAAGAAGTTGCCGAGATTTAAATAAAGTAAAGTTTGAAAATTTTTTGCTCTCGAAGAAGTTGCCGAAGTAAAAAGAAATAAACAAGCCATTTATATTTTTCTGTTTCACAAATAATTATCACCAAAAATTACCAAATATTTTTAAAATGAATATGAAAATCATTTTACTTTCTGTATCTGTATCTAAAAATTCAAAATGTTTATTAAAATAAAATTCTCTGGAGTTCTGCTCAAGGTCAAGTTCAAAAGTTTAGAGGAGGAGGGATATGGGCGTAAAATGGTTGAAGTTTATCAAACACACATTATCCTGATCAGTTTAAGGGTAGGATGTTCTGTGCAATAATGCTTAATAGCATTTACCAGCACGTAGCCCTATGACTACTCTATGACTAGATTCCAGCCCTAGCCCCAAATATCTCTACTAAACCAAAGAATTGTTCCTTTAGCAGACATCTACCAGGGTGTCTCCGCTATATCAGTCGTTTTCCAAAAACTGCGATCTCACATTCGTATTTTATGTCTACTTCGAAATAAATTTTTCGGAAGTGAAACATAGGCGAAAAATCCTAATACATCAACACCCCGTATATCTCGAACCAAACATTCGAATACAAATTTTAATTATTTTGAGAACCGAATCAAAATTTTTATAATGTGTTTAAAAGAAAAAATTCTACGATCCCGTTTTTTATGCCTTTTTGAATGATTTTGAGTTCTGTGTCACAAGGGTTAAGTGGTCCGGACTTCCAAGGGCTAAGTTTGTATTGTGAAAGCTTAGAAGCTCCATATTAAAATTCTACAAGCCCTACATTGATATCTGCCTCAAATGAGCCGATTGACCAAGCTGATATCCGGAGCTTAAAAACACTAAACAGTTATAACATGTGTTGTACATGATTATTCAATTAAATGAGTACTGCTCGCATTTAACTCCCGTAGTGGCCGACAATCTCTAACCCGTAGTGTCTTTGCACCATCAATAGTGCAGCGCTTAAATTGAGCATAATAACCGAACATTCATTATCAACATATATTTTTTCAATGATAATCATATTATTCAAAGAATTCTCTACAGTCCTATAAAAACAATTTGTTGAAAAAGTTTCTAAAAGTTATCAAATGGGAATTAAGAAATTAAAAAACTCTCATTTTGCCGCGATTCTCAGAAACAACTGCATAAATACACGAATTTAGGGTTATTGACATTTTCATATTTCAAATATTTAACGCCGCCATTGGTATTGCATCTCAAAAAAAAACCAATGTTTTTATCATATGTTAAAATGAGTCTCACGTTTTTTGAATAAATAATATTCTCGTGATTCTTCTCTCTTTTCTCTTCGCCTACGCATTCTTCTTTAATCAAGTATTTCGAAAAGTGATGACTTCTAGAAATCGCTCACTTTTAAACCGGAGCCCCTACGTAATGCATAAAGTCTTAAATTACGTCTTTTTTAAGGGTTTACCAGTCATATTGAGTACTTTTTAAAGAAAAACATAGTACAGTAATTTTGAAAAGAGACTCAAATTACTACGTAAAAAAATCCAGGGTCAACTTCAAAACGTTTTAAGAATTTTTCTTGTTACATCAAAGTCCGAAAAAATCACGTGACACGAAATAATTCAAAAAATAGGTTTGAATATGTCATAAGATAAATCCTTATTTCCTCGAAAAATAAGATCCACGTCATCGTGTTTGGAAAATATTATTATGTTCAAAACTCTTATAATTTGTAGTTTATGGGCCACAAAAATTCTTTCGCGTAATTTGATCACTATTTGTTTACTTTCATCAAAAACCTTATTCCTACATTGAAGTCACTGATCATGTAGGGTCCTTTGTAGTAATCGGGAAAAAGTCTTAAAACTCTAAAAAACCACTTCACTTCTTTCAAAATTGTTTTAAGTATTTTTGAAAAAAAACAAGTACTTATTTGGTCAACCTTATCTTGAATATACAGTCACGTGATCACTTTGAGGCTATGGTGTAATGGGAAAAAGTCTTAGAATTTTTTTTTTGTCCCGCTCAAAGGCTTTTTTGATGATTTAAATTTTTTTTGCAAAAAATAAGTACTGAATACAGATAAAATTTTCGAAAAAAAACGCACAAACGTCAATTATTCAAATAGTCGATCGAACTTGTTAGTAAATCTTTCATTCATACATGATCTAAGTTCCTACATTCGATTAAAGGCCCTCAATGCACCATTCGGTGGTGCAAAAGAGGGGTCACTACGGAGTTAGGCCAAAAACAGGGTTCTTGAGCGTTCGCCTCAAGACATACTTAGAAAAAGCACAAAATATGGATTTCATTCAGGAAAATTGAACATAAAAATTGCCTTCCACAAAACAACAACGGACGCCTCTATTGGCCATCGTTTCAAAATTGAGGTATTTTACTTCAAATTGCTACTCCCCCGACAGTTTCAAGATAGAGAATTACTTTTATAGTTTTATTAACCACAAAATCAACGTGGGCGAACACCAAGAGTCGATTTTACTCACTAAAAAATTTTATTTTGCGCTAAAATGAGCAAAAAAACTATTTTTTGCATTACATTTTGGATGCCGGGCGAAATAAATGCTACTCCTGCCTGATTTTGACGGCAGAAAACCAAAACTGATGAATCGAATCCTTAAGATACGGACAGAGCCCAAGTCCACCAATTTTGCACTTTTTTATATCCTTTTCAGAAACACAATTCGATTCTCAAATTTCCAAATTTTGAAAAGTAATAAAGAAATATTTTTTCAAATCGCGACAAAAAACTTTTTGCTGCAAAATAGAATAAAAGACTATCTTATCAATTATTGTTTCTCCATATTTTCAGGAAAAAACATTTTAAAATAATCTAGAATAATTTGATGTTCCAAGTACTGAAATGCACAGTACTCCCTTAACCCCACCTGCACGAATGTCCTACCCCACCTGCACGAGAGTGTTTCACAACAAAATGTTCTTGATATGTTCCATCATTAATAACACTAATTAGAAATATGTGTGGGTGTTCCAAATTTCGATGGAGTTAATAATATATTTGGATAAATTGGAAAAAAAAAACTTACGAAATTTACATTTTTGTGTCTATCTACTGTGAGTCAAAAATATAGCGATTTCTCAAAACTAATTAGCGAATAGCTCTTCTTCACCACCAGGGTGGCGCCGATGTTCAAAACTAATAATGCACTAATTTTCCTCCAAAATCCTCTAAGGAGATATATTTGGCTATTCATTATTGTTCCCAGTTACTTTAACTGCATGTAACAAAAATGCATCCAATATTGCATTTCCAGTTGATGAGAATTTCAAGAAATACTAAAATTCTTGAAATTAAAAATAAGGCGACTAGTCAGAAGGTCTGTTTTATTCCATATTCCGCCGGCCAAAAATACACTTCTCAAAATATTTTGTCTCTGTGTCTAGTAAACACCCTCGTGCAGGTGGGGTTTAACAATTCCAGTTCCAGACACTTGGTACCTTGCAAAATAGTTCGAACTGTTAAATGGTCCTTAGGGCATCCAATTTTTTCGAGATTAACTAACGTTCTTATGCTCATTCCTGGCGAAAATACTTTTGCTCCATTTGTTTTCAGAGGATATCTTTGAGACTGTCCTGCTATTTTTAACAATAATACCAACATGTTTAATATTTACGATTTTTTAAATGAACCAATCGCAAGATCGCAAATCAATATTTAACTAGATTTTCATTCTAAATAGGATTGAACTGTACACAGACTTAAAAAGCTGCCGAAAATGATACATCACCACGTATAATTCTGTGAACAATTTTAAGACAAATATTTAATGTCTAAATTCAATGCACATGGAAAAACACACTAGCAATGCCTCTTTTGTTCAAAATTGTTGACCTTGCACCGTTGACTAAATCTTGACTGGAACCATTTGTATGTCATGACTCATATCAAATGTTCAATTTAATTGAAAAAAAGTTGATAAGCGTCTGCAGCATCTTGAATGCATTCGCATGGGTCACCTATCTTTCCCTTTCTTTTTCTCACGATAAATTTTAATAATAATGATATTCTTTAGAAATTTTCTATGCTGCCTCTATTGAAGAAATCAAATTATGTGTACAGAAAAAAAGTTTTTTCTTTATATGTGTTGTCCATGAGAACAGCTGCAGTTGATCTCCTTGAATTAACTTATCCACTGGTTTTCAGAACCAGCAATTTCTTCTGCAGAGAGTATATTTCATACATTCCTCACCGATCTTCTATTCTTTCGCGCACTCACAATTTGTATCAATACTCTTGACATATATCGGGACTCTTTAGTTTAATTTACATGATCCTAAACTATTATAATTTAGCTGCATCATTTTTTGATTCCAGGTTATCACCCATGATTATGTCTTCATGGATCTGAGAGAAATTAGGTAACTTAATAAATATATCTAGTATAAATAATTACCCAGGAGCCCCATAATATCCATGATAGAAATTTTTAAAAAATCATTTCAGATAAAAATTAATTATTTACATATTATTTTAAACTTCAATTAATCCGATTATCTTATTGCAAATCCAACTATTCTTCGGAAAATATAAACCAAGCTTAGTTATCTAAGATGAGCACCAGATTCAAAAAATATACTTCAATCTTTTGGTACAGCAATGATTTTATACAGCAATGAGAATATATGTTTTATTCAATTTTTCCGGGAGAGTTTGACCGAAATATTGAAAATATGGAGCTCAAGAATTTTTGTCGTTTTCACTGAAGATGCAACCCCTGAAATGCCATCACAATTCGTGTCGTAAAGTTTCTGTTGAAAGAAAAAATCTTATGCTTGCAATAAGGGTATGCACCATACCGTATGTGTATCCTCATTATTCGTACAGTCTTATTATGTCATAAAAAATGACCAATCAATGTTTGTGTTTTAAAAGCACAAACAACCAAAAATCAAGAAACAAAACAAATTAAATCATGAAAATTTTTGCGGTTTTTCTATTTTTTCAAGTAATTTTTCTCAAAGTTAGCTTCAAAAATAACGATTTGGTCAATTCGACCACCCTAAAACTTCGAAATATTGCGTTGACGTAACCAAACTTTCTCTTCAGTGTTCCCAGCTTGCTTTTGAGCCTACTTTTCGAAAAACATCAAGCACTTTCTTCCGAAAAATGTTTTCATCGTGGCCTTGAAAAATTCATATTTTGAGTTTCGGGTCGAACAAATTGCCAAAAATAACGCCACTTAACCTTCCTTATTTGCTTCTGAACAGACTTTGCCAAAATTTTGAGCTAGTTGCAATTTAACCTGGAAGGATATTTTCTTAGAATGTTAATGTCCAAAATAACGGTGTTTTTGCATGTTACGTAGACAAAATATAGCACTTATTCGACAACAACCCACTGTAAAGTTTTGATATAACTATCTTATACAGTATACTTTAAAACTTAAGGTTTATTTCCAATATACTAACCCTCAGAGGATGTAGAGAATTCGTATTAGCTTCATGTCTCTCTGACTTTAGTTCATAGTTTATGGGATGTATATCATGCAAAAAAGTATCTTGACACATGTGTATGCAATGCATGAGGCTAGTTCCTACAAAATTGGCTAATCTGAATTTATCTTCGAGCCCTGTTCCGGCTAATATTTAATCAAAAATGTCAAATTATGAACACCATACCCTAAGAAGCACCCGCATTTTCCGACAATATACAATTCACGTACTTATTGGTGTTTAATCAAACCTAATTACTCTTTAAACCCCTGCAATCACAGAAAAAAAGATCTTTCGCCAAGGCACCAGAGCCGATATATCCGCTCTTCTTTAGGAACGTTGTTTACATAAAGCTCAAGGTAGTGACACTCCAATTATTTTGACAATAGGAAGTTGAATAAGTTATATTTTTCGCATTATTCAACCTCAAATCTAGAATTGATTTTTTAGTTCTAGAAAATCATTAGTTGGAGACAACCGACGTGTAGCATATCACGTGATTACCAAGTGGCCCCATTCTAGTCTTCAAAAATTTTTGTTTTATGAAGTACCCAACGCACACGCTTGCCTTACGTCCACACTTCAATCCAAGTATATCTATATATCATCAACCAAAAGTTATTTTTTTGAAAAGTAAAAAAAAATCTTGAAAAAATCAACAGATTTTCTATGAAAAACTTTCTGTTTTTTTGTCAAATTAAAGAATAAATACACTTTGTAATATTATTTTTTGTGGAGTTGATATAAGTAATCAGGTGACAGTAATTGGACACGATGTAGGGATTAATATACATTTCTTTTTATTTTTGTATTATTAACATGATTTTTCACGGAATATTTAAATGCCGAAAAAAGTTGAAATTTCACTTCAAAAAAAACAATATCCTGTCCCAAGATCAACGAACGAAAACTTTTCTTATTGACAGATCATCATGCAGCCAACACTTTCTAAAGTAATTAGCCTTTATAGCACAGGTGTATTTAGATGATTCAGTAACCTAGCAGTCCACTCTATTTCGAAAATAATTTTTCTGGAAGTAAAACTTCGTATGCGGAAAATCTCAAAAAATCAACTCTCTAATAGTCTCGAACAAACATATCCAATCAAAAAAAATTGAGTATTTTTTTCGGACCATCCAACACAGCAAAATTCTTTATTATGCAATTCCGGACGGAACAAATTCTGTGACATTTTATTTTCCTTTAAGAATTTTAGTAGCTTAGCCGACATATATTATCTCNTTTGAAGGTTTGTAGAAATACGGAAGAAAATTGTAATTCAAGAGTGATTTATTCTAGAAGAAAGTTGTTGCTAAATTGTTTATTAATTTATAATTTCAGAGGTACCAGAGGAACATGGAATTTCCATTTCATCTCTCATCGAAATCCATAGCAGGGATCGAATTTTTTCAAAATTTGACCAGATCGGGTCGGGTCGAATTTTTTTCTAAAATTTTCCAGGTCGGGTCGGGTCGAACTCCGACCCGAGTACTTTTTCGTCAGGTCGAAAGTTTTTTTCGACCCAGGTCGGGTCGGGAGAATTTTGTTCAAGGGGAGTGGGTTCGAGTTAAAAAGGAAATTGGGCTCGATATTAAGGGGGAATGGGCTCGATATTAAAGGGGAGTTGGCTCGAGTTTAAAGGGGAGTGGGCTCGATATTTAGTGGGAAATGGGCTCGCTATTAAGGGGGAGTTGGCTCGAGTTGAAAAAGGAGTGGGCTCGAGATTAAGGTGAAGTGGGCTCGAGTTTAAGGGAAAGTGGCTCGAGTTTAAGTCCGAGTGTGCTCGCGTTTAAGCGAATTCTGAGGGTTGCTACTAATCGATTTTCGGCAAAATTTTATTGCGCGTCTTTTGGTATAAATATTTTTTTTCAAAAATCAAAATTTAAAATTTTGACAAAAAAGATATAATATAATTATACTTCGGAAATTTGATTCTTAACTCCCACAGTCTTTTTACTGATTTCAACTTTTTAAAATTTAGGGTGTTCTAGTGAGGGCGCATTGACTGTAGTTTATTTCGTTATAAATGCAGGATCTGATAGAAGATTGATATAAAAATAATTTGAAAAACATCCAAATTTTTTTTGGAAATTCAAACTTTTAGCATCGCGCAATAATAAAGGGCAAATTGTGTTAAGCGAGAGAGTTCTAAAATGACCACATGGTGGTATTTGACAAAGTATTTCTAACAAAACTCAAAGCATTATGCTTCATACACTATTCCAAAAAATCGACATTTTCGTCGATTTGAAGATTTTTCTCTACGTTTATGTTTTTCGAGTTTATATATATTTGAGAATAAACATCCATTCATTTTATATTATTAAAACCACCATTGTCTAGCATGAAATCATGCGTATTGAAAAATTAATTTTTGAAAATTTAGCACAAAACCGACAATTTTTCGGCATATAAGGTATCGTGGTGTCAAAAAATTCTCAAATTTCAATTTGAAGGCACCAGCTCTAATAACAGGTCCAAAATTTTGCTAGTTTAGAGCTCTAAAAGACTGCAAGGTTGCTATTTGACAAGTACTTAATATAAAAAACCAGGAGCAAGTAGGTTTCATACCCCGTTTTCTAAAAATCGTCATTTTTCGTCGATTTTGGTGTGATTTAAGAGTCTTCTTGAGTTTTATTTGAAATAAAATTAAAAAATAATATTAGAGAGTAAGATCAGGGCCAATTGCGACCTTAAAACAGATCGAAACAAATTTTTTTTAAACCAATCAGAAAGCCGGATTTTACTCTAAATCCAAATATGACCGCAAAATTTTCGTGACCCCAAATTGATCAATATGTAGTTTTCGATTTTTAAGTTACGGACTAAACATCAAAAAGATGAGTCACCTTGGACAGCCTAATCTTCTGACGAGTTTTTTCGAATTTTAGTTTTTGACGGCCAAAAAAAAACATAATTATTATTATTTATTTATGATTGAATTGAAATTGCGCTAATTTGTTTAATTTTGACGCCATTGAGTTCAAAGTTGCATCAAAATCCTCCAAAGTGTTCGAATATACGGAAAAAATGATTGTGACAATTTAAAATTGTTTTGGTTTCTAAAAATTTTGTCGAAATTCATAATAAAAATGAAAAGTTGACATGGCCCTAAGAGACGGCGAATCAAAATTTCAAAAAAAACTCTAGTGAATTGTCAAACAAGTCTTGTGCTTCCATATGCAGTATGACTCATACTGTATGAGCCGATACTGTATCTCATAAACTCGCGGAAAGATATCTGTGGACACTGTTCTTATATCTTATAAGAAGTTCTTATATCCCTAAAATGAAATTTATATTTATACCACAAAACAGCCTTATATCAAAACGTCGAAAAATCCTTCACGGCAAAATCGACCATATCTAAGATAGGGATCACCTGCCCCATCCCTTAGCGTTCGTCTTTGACCTCGATCAGATATCTCGATATATTATTTTGGCCAATATATTGTGATTAATTTGGTATTGTGAGAAAATCAGAATGCGAAATTGTGCGATTGAGGCGAGTATACGTTTAGAGCGAAATTAACCTGATTTTATCGTGCTCGCGCCAGTCGCGCCTTCTAGAGGAAGCTCTCGAAACAAAGTTGAAACCAGGGAAGGGCATCCGAGCAGATTTTGCTGATCGGATGATCCGATTAGGATCGGATCGGAAATTTCGGGCCTCAAAATTTTTGCTGATCGGATCGGACCCGAGCTGGAAAAAAATGTGATCGGATCGGAGGCCCGATTTGAAATTTGCTGATCGGATCG
>SCLH01000281.1:409613-424705 GCA_004367855.1 Oikopleura vanhoeffeni | reverse complement strand
AAAAAAGTATTAAAATGTATGATTTTCGTGCGTTCTCTCTGTTCGAAAATCGTGGACTGGCACTTTTTGAGTCTTATTTGACATTCTGAAAATCTAACCTTTCAAAAACGTTTTCTGACGGATTTCAGAACTAGCCACTTTAAAGGCTAATTCTTCTGAAATCCTTTAGTTTTTTTTGAAGGCCTTTATTTTGGAACCACTTTCAAAGATCAAAAAAGCCTGTTTTTAAGGTTGATCCTTGGAAGCGGTCCGAAATTAAACGGCCATTTTTAAAGGCCATTATTTCTATTTTAAAGGACATATCTTAATACCGTAATAAGTATACGGTGTAAAATTCTTTAACACCGTATAAATCAGTAACCAACATGTAATAGTTCATACACGAATAATTGATAGGAATTCCTTATAGCAATTTTAAACCGTTTTATGTTTGTTTATAGCTGGTCCAGAAAATTGGTTTCAGTACTAAGATTTAACAAACTGCAGAATCACAAAACTGATAATACTCTCACTTTATCATCGAATTACTTTTCATTTGGTTGAACCGGGCTTAAGGGAGTGGGTGTCTCTGATTTGAGCCTCTTCCAAGGTCATTTCTCATCAAACTAGCAAACGTGATATTCCAAAAACATTTGTGACTAACAGAAACAACCTTCGCGGTAATTTTTAATTTAACAGGAATATGATACAATCCCACCTACGCCGACACCTACGCTTTTCAAAACCTTCTTAAAAAACACGCAGTTCGTCCTTTCTCCTTGAATTTTCACCTTTTTTTATTATTTTTTCGTGTCAGGCTTCGGAGAAGCCTTACAAATAATATAAAAGCGCTTTTGTTTCAAAATTTTTCTTTCAGCGGACAAAAACGCGAGGAAACAAAAAATTAAAATTTTGAAATGGTCAGTTCGGGAGGCTCAGGGAAAAGGTATCTCCTCCACCAGTTTAAGAGATACAGTTTCTACTCATACTTCATCTGAAAGCACAAAACTTGTTTGACAAAGCATTAAAGGGTTTTTTATTTAATTTTGCTTCGGCGTCTCTTGGGGGCCATCTCAACTTTTCATTTTTAGCCAAATTGTTTGAAATGGCCAGTTTGGGAGGCTCAGGCAAAAGGTATCTCCTCCAACAGTTTAGAAGATACAGTTTCGGCTCATACTGCATCTTAAAGCACAAGACTTGTTTGACAATACATTAAAGAGTTTTTTTGAAATTTTGATTTGACGTCTCGTGGGGGTCATGTCAACTTTTCATTTTGAGCCTCAATTTTTGACAAAATTTAGAAACCAGAAAAAATGCTTCAAAATAATTTTTTCCGTAAATAGAAACACTTTTAAGGATTTTGGTGCAATAAATCGATAATTTTTGTTTTCGTTTTTTGGCTTTTGTGGCCGTCAAAAGCAAAACTCCGAGTAAAGAACAATAATTTATTATGTGTGAGGCTTCTTTGGAGCCTGACACAAAAAAAAAATGAAAAATGGTGAAAATTGAAGGAGTAGGTACGAACTGCGTGTTTTTTTAAGAAGTTTTTTAAAAGCGTAGGTGTTGGCGTAGGTGGGATTGTTTCAGATTACTGTTGAATTCAAAATTACCGCGAAGGTTGGTTCTGTTAGTCAGAAATGTTTTTGGAATATCTTTTTTGCTAGTTTGGCGGGAAATGAACTTGGAAGAGGCTCAAATCAGCGACACCCTGTCCCTTTAGGGGGTAGCGGTCGCACTCTTTTAAGAGTACTTTGTGGTGTAAAAATAGCATGACATTGCTAGAAAACACTCAGAATGCATAAACTTATTGAAAAAACTTATTGAAACAAAAATCCGAAAAAATGTTCGAAATTTTTATTTTCGGGGAAATTGTTCTGAGTATTTTTCTTTGAAAAACATTGAAACGCAATTTTCGACCAGAAAACCTCAATAAGCTGTAAGCAAATTTTCTTCTCAACATCACTCAAGCTTCAATTTGATGGTACTTTCGACTTAATCCGACGACTTTCATTTTCTGAGTTTTCAATTCCGGTTTACAAAAATACGATTTTCTAGAATTGAGCAAAAACTTTCAAAATACCGTTTTCGCCAAAAAACCTGAAACAAATTTCTCCGTCTTTTATCAAATTTATACTGCCTTATGAAATTGAACCTTGGATCCTTAGGCTTTTGACGAGCGAAAATCATGAAATTAGGCGGTTTTTGCAGTTCCAGAAAAAAAATAGTCCGAAACTCAAAAATGTGTTTTCGCCAAAAAACGAGCATCAATGCTTCTGTGGTTCATGCCAAGTTTGAGTAAAATGGTATGCGAGCTCTAAAATCCTTAGAGATTTGAAATTTGATTAGCTTGTTCTAGAACTCGCCGTATGGTGGTGACCAAGGTCAGCCAAAAATTATTCTGATAATTTATTTTTGTAGATTGAGGATAGATCTTCCAAATTGCTATCTCAAAAGTTTCGAAGCTCTTTAGTATTCTGGTAAAGTGGAGTGCGAAAGTTCCATTATGCGACGGCTACCCCAAAATTTTGTAGGCAATTCACCAATAAAGGCGGAAAAAAATCAAGGCAAAAAATTTAAAAAAAAGGACATTTTACCGGTCAAAATTTTAAGTAGACGATTTGAGCAGGTCCGCGTATGCGACGGCTACCCCAAAATTTTGAGGCAATTCACCAATAAAGGCGGAACAAAATCTAGGCAAAAAATTTGAAAAAAAGGACATTTTACCGGTCAAAATTTTAAGTAGACGATTTGAGCAGGTCCGCATGGCCCGCAAGAAATTATATTCAGTACAAACTGTGGCCCGTGAAATTCTATGCAAGATGAGCAAATAAAAAGTAGAGAAAGCTAAATTAATTTAAAATAACATCTTTTGCCTACGCATTTTCGCCATTTTCGATGGTTAACCCTCCGAGGGATATAGCCTTCTGAAAGGCTAAAGTCACTTTAAATCACCCAAAAATGATGGAAAAAATGATCGCAGAAACTTCTCTTTAGAATACATTCTGAAATTTAACAATGTGACTCTTGAAATGTTCCCAAAAATTTTTTCGGATACTAGGTTCAAATTTTATGACAAATTGATCAAAAAGAGATTTTTCGCTTTAGTTTTACTTCCGAAGAAACACTTTTAAATCCAAATTTCAAATTAAAATTTCAAATAAGATTGTTTTTAGGAAAGTGTTTTGAGTACAATTTGCAAAAATATTAGCCTTCTGGACATATCTGAAGAAAAAATATTTTTTTGGGAGTGCAATTTTAAAATACCTTATTTTGATATTAGTATGGCCCATCTTATTTTGATATTAATATGGCCCATACTGTATGGGTAAAATGATATGTTTCAAAAAAATATATATTTTGTGAAAAAATGCCAAAGTGTTACTCTAATACCATATTATCCTTAATATTGTAATTATAATCAAATAATTTCATTGAATTGAGAAGACAACCAATTTTTTTTATAAAAAACGTGATTTTTTCATGAATTTTTTTAACTTATTTAAAAATATTTTTCGATTCCAAACAGATATAGTCAAACGGACAAAAGAAATGATATAAACTGAGCACTGCGCAGTTATTCAGATAAACATACATCTCCTGGAGCCTATCATGAGGAAGTATGACGTGGTTTAATTAACCTTGATTTTCAAACGTTTTTTTTAGAATTAAACATAAATTTCTAAAATATGAAATTTTTTTTCGAAAATTTAACTCTTCAACTTGATCATTAAGGAAAAATTGAAGGTTTATCTTATAAGAGTTTTCTGTAAACAACGCTAAAAGTTTAGCCTCCTGAAAGGCTATTATGCCTCGTCGGAACTTTTTATATGCTTCGGAGCTTAAACGTTTTTGATTAAAAAAATTTATCTCCTTTTTATCGAGTTTGAAGCCAGAAAATAGAGTTTTCCATTAGGCCTTCCGGTGCGCACCTTAGATAGGAAGTTTTGATAACTTGGAAATTTTTGTTTCAAAATCATGAAAATAAACTTGAAAGTTTTATTGGCCAAAACTTCCAAAAATTAAATGGCTATTTTTAAGCATACAGAGTTTTTTTCAATTGTCACTTTGTTTTCTTTTGATGGCTGGACAGCATTTTGCCGAAGAAAAAATGGACAAATAAACAGAGGCTTATTTACAATTTTTTCCCCGGAGAAAAAAAGGTACTATTTGGTGAAGAAAAAAAAGTGATAATTTTGATAAAAAAAAAAGTACCAGGTTAGCAGAAGCATAAAATCCAAAAATAAAATCTACAAAATATAAATAAACATATTTTTATATTCATATTGGCCAATTTATTTGAGGTCGAAAATTTCAAAAACTACAGAAATTGTCATATAAATTTCTTATTATTAACAAGATTATATGATAGAATCTTGCTTTCTACGTTTCCGCAAACGCGTGTAAGTGGGTACCCATAGCGAGTTACGAATGGTGGATTTCAAATTCAATCTGCTCGAAAAAAAATGATGACTCCGATTTTCAAATTGGTAACTTCGTTACAAGGACAAAGTTATAGGCCAAAAGATTGTTTAACCTTTGCAAAATCAGGGTTTCACGGTTTTTCAAGTAAAACCCTGAAAATAGTCTTAAATGAAAGAAAAGTGTCTAATCTTGTGTCCAAAAATACAATTATCGTGATTCAAACATATCAGATGTCTACAGGGCTGTAAGTACAAAAAAGTAGCGTTTTCAAATGAAACACGAGCGGAAAAAATGTGCTTAACCTTACGCAGCTATAAGTATGCTTAAAATGAGCGCAAAGCTCTAAAACCGTAGTGTGAGTATTTTTGAACCATCAGCTGCCTCCAAACAGCTACAGGGCACAATTGTCCTTATATGGTGATTAAGAGATATATGTGTNGTATAAAAGGGGTAGAAAAAGGAATATAAACGGGACAAAAAGGGGGAGGGAAAAGAAGCTTCCCCCTATCCTTAGCTCTGAATTTTCTATCCCTATCCCTCTTGGTTTATCCCTTCTATCCCTATCCTTTTTGGAAGCCTGTTGAGCAAGAAATCACAATGATTGTAGTGGATTTCTCAGATGTCAAGTTCAGCGACTAGAAGACTTCAAAGACCAAAAATTTCAATTGATTTTTTTCACTAACTGCACATCGGATAATAAAATTATTATTGCAAGGATATAAGCCTGCCGAGCTTTAATCCGGCCGAGCCGATTTTATACATCAAATACTTTTTCGAAAAATGAAATAAAATACAGGGGGGGGGCATATCGCGAAAGTTTTCCACCATAAAAATCGTTGATATTAGCACTGTTGGGACAAAAATGAAGTTTTTCGTTCTAAATGATGTCATAATTTCAAAAGTTGTTTTAATTTTATAACGAGTTTTACAATTAGTTTGAATAAAATATGATAGCAACATGTGAAGAATTAAGTACTCCACCAAAGCCATCAAACAAAAATTTAACAGAAAAATTAAGGAAATTTAATAATGAAATATGACGTCATTTTTGACGCACTATAGTTATTTGTGATAAAAACCTCAAGCGACAACGCGAATTCGGCGATATTTGCTCTATCGGCATTGCGATGATTTTAGCTAAAATCGTGAATTGCGTAGGGTTTTTCTGGCGATTTTGACAAATTCAGCGATATCGGGCCGGCCATATTAATGATAGGATGTGCAGTTAGTGAGAAAAACCACTTTTCAATTTCCGTCTTGGAGCTTCTACACCCGAGTTAGGGTGTTGTGTAATTCAAATCCACTATCGGATATGCGTAGGCGGATGAGAGCGACTGTATTAAGGTCGGCTGTATAAAAAATAATTATCAGAATTTTTTTTATATCAAAATTTTCGAATTTATGCGTACAATAACTTTCAGTTACCACAGTAAACGAGAGACAATTCTAACGATCCATTTCAAACCTACGCTCTAAGAAGCATAGAGACCTACTTAGCTGTAGTCGTCGAACTTGACATCTGAGAGATGCGACACTACGGTAGTGTCACTAACACCATTGATAATTTTTGCCAAATTAGTCTCCAAAATGAGACAATCTTTTAAAGTGTTCAAAAATAATTTAGTTGCACGGCTGCTATTCTTGGGCTTGTTCTTGTTCTTCATTGATTATACACGTAAGTAATTTATTTATTGATATTATGCAACAGATAATCAGTCTTTATGCAGTTGTGAATATGTTATTACCCGATCAATTTCCAGAACGAGCCAAAGCGGTCCCACAGGAAACAGAAGATAGTCAATCAAAAGAATGAATATTGTATGTTAAAAAAATTAGTAGAAAAATTATTTGAAATTGTCTGTTGCATCATTCATGAATAAAAATATATTTCATCGCTACAAATGAAATGTACTTAAGGGAGTACAAATGAAAGTACTTTAATGGAGCACCAGTACTGGTCGCATTTAGAGACTCAGATATGAAATTTTCCAGATTATTTTTAAATGTTCATTTTTTTCTGAAAGATGGGCAAAAAAGTTTATTGGTAGTCTTTTATTCTCATTGTTCACCAAAAAGTATTTTAATTATTATTATTATTCGTTTATTAGCAATCTCAGGGTACAGATTGACTACAATTGGATACTAGGCCACTTTATGTAAACAGCATTTCATCGTTGTTTTGGTGATTTATATTTTTACACTTATAACAGTTTTACAGTTAAGGGGTGGCATCGATCCGGCAGATTGGTACATTTTTTCAGAGCGATAAATGAAAGAAAAAAATGTGAAAATTTATTTTTTATTTTTTATCTTCAATAAAAGTGTCCATTCTTGCGCACGTTTATAACAACAACTAATTATGTGGGAAAATATAAAAAACTTTTCACGGTACATCCATTCCAACTAAACTCGACTACAGATTTTTTTTAAGACGATATTAATAAACTTCAGACATTGTCGGGTGTAATGCGCTAAAAAGTCTGTTTTTGTGTGCTAATTAAAAAAATTTCCTTGATATGAAAGTTTTTTTCCCATGAAAAATGGTCAAAAATGGCAAAAAGTAGAGAAAAACAACTTTTTTTGAGATAAAAATTGACCTTCAATTGCGTTTGAATAAAAATGTCTTACTATCTCAAGAAATGGCGCCTATTACACCCACAATTTTATTTAGAATTTTTGACCAGCATAAAATTTTTAAATATTTAGTGCCAAATGGCACTTATCGAGTGTACCACCGAGCGTTAAAATTTCATCAATAGTTTAGAAATGAAAATCGCGCGACCAACTCATTAGTTGACATACGGATATTTAATAGATACCAAAACATTTAATATGTGATTCTGCCTGATTTTTTCATAATTTTCATAATTTTTCTAAAAAAGTCGACAGAAAATGAGAAATAAACATATTATGTTTTTAAACAGCAGTCAGAAATATGTAGACATGCATTAAAAAGTTAAAGTGGCTATTTTTTTAGCTTTTATCCATAGATTTCAAAAAAACGATCAGAAAAAATTTGGACAAAAAATGCGGAAAATTTTCATATAGTTGAGTTTTTGAAAATTTTACG
The DNA here is from genome assembly GCA_004367855.1 of Oikopleura vanhoeffeni. Taxonomy (NCBI): domain Eukaryota; kingdom Metazoa; phylum Chordata; class Appendicularia; order Copelata; family Oikopleuridae; genus Oikopleura; species Oikopleura vanhoeffeni. Next base: position 417,234 of record SCLH01000281.1, on the reverse strand, counting down.
AATTCAAAAAATAAAGTGCGGACTCAAATCTTCCCTAAAATAGGCAAAAATTATAAGATAGATGCACATTTATTCTGGTTCAGCTAACGATATTGAGCAGAAAAAAGTAAGCCAACTAATTAATTTCGTAAGTAATTGACTCCAGTCTGCCGAGTCGATGCCACCCCCTTAAAGATAATATTAACAGTTACAATCAGGGGTCGGCAATACTTGTCATGTCCTTGTCCTCCTGTCCTGTCCTGAATTTGAGGACAGGACAAGGACAGAACATAATGAAACATGTCCTTATTTCTGTCTTTGGCTTGAGGACAGGACAAGGACAGAAAATAATAAAACCTGTCCTAATTTCTGTCCTGTGAAAATTATATATTTTTTGAGTTTAAATTTTAGAAAAATATATTTAAATCTTAAGTCTGAGTAGCTCGGTTAGTGGTACGCTGTAGCGCGCTGGACTTGTTTCCTACTCTTTAGGGTTCAAATCTTTCAGCAGTGTTAATTTTTCAAATTCTATCTTTAGTAAAAATATAGAATAACCTGATTCTTCACAAATATTTAACTGGCTCTCTTAGCAAAAACGTGAATTCAATATTTTGTGGTAAATTTAACCCGAATAGTTTAATAAGATTTTTAAAATGGTTAGTATTATTAACAAAAAACACTGTGTAAAATGCTTGAACATTGGGCTAGCCAAGGATTTTTCAGGTTGCTGTAAGTCGGCTGGAATAATACCATCTATCATATTAGATCATGAGAAACAGATTTGAAATCTCAAAATTTGGAGCACTGTCAATCTTCGACCTTTTAAGAACTCTTAAGAAGTCGAAAAAAAAGTTTCTAATTTGATGTTAGAAAATGCTACAAAATTCAGAGCTCATAGAAAATTTTACTAGAATTTTTTTGGAATCATAAATTTATCTTGAAAATGCTTAATTAAGGGGGCGTGGGCGTTAGATTCTTTCATCTAATTTTTGACAAAAACTTCAAATGATGTCGTCATTTCAAAAATCGGCAAAAATGGAGATTATAAAAATAAAATTTTTTTGAAAAAATTTGAAAACGTGGCGCTAAAGAGTAAAAGACACTTGAAGGATTTTTTTGTTTAGCGAAAAATCTACAATTTTTTTGAGAAGTTATTGAAATATCAGATATTACTAATAAAACCATCAAAAAATGATTCTTAGTCTCAAATTTAGTTTAAATTAAATTTAAATACACTTCTTGGCTATTTAAGTACTTTATGAAAGACGAAAAAAATTCTTATTTTATGTAAGAAATTGCTACAAAGTTTCAGAACTTTTAGAAGATTCAACTAAATAGCTTCTGAGATTTTGGAATTTTTTTGAAATTGCTAAATTGAGGGGGTGTGGGCGTTATAATCCTTCATCTAATTTTTGACAAAAAATTCTAATAATGAGAAACAGAGCTTTTAAAATTGTCACAAATGGAGAGATCAAAATAGAAAAATTTTGATGTTTTGAACATTTTTAAAAATGAGGCGCTTTACTCGCAGACTTTAGACATGAATCTGTACCCAGACTCGATACTTATAAATCGAGCCATATTAGCAAAGTTTCATTATCAACATTCATTTTTCAATAGCTTAAAATAATATTCAGCCAATTTGCTATACAATTGAAAAAACAAAAAAAAATTAAAACGAATTTAAAGGCACTAATGAGGATAAGAAAACAAAAAGTTCATCACAAAAAGTACGATTAAATGGTGTATGGCGACGCGTCGCCATAAATCGAGTCTACGAGCTAAGAGTGATGGATACTAAAGAGCATTTTTTTGTAAAGCGAAAAAAATTTTGAAATGAAATTCGAAATCATAAAAATAAGTTGAAGTTTAAACAATTCAATAAAAGCTAGAACAAATAAAATAAAGGACGAAAAACTTAAGTTAAAATAACAGAAGTTTAATTCTCTAATTTAAAATTTTATAAAAAAATCGCTTTAAATTTTCTGTGAGCTAATAGAAATAATACATTTTCATACAATTAATTCAATTTTTACGCTTGTTTTTTAACAAATCCATCAAATTTCAATTAAGAATTGTATTTTAAAAATGTAAATTTTATAAGAATTATAAAAATCAAAGGGAAATTATAGTTTTATTTCAAAATAGGACATAATATTAAAATTAAAAATGAAATAAGAATTCAATAATTTCAAAGTAATTTTAAAATATAATATTTTTGAAGATTTTTTTAAATTAGAACTTTCACTCAAAAATTGTTAATTTTATTGAAAATAGTAAATTCAATACTAAAATTATAAATTTTATATCCCCTTATACCAATGCCGGGAGCGAAAAAAGATGGGTAGTCGCTCTACGCCTTTTACCCCCAGGCTGTGAGGGCGATAGTGAGTCTGAACAAAAAATGTAATACGGTCGGGTCCCTGGACTAATATTTTATAACTTCGAACATGTTGAATCAAAAACAGCGGTAACTTAAAAGAAAAATACTGCTCAAACAATAACTTATTAAGAGCTGGTTCTTAAGAGTCGGTTAACAACTACCGTTTCCTCCCACCTTAACGTGATACCTAAGAAATATAACAAACCTCGGTGTGAAACCACTAAAAATGATAAAAAATGAGAGGTAAGGGTTCTCAACTACCGTTTCCTCCCAGAATTAATTTAAATACTATATGATTCAAATTGATTGTCCCAGTGAAAAAAGGCCGTTATTGTTTCAACCCACAACACACCTGGAAAGGATTAAAAAATTGCTCATGTTTGGTCTTTTACCACGTGCATAAATCCGAGCTGCCAATTGGCTAATTAATTGTCGCACTCTTGGCCAATGACGAGATTTGTATATTGTCATCACGAAGTGCCCTAGATTCGACCTGCTAAAATGCAAAAAATGGTCTCAAATCAAAATTTCGATATGCATCGAATATATANAAAGAAAAGTACTTATCAAACAGACAATATCTATTTAATTAGTGCTAATCAATTGACTGAATCATTAAATTGAATATAATTTCACACAATTGAAAAATATCAAAAGCACCAGAACTTGACAATTAAGCAAGATATTAAAATTTCAGAAACAGTTCTAGATGACAAATTTGGTGTATATACATTTGGTGTAGGAATTTGACCAAAAATGTCATTTTACCCGGTGAACTTGAGGCCATTTTTTTGGATTTGACGGACAAAAATACGGCGCAAACGGCTGTAAAAATGTTACCCAATCACAGAGCAGTATTTGAAAAATTCGTTCGGGCAAAAATTGTTTTTTCGAGAGTTGATAACCCTACTTCATTTTTTATTTCAATTTATTATAGGAATTTTAATGTTACCTGTTCACCTCCAAAAAAGCACCGTGCCTCCCCTGTATAACGTCATTTTGAAAGCCCACGCGTTTTTTATATTTTTTGAGCAAAAATTTTGTTTCTGTCCCCATACCGCCGAAAGTGCCAATATTGCCGAAATTGTTTTGCTAAAAACATCGGCGATATTGCCATCCCCCTGTAATATATTCTATCCTCGATTTCAATCACTAAAAATGCATAAATTGATATTATTTTCAGTTTCCCGTAATAAGCGCTCAAATTAGCGCCTAAAATAGGCTTTGGGTGTGAAGCGAAATTCTCGTTTATGGATGTGAGGACTCCTCACTGAGGAGGTTAACGGTTCAAATTATTCCTTTGAAAAGTTTTTCTTCCTCGAAAACAATTGGCTCCGATTTCAAAATACCGCCCACGCATTTATGGTTCAGCTTGATGTTCTCAATAAAAAACTGCAATAAACTCATTTTTAAATACCCCGTTAAAAGACTACTCCTTGAAATATTAAGAGATTAGACTGATGATATGTAGGCTACTGTACTTGAGAACTTACGGTAAATACTGGTGTATAAACAAAGAAGAATCAAAAGAGAAAATTTAAATGNAAATGGAGAATTCTCGACAACAATATCAATTAAGATCCATGGGTCCAAAAAGACTCTATTATCGAAGGAAAATACGAAACTCTGGGAATTTACTACCAAAAATTTAAAAACCTGTATCTTTAGAAAAAATCTTTTACTATGAAAAATGTGTAAAACGTAAACATCTTAAATTTTCAGTTATTTTTTATACAGTAAAAACGGTTAAATTTTTTAAATACGTATATGTATAATTTCCTATAAAAATGTGCGTAGGCAAAAACCAGTCGTACAAGTATTTAACAAATGAAACCGTTTTCACTGTATACAAAATAACTGAAAATTTTAGATGCTTATATAGTACACGTTATAATAATTATTACGTATTAAAAAACTGGGCCAAAAATGAATACAGTATGAATGAAAGTTATATCTACAGTAACGTTTTTTTGTAAAAAACCTTATACTCCTATGTTGTACCTTTTGTAGTTTATATTATAAAAATGAGAAATTTCAAAAGTCAAAAATCGGGTATCGATGTTTTCGACCCATCTTGTATAGGATTTTTTCTGGTCATTTTAAAACCAAAAAAAAATATCTACGAGGTTGTTTTAAAAAATCGATAACCATTTTTTATTTTTGAAATTATAGCAAAAGATATGTATTAAAAAAAAATTGACCAAAAATGTTTACTTGTTAAAAATTTTTTTTGTCACTACTCACAAGTTATTATACTCGTAATATTATACTGTATTTCACAATTTAGTTGAATAATATGCTTTAACTGAAAATTATACAGCATAAGTTTTTTGGTTTGCTTCACTTTTGTAGGCCAATCAAATTTGTCCGGAAAACAAAAATGACTGGCAAACCAAATAACTCCACTCATTTTATTCAAAATGGCGGAGGTAATTTTTTCTTACAGTTTTTTTTATTTTGAGGTTGACTAGGGTTTTTTAAGCAACCACCCTTATGCATGACGATCACGGAAAACCCATAGACGATATCGAGAAAGGTTTTTCATGCAACTAAAAAAGCTCAATATAGAAATTTTATTAAGTTGATTTAACATCCGGTTTACCGGATATAAACCGGGACGTAATTTTTCGGAAGGTTCGAATCTCGGTGCGCCCACATTTCCCCCCTAAAATGAGCCGGCAAGTTAAATTTTTTGTTTCGTCATTCATATAACGATTTTTTGAATTATATCGATCATGATGCCCGAGGAACACTTAATTTTTTTTCCCATGTTTTTTAAAGCAAAAAAGATTTTAGTGTTTCTCGGGCATCATAATGGATATTATTTAATTTATATATTTTGATGAGTTTTCGGGAAAAAAAATCGATTTCTGTTTTTTTTACTCACATTTTAATAAAATGATTTTATACTGAAAATGGCTATGGATATCCGGTTACCAGTAAACCGGTAGTCGCAAAAAAAAAATCTGCATAGCTTTTTTCGTTGGCAGTGAAATGCAAAACAACGTTTCTTGATATCGCTTATGGTTTTTCGGTAATCGTCATGGATTAAGTTGGTTGCTTGAAAATAATTACCTAAGCTCAAAAAAATACAGTTTTTACCATTAAACGGAACCATTTTCGTTGGAGGCAATAATTTCCGAGTTTACTGTTTTCGCAGTCCTACCTTAACAACGATGTGTACGAACCGCAACGTTTCGTTACAATTGAGACGTTGCTTTCAAGCATGAAGTTATTTAATTAAAAATGGCGCAAAAGCTTCTTTTAAACGCTAGCTTCTCTTAACTGCTATTATTCACCATGATTCATCTCGTCAAACCCACTCAAATCTTCTTCTCAAAAACAGGGCTTTTTTTCGTATTTATACTCAAATTTGATTTTCTAAAAAGGCTATTTTCGGAATTAAAACATTCATTCTGATCCCTGGGTCCAAAAAATGAATTTCCCAAGAATTTCCTATTCTACCGGTATATCTATTACGGGACTTCCTGTTCGTTTTTTACTAGATTTTTAGCGTACTTTTATATAATTCGACGTTTGCAAATATCTCATCCGATTTCATTCTTAGATAGCTCAAACTGAGCACAAATATCTCGTGAAGAATAAAATTAACCAATTACAAAATTGTTCCATCGGACCATTTTTTATGTTTTTTCTAAGATTACTGAAATTTTTTAGTTCTTATTTTTCTACAAAAAAATAGAAAACAATGGTCGTATTCGGACTCACTTTTTTATTTTATTAACCACAAGATATTTGTGCTCAGTCAGAGCTATCTAGGAACGAAATCGGATGAGTTGTTTGTAAACGCCGAATTGTTTAAAAAATTTCGCTAAAAATCTAGTAAAAACCGACCAGAAAGTCCCGTAATTGATATCTAAGAAGATCCCGAGACGACTAATCTACTTTTTAAAATTTGCTATCTAAAAAGATACGATAGGTGCGTCGGGATATTTTAAGATATTTTCCCATTTATTAATTTCTTAAATGTTTCTGAAGTGCTGAAATGCTCAGTGAAGCCAAAATATTGTATTAAATGAATGTATTGCTTTATTTATAACTATTTATATCTAAGAAGATCCTGAATCGACTTTTTGTAATATTTGGTAGTCAAAAAGATAGAATAGGTGCGTCAGTATTCTTTTTGATATTTTTCGATGTAAAATTTTTTCATATAATGTTGGCAAGATTGGCGTAACCGACGTAAGGCCATAATATTGCTCAAATAATGTATAATATTATATCAATAACGGGGGCTCCTGGTCATTTTTTACTAGTTTTTAAGCCAAATTTTTAATTTAATTCGGCTTCAAAAATCAACTCATTCGATAACTTTCTTAGATAGCTCAAACTGAGCACAAATATCTTGTGAAAAATAAAAATAGTTCGGACCAATTTATTTTATCTTTTTCCTGAGATTACTAAAATTTTTAAATTACTAGTTTATCTTAAAAAATTGGTAACAATCGTCGGATTCCGACCAATTTTTAAATGCAATTATTAACCATATATTTGTGCGCTGTTTTAGCTACCTAATAATTCAATCGGATAAGTCGTTTGCAAAAGCTGAATTAAATAATATTTTTGGCTAAGAATCTAGTAAAAAATGACCAGGAGCTCCCTCGAAGATCCTGCCTGGTGTCATTTTTATCTTGAGCGTCATCACTTTGAGCCAGTGTCCAATCATAATACCCGATTGTCGACTCAATTCAAGAATCCCGCGATTTGATTGGCCACTTTATCAAATTGATGAAAATGACACTAGGCAGGATCTTCGATATCTAAGAAGATACCGATACAACTATTTTTTTTGATATTCAAAGGGATAGAACAAGTGGGTGAGGATCTTTTAAGATATTTTTTCATGTATTTATGTCTAGAATGGTTCGTTAGTACCATAAGTTCCAACTAAAAAATCAACCGGTTTTCCGTAAGGCTATAATAATGTGTATTACTCAATTGTCTAATTATCTATATCTAGGAAGATCCCGAGACAACTGATCTTGTTTTATATAATTTTGATATTCAAAAAGATAGAATAGCTGCTTGAGGATTCTTTTGACATATTTTCCGATGTATAACTGTCTAAAATGTTTCATATATGTGAATTGTAACAGGTCTGTTTTTTCCATTATGCAATGTAGGCCATAATAATGTTATTGCTCATATAATTTCTAATCATATATCTATTACGGGGTCCTCTGGTCGATTTCTGCCACTTTTTCAGCCGGCATTTTTGTATAATTCGGATTTTTGTAA
>SCLH01000281.1:345281-397038 GCA_004367855.1 Oikopleura vanhoeffeni | reverse complement strand
CTTTTGGCGGTCTCTTGGGGCCATGGCCAACTATTTTCATTTTGGCCTAATTTTGACAAAATTAGAACCATGAAAAAAGCTTCAAAATAATTTTTTCGCGTAAATACAAACACTTTAAGGATTTTTGGTGCAATTTTTAACTCGCGTAGCCTCAAAAGGTTTTTGCGGCCTGTGGCCCGCCGAAAGCAAAATTTTTAAACAAAGCGCTTTTGCATTATTCGTAAGGCTTCTCCCACAGCCTGGAACAAAAAATAATAAAAATGATGAAAAATTGCCGTGTCTTTTTAAAGAAAGGCTTTTTAAAGCGTAGGTGTCGCCCGTGGTGGGATTTGTATCAGATTACTAAGTTAAGTTCAAATTACCGCGAAGGTTGGTTCTTTTGTTGAGTATCAAATGTTTTTTGGAATATCACCTTTTGCTAGTGTTGGTTTTAGGAAATGCCTCGGAAAGAGCTCAAATTTTTGGCGACAACCCACTCCCTTCAAGGAGTCAAAGGGGATTTATACGCATTTAAGGAAAATGTTTTTTTCTAGAGCAAATTGTTTTTCTTGATCTTTATGTTGTTTTCGATGCTTTGAATAATTCTCTACCAAAATCGAATTGTCGTTTTGCTGATCCTTAGTTTCGAAGACTTAAACTTACGAATTTAAATTTTCTAGAAATTTTGAAGATTTAATATACGAATAAATGTTTAGAAAACAATTTAAAAAAAGCTTGCTCTAAGTGCTGGTGAGACTTATTTTTTTGCCGTAAAACCTCTTGGCAGGTTACTGAAGCGTTTCTGGACAATAATTCTAGTAATTATTGTCTCTGTATTTGTGTACCGAATTTTCAGGAAAATAAGTAGCAAAAAAGGGGGGTACCGCAACAGGCCGTTGTACATAATCGGCGTTGTACATAATCGGCCGTTTGTACGGTAAAACCCCCCAAATAAGACTGCGTTTTTTTGACCGCTGTCTATATAAAAATATTATTTTCTTTTTTTTGTGCTGATGTGGAAAATTTGCGTATTTTCTCGTCATTTTATTTGATTAAATTTTCATACAAAACCAGGCTTACCAGTATATGCAATATTTTTTGAGTCCAATAACTGACAATTAAACAAATAAAACCTTTTTACGCGCCAAAAACGATCGGAAATATCATCTTGTCAGGTGATGATCGGTAGAGATAATCAATTAAACATTTTGTACGTAAAAAGTTGACTGTTGCAAAAAATAAATTATGCCATTTTAAGGAGTACATTCGTCTTTTTTCAAAAAAATACGACATTTCTTCTATAGTACGTGGTCAATGGGGATTATGATGCATTTTTCATGTGGTATGAGTTCAAATTTTCTAAGCTTAGTATCATAGCGCAGCCAGTCTGCTTTCTATTCGTAGAAAATTTCCTTAAATAATAATTTCCTAAAACCATATAGATCGCATTTATGACGTCATTATTACCGCAACTACAGCAGTTTTTTTTCTAACATAAGAGAAATCTTATTTCTTTTTTCTATATCAACCAGAAATTTTTTGGCAAAACTTTTTCCTGACGTGTGGACCCTCCTGCATATATATTAATAATATTCTGTGGTGTACGTGCTTTTAACTCTATATTTCAACGCAAAAAGTTATTCGGGGAGCAGTGGTCGAGAATAGATGACGGATATATTGGGATCATAACAGGATTTCCTGTTGGGATATTTGGCATAGTGCGAAAGGGTCGTCATCGATATACGTGATGTGTGCTCTATGTGAGACTCTAATCGCGCGCAAAAGTATACTAGTGGCATGCTCTTATCAGAAATGGGCTGTGCGATAACATTGCTGCCCAACGCACCATGTTCTGAAACCTGCCCAATTGTTTCTTTTCCGATTCGGTCCAAAAACATTCCGATTCGAGACGACCTTTTCTCATACCACAATTCCAAAAGGGAATCCTGTTATGAGTATCGGACCAATCAAACGGTCTGAAGAAACCTGAATATGAAGAGAAAAGAATTAATTGAGCGTAGGGCAGCATGTTATCGCAACTTGGGACAAGAATCTAGAGAAACTGTATGGGCGGATGTAGATTATGCATACCCTTACCGCCCTCACCCAAGTGGCTCTTAGATACTCAATATTTCAGGAAATAGATTTTAATAGTCAATTAATTTTTATTGTTAAATTTACTAAGGGAAGGACTGCGTATATATGACAAAACCAACATGTATTCTGAGTTTGGGCGATTTTTGAGGAGAAGGTTGCTTGTATCGAAAGATTATACTTCGTATGAATAGTTACTCAGGCGTCATTTCCCTGACCCAGAAAAAATAAAAATAGTGATCACATGGATTTCCTAAAAATACGTTAGGTCCGTTTTTTTAGGTAGGGCCCACGGGTAGTGTCAACGGGGGTAGTGTTGTGAAAAAAGTTTTTCTGAAAGTGAGAGAACTATACTAAATCGACGCAAAAAAAATCGATTTCGTGATTGTTTTTCGCCGACTTTTCATTGAGTGGTTTTTTCACCAGAGGCGCGCCAAACTTTGAACTAGGTACATTTTTTCTGGTTTAAGCTACATATCAGATCAAGTTCATTCCAGGGGAAAATTAGTCTATTAATACTAATGCTAAATAATTACTCCGGTTTAGTTTTTCAAAAAAACTTAAAATAGAGTAAGATAACCTTCAATCCTGCATTATGTATTATGCGTATATTTCGTTTTGATTCACAAAAATGAAAAATTTACACCGAGAATTAAAGATCCGAAATTGTTATTAAGGAATCGAACCTCAGAAAAAATATTTTATTCTGGTTTAGCAGTTTTCTTCAGGAAAATGTACCTAAGTGGACAAAAATTCACATTTTTGAAGTCATCTACTGTATTTTCATTTTTTTCAAAAAACTAAACCGGAGTATTATTAGCTTAGTTATTATAGTGGGACTTAATTTCCTGGATTAACTTGATCTGATATGTACTTAATCCAGAAAAATCTAACTAAAGTTTCAGTTTGGCCGCCTCTGTGGAAAACCACTTTATGGAAAAGTCGGCGAACTATTCACCAATCGATTTTTTTTCGTCGATTTAGTATAGTTCTCTTATTTTCAGAAAAACAATTTTTCACAGGACACTACCCCCCTTAAGGGTATTCTGTTTTGAGAGAACCAGACTTAGGATAGCGGACAAACGGTATTTTTTCATCTTGAATCTTAACCGAATTTGTAGTAGTTTGTAAAAATTTTTTCTTTATTTTTTCGGTGGATTACGGTTCACCGGTAATTCGCAAAAAAAACGTTTTTTTCGGTAATTTTGAGCAATTTCGGATGACTGATTCGTCACGTGATCTACCTAGGGAGTCAAAAAAATTTTTCTACGTATATTTTTTTTCCAAGGGTTTACCATTTGCCAAAAAACCATTTGTCGTATCTTGTCTGTTCTCCCAGTCGAAATCAAACAAGTGGGGCCTACCTTAAAAAAAAGAGACCCTTAACAATTCCGCCAATATTTTCTGACGTCATCGTTAAGTTAAGTATGGAGTAACTATTCATACCGAAGAATTAATATCGATATATGGACAAATCGAACAAACTTTTTAAAAGATTATTTTCGCGATCAAAAAACATATTATTTGTAAGCGTGTATTAACATTTGAATTTTCCTTCGTTTTTTGAACTATTTTTTCGTTTGGAACAAAACTTATTTTTCTTTGGGAACAATGAAAAATCCTTCAACGAAACTGATGAGATTATCACAAAAACCGGTGTTTCGTATCTAACTGGAAACTAAAAAAGCTGTGGGAAAATTTTGCTTCACCAGTTTACCGGTTATTCCGGTTTTCGAAAAAAATTGGTGGGAGGGGGAATAAAATTTTGAAAACCATCAATGACGGCTTTTTACTTTAACTGCATTTAAGGGGTTGTCCCATGCTGGAAAGGCTTTTTTCGAAGTCGCTCATTACTTATAAAAATCTCAGGAATGTTGATTGTAATCTCGGAACACATTTAACTTCTGACTTTTTTTTCATAGCATGTTCGAACCAACCGGTTAAATGAGTTACCGCGAGCAAAAATTTTTTTTTTTGAAATTTTATTTATTTTTTCGCCTTTATTTTCAAAAGAACGTCATTTTCGGAATGTTAACAAGCCTAAGGGTGGTAGGCAAATGTTGCTAAAGGATTTTTTTTGAATTTGGCTGCTAATTCTTCAAAAAAATGCTGCGCGAATCGAAAATTTTGAAATATGAAGTGATAATTAACAACTTAAATGCCGCCCAAAAGATTCCTTGGGTACGGTTTGCTTGAAAAATATTAGCAACTATGGTCTTGATTTGAACAAAAACGGTGCTAGAATCAAAAAAATAATTTTGTTTTGAAAAAGTTTAAATTTTTTTCTAGAAATCCGCTTGTGTTCAAAAATCAGACCCATAGTTGCTATATCGTTTTCCAGCAAACCGTACCCAAGGAATCTTTGGGGCATTAATTGTCTAATTCTCACTTTCATATTTCGAAATTTTGAATTTCCGCGCACTTTTTTGTCGATTTACAGCCACATTTCGGAAATTCCGTACAACATCTGCTCACCACCCCTTGAGCTTGTTACATTCCGAAAATACGTTGTTTTTGATTAAGCGGAAAAAAGAAATAGACTTTCAAAAAAAAATTGCTCGCGGTTAACTCAATTAACGGTTTGGGTTGAACATGCTATGAAAAAAGGTCAGAAGTTAAATGTGTTTCAGAGATTATACGAACTACTTTTCCTGATATTTTTATAAGATTTTTATAAAGAATTAAAAAGTTATGCCTTTCGAAAAAAGCCTTTCCAGCATGGACAACCCCCTTTAAAGGGAGTGGGCTGTTCGCAATTCCCAATATCATTATTTCAATATTCCAAAAAACATTTGTTTTACTACAGACCAACCTTCGCCGTAATTTTGAACTTAACAGTAATGTGATACAATCCTACCTACGGCCGACACCTACGCTTTTTAAAAGCTCTTTAAAAGACACGCAGTTGGTACCTACTCCTTCAATTTTTCATCAATTTTTATTATTTTTTGTTGTGGGGCTCCGAAAAGCCTAACAAATCGTGCAAAATTGCTTTTGATTTAAATTTTTTGCTTTCGGGGACAAACGCAAAAAAAATAAAAAATTAAAATTTTGAATATGATCAGTTTTGGGAGGCTCAGGCAAAAGCTATCTCTCACCAGTTTGAGAGATTATAATTTCGACTCATACTGCATTTGAAGACACACAAGACTGTTCTGACAATAAACTAAGTTTTGATTTGCTGGCGTCTTGGGCATGTATTTTTCATTTTAGCAAATTGTTTTGGTCTTGAGTGAAAGCTTTCTTTTGTTCGCTTTTGCAGAACGAAGACGTAACAAAACTAAGAGTTTCAATTTGTTGGGTTTGGATGCACTTTTTGAGGCCTAAATTTTTGGACCAAAATTTAGAAACGAGAAAAAATGCTTCAAAATAATTTTTTCCGTAACATAACAAACACTTTTAAGGATTTTGGTGTGCAAATTTTTAACTCAGGTAAGCGTCCATAAAGAAAAACAAATGAAGCGGCAATTTCAATATCTAAATCATAAATAAATCAATAATTTTAGTTTTCGTTTTTTGCCGTGTTTGGGCGCCGAAAGAAAAATTTTAAATAAAAGCATATTTTGCATTATTTGTTAGGCTTCTCCGGAGCCTCACGCAAAAAATAATAAAAATGATGAAATTGAAGGAGTAGGCGTACGAACTGCGTGTTGTTTTTAAGAAGCTTTTTAAAAGCGTTGTGTCGGCGTAGGTGTGATTTATCAGAATTACTGTTAAATTCAAATTATCGAGAAGGTTGGTTTTGCTTGAGTAACAAATGTTTTGGAAATATCACCTTTTGCTAGTTTTGCGGGAAATGGCCTCGGAGATGGCTCAAATTTGCGACGCAACCACTCCCTTAGGCGGCCGTGTATTGTGGTACCGATTTCTGAACGAAAAACATGGTTGCAAACACATCCGAAGTTCGAAATTTATTTTTGGAGGTAAACAGGAGGTTTCGGGACAAAACTTGGCGGGGTTTTGTCTAACTGAGAAACCGGAATTACCCGGTTAAAAACTAAAAATCCGGTATCTCGAGAAACCGTAGGCCCTAAGAGTTCATTTTAGCATTCAAAGTCACTTAATCAGGCAATAGATCAGACAATTTTTCAGAGGTCAAATTTTGTAATATGACACCAAAAGGTCATATTGACCAAAATTCAACCTATGGGGTATATTACATATCAATGAAAGAAAAAATTTTATGTCGATTCCAAAATTATAAAATAAAATTTTTTTGGATGTGATAATGACCCCGGAATGTAAATATTGGGCATTTCGGCCTCTAAGTTTCAAAACCTCGATATTTTGGTAATATCACTGGTTTTTTCGAAAAACAAAATCGGTGGAGGAATAAAATTTAAAACATCAATGGAGTGTTTGAAAAGTTCACCCATAAAAGTATTATCTTTAAGTTTGAATTATGATTAGTTCTCTTTAAAACGCCAATTACCGGTGTTTTCAGCTGACTCCGGAAACAGTAGACCTGGAAAAGATTTTTTTCATTGTTAAAGTTTGGTGGCTTATCGGATGCAAAAAAACCGTTTCTCGATACCTTAACTAACGGTTTTTTTCTCCAGAGGGGGGCACCTAAAAAAAGTTACCCTTATTTTCAAAAAGTTATTCCTTAATTTTTTGAGTTGCAGTTCGGATGAAAAATTACAAATTATGGCTGTATTTTTACTCTTTAGCACCATTTTTGATTTTGTTTAAAGTTTGACAAAAATGGACAAAAAGATCATTTTTTCAGATTCACAAAAACGCAGAAATTGGTGTATCGTCACATTTGACAGTACCAGACTGGATACATATCAGAATACGGAGGTTTTTGCTGGTAAATACCCGGTTTAATACGGTATAATTGACTAAAATCCTTTTATAACGACGACTGATATAAATAATGAAAATGATCAACCGAGTGATGGAATTTTTCGGAACCAAATGATTATAAGCTAAATAAGGGGGAAAAACTGCTGATATTATATTTTAACCGTCTTTGTTACCATCCAGCGCTATCACATCCATGAAATTATCGAAAGAAACTAAACAAGAATCGAGATAAGTAACTGTTTTTTTATTTAATAATTTCGCCTTTTTGCAGAACTTTTGTTCGTTTCTTATTATTCAATTTTTCAACAACAAATTAATGTACTAAAGATTTTAGAGACTTGTTGATTATACTGTGTTTATCCGGCTAAGATACAAAACGAAAAATAATCTTGGCCATTTTTCCAGTGGCGTTTCCTTTAAGAAGGACAAAACGGGGCGGTTAAAATTGTAGTGAAAAAAAAATTAGTACCATAATGATGGTTTTAGCGAAATTGATTTTTTCTTGACTTTGAGCTATAGCAATAGTCTGATTCGCCTGGAAGCTTGCTGATGCTTCCTCAAATTCTTTGTTCAAAATTTTCTCAAATGGACAAAACAGACAAAAATTTTTTCTGTCCTGCTTAGACGAAACCAACGATATTGTTATATACCCAAATTATTTATCGTGTCACTTATGGAACGTGAGTTATGATTTCTCAAAACGCTCATTTTCAGCGCTAAAATTGGGAATTTTGTGCATAGTCAAACTTATTTTTTTTAGTTGAAAGACGCACTCTCTATAAAATGTTATATTATAAATTGATGTCATTAACTGAAATCAAATTTTTGATAAATTAAATGTTTCAAAATATTTAAATAACAAATTAACACCCACCTGACGGCGTGTTTCAGATACAGAGACCAAAAGATATGTTCGGGGAAGTGTCATTTTGGCCGGCGAATATCGGACAGACCCGAAAGTTTCCCCTTATTTTTTATTTCAAGAATTTTGTTCACCGATCAAGTTTTCAGAAATTTCTTCTATCAGATACCGAAGTTGCATTATTGGATGCAATTTTTTGTTTAATGCATTTAAAACGCACTGTAATCAGATTATAATCTCCAACATAACTTATGATGGGTAACTTTCGGAGGGAATTTTGGCAGTATTATATTTGACACTCGGCACCACCTGGGTGGTGCAAAGAGTATACTATCGTCTATCTTGGTGACTGGGAACAAATATGAATCTATGAATTAACTTATAAGGGTTGTTTTTTCAAGCGAAAATGTTTTTCATCATTAAATTTTTGACACACGGGCACCACGCTGGGTATGAAAATAGGCTTCAAAAACACCTCTTGGCGTTATGTATTTTTTATTCTGAAACAAATGAAATCTTGCAATTTAGAAAACATAAATATAATTGTCAAATCGAAAAAGCTATTTTTGAAAGTCAGCAACTCTTTTAGAGCTTAATATTAATCTAAGCAAATACTCCTTGGTGTGATCTGACACAACTTCTGTTGCAGGTGAGGGAGTGGACAATTCGGGCGATTTGGGTTTAAGGCCTTTTGACTAAATAGGCGAAACTTTTGTGAGCGTAATATTCTATCGCCTTAAAAAGGTTAACAAGCTATAAGTTATAGGGAAAAAAAGTTAACAATGCTTTAGGCCCTGATAGCTTGTTTAACTTTTTTTTATTATGAAACAATTTGCTTCTTCAAATGCCCATTTAAATATAAAACTGGCATTTAACTTTTCAAAAATGTTATGTCTTTCTCTTCGAATTATTAACCCAATATTTGTCCGTTTTGGATTCATTTTTTCTATATAAAAACGTAAAATGTTTTAAATACGAGGAATTGGCACAAAGGCTTCTTAGGAACGTATTTTTTTGCCCGAAACGTTCGCTAGTGCAGCGGCTAAAAGACGCACTTTTTCGGAAGGTTCCAGGAGCGATTCGATCGTCCTACAAAACAAGACATGATACAAAATTAAGAGACATGGATTAAAGGCGTGGTTGAAGCAAGCTGTTTTAGGGCGTTCCAAGAATGAAAAAACGATTTTTTCAAATATAACCGTATAAATTCTTTGAGCGAAAACTACATTCTAGAATTTTCTTTATTTTAAATATTTTGACCTTGAAAACGTTAAAAATTGATTTGATGCATTTTTTCTGACTGATACAGCTATGAAAATTCATTGTTGACAACTACAGTTGAGTTTATTCAGTAGGACGGAAACTTAGGAATTAAAAAATTGCCTATACGACCCTCGTTTTGCGTTTCATTGTAAAAGTCGTGATTTTTGCCTTTTTTTCTTAAAACGGTCATTTTTTCAAAAAGTTTGCCAGATCCGTTACAAGGACGTACGTTTTTTTCGGAAGTTTGACAGGTCCGTTATAAGGACGCAAAAGCAAAATCAGATCGTCCTACTAAACGAACTCACTGTAGAACTTTATATAGCCTCTGAAAAAAAAAATGAGCCAAAATTCAAACTGGAAAATCATTAAAATTATAAAATACTGTGGTATTCGTTAAGAGGAGGTAGGCCGTACAACGGCCAAAACGTTACGGACGGCCTCACCTAATATTGTACAGCGGCCACTTGTTTACAACGGCCCCTATTGTACAGCGGCCCGGATGTACAACGGCCCTGATTAACAAATTTTACAATAGGGGCCGTTGTACATTGGGGCAGTTGTAAATCTTTTTGGTGCCGTTGTAAATTTTAGGCCGGTGTACAACCTTGGCCGTCGTAACGTTTTGGCCGTTAAACGGCCTACCCCTAAGCGGACTCCTTCTAAGCGGACAAAACGACAAGAATTTGGCGGTTTTTGGCCATTTTCCAAAAGTGCGTTTACGACGTTTCGGATATTTTTCTTCATGTTTCATTTAAATTTCAGTTGATAAATCAGATGGTGGATCGGAAAAGAAACGAGAAAAACGGCGAAAACAAAAAGAATATTCTGAACAAGATATTATTTTCAAAGAAACGCGAAAAAATATAAAGCAAAGAATTGAAGTCGCAAAATTACGCGAATTATTCCCAGATTTCAGGCCGAATAAATCCTTAAAATTTCTAAAGCTCTTTGAAAATGCGCCGAATAATATTTACCCCAATCCATACAGGTTTTTAGACAATAAGAAAACAAATCAGGAACGGGTGAAAGAGAACATTGTCATACAATTACGGGGCTTCCTGGTCACTTTTTACTAGATACAAAAATTGGTCCAAATCCGACCATTGCTTTCAACTTTTTAAAGAAAAACTAAGAATTAAAAAAAATACAGAAATTTCAGAAAAAAAAAAAAATAATTGGTCCGATAGATTTACTATTAACAAGATCTTTGTGCTCAGTTTGAGCTATCTAAGAATGTAATCGGATGAGTTGTTTTCGAAAGCCGAATTATTTTAAAAATTTGGCTAAAAATCTAGTAAAAAGTGACCAGGAAGCCCCGTAATCGATATAGTATTATCAATATTTTTTATAATTTTATCAATATTGAACCCCTAAACAGGAATTAGATCCATTGAATCAAAAAGAGGAGAAAAAGAAAACGAGCAATTTGAAGCTAAGACAAGCGAAACCTGAAGAAATAGGGTGAGTTTTGAGAAAATCGTGGAAGGAGTACCAGACGAGAAATATCGGAAAATTTTGAGAACATCTGGGAAATTGTCTGAATTTCAGTGTCTAGGAGCTAATTTTGAGATTTTGGTCTTCGCAGCCATGAATTGGGTCGAATGTGACGAAAAACGGCCTTTTGGACGTTTTGACATAGGGCTTTTATTTTCTGTGGAAATGCCAGAAACATCATTTTCGGAGTGTAACAAGATCAATAGGTGGCGCACATTGTCAAGGAATCACTTTTCCGAATTTAGGCCTGATTGACTGTAAATCGACAAAATAGTGCGCGAAATCAAAAATTTTGAACATAAAAGTGAGAATTAAAAAAAAATAATGCCATCAAAAGATTCCTTGGGTACGGTCTGGTTTTCAACACAGCGGATTCTAGAAAAAATTTTAAGTTTTTCATCAAACTTATGTTTTGATCTCCAGCACCGTGTGTGTTGAAAATCAGACGATAGTTGCTCATATCGTTTCCAGCAAACCGTACCAAAGAATCTTTTGGTGGCATTCATTTTTTTAATTCTCATTTTTATCTTCAAAATTTTCGATTTCGCGCACTTTTTTGTCGATTTACAGTCAATCAGGCCTAAATTCGAAAAAGTGATTCCTTGACAATGTTCGCCACATCTTGATCTTGTTACATTCCGATAATGATGTTTCTGGCATTTCCACCGTCTATTAAATTGCAGGTTTATATAGTCGGATCACTGTGCTACAGAGAAAGCCTTAAATCAAAACGTCCCTAAAAGGCCGTTTTTCGTCACATTCGACCCAATTCATGGCTTCTGAGGCAAAAATCTCAAAATTAGCTCCTTGACACTGAAATTCAGACAAATTCCCAGATGTTCTCAAAATTTTACAATATAAGGTCTAGGATCCCTGTTTCATTGAAAAAAGCCAAGGGACGCNATTTTATCTTTCAATTTATAGACTTTCTGGGCATACGCTATTTTTAAAGCAAATAAAGCTGAAATAAGTCCATTTCAGAAACTTACAAAATTAAAATATACTTAAACTCCCTGCATTATTATGGTTTTCAATCATATATTTTTAAGGGGGTCGTTTTGTCAATAAATAGGCACCAAATTCGAAAGTGGCCAAAAAATCACTGAATTTCTTACGTTTTGCCCATCAAACGCAGTCTTTATAGACACACACGATAGTAGGTAATTTAACACGTCTATACATTTAAGGGGGTCGTGTGAGTGATTTCTGACATTTTGGAGGCTTGGTACGGCTAAACTGATGACGGTACAACATTTCTCATCAATACATATGAAAGATCTATCCTTGATCTCGCGATTCCATCAGACAATTTAGTACCACTCCCACCAACCATCTGGTTAACCGCGGTTAAACACGAGTCCCTCAGCTTTTTTGAAAGAAACAAGGATTCTAGAGCTTATATCGGAAAGTTTTGAGATTTGGTGAGAATCTGGAAAATTGTCTGAATTTAAGCGTATAGGAGCTATTTTTTTAGATTTTTGCCTCAGGGGTCAGCAATCTGGTTGAATATGTCGAAAAATGGTGGTTTTTCGACTTTTTGATACAAGGCTTTTTCCGTGGAAATGCCAGAATCGTCATTTTCGGAATATAACAAGCCAAAGGGTTGATGAACATCGAATAGGAAGNCTTTTGGCGGTCTCTTGGGGCCATGGCCAACTATTTTCATTTTGGCCTAATTTTGACAAAATTAGAACCATGAAAAAAGCTTCAAAATAATTTTTTCGCGTAAATACAAACACTTTAAGGATTTTTGGTGCAATTTTTAACTCGCGTAGCCTCAAAAGGTTTTTGCGGCCTGTGGCCCGCCGAAAGCAAAATTTTTAAACAAAGCGCTTTTGCATTATTCGTAAGGCTTCTCCCACAGCCTGGAACAAAAAATAATAAAAATGATGAAAAATTGCCGTGTCTTTTTAAAGAAAGGCTTTTTAAAGCGTAGGTGTCGCCCGTGGTGGGATTTGTATCAGATTACTAAGTTAAGTTCAAATTACCGCGAAGGTTGGTTCTTTTGTTGAGTATCAAATGTTTTTTGGAATATCACCTTTTGCTAGTGTTGGTTTTAGGAAATGCCTCGGAAAGAGCTCAAATTTTTGGCGACAACCCACTCCCTTCAAGGAGTCAAAGGGGATTTATACGCATTTAAGGAAAATGTTTTTTTCTAGAGCAAATTGTTTTTCTTGATCTTTATGTTGTTTTCGATGCTTTGAATAATTCTCTACCAAAATCGAATTGTCGTTTTGCTGATCCTTAGTTTCGAAGACTTAAACTTACGAATTTAAATTTTCTAGAAATTTTGAAGATTTAATATACGAATAAATGTTTAGAAAACAATTTAAAAAAAGCTTGCTCTAAGTGCTGGTGAGACTTATTTTTTTGCCGTAAAACCTCTTGGCAGGTTACTGAAGCGTTTCTGGACAATAATTCTAGTAATTATTGTCTCTGTATTTGTGTACCGAATTTTCAGGAAAATAAGTAGCAAAAAAGGGGGGTACCGCAACAGGCCGTTGTACATAATCGGCGTTGTACATAATCGGCCGTTTGTACGGTAAAACCCCCCAAATAAGACTGCGTTTTTTTGACCGCTGTCTATATAAAAATATTATTTTCTTTTTTTTGTGCTGATGTGGAAAATTTGCGTATTTTCTCGTCATTTTATTTGATTAAATTTTCATACAAAACCAGGCTTACCAGTATATGCAATATTTTTTGAGTCCAATAACTGACAATTAAACAAATAAAACCTTTTTACGCGCCAAAAACGATCGGAAATATCATCTTGTCAGGTGATGATCGGTAGAGATAATCAATTAAACATTTTGTACGTAAAAAGTTGACTGTTGCAAAAAATAAATTATGCCATTTTAAGGAGTACATTCGTCTTTTTTCAAAAAAATACGACATTTCTTCTATAGTACGTGGTCAATGGGGATTATGATGCATTTTTCATGTGGTATGAGTTCAAATTTTCTAAGCTTAGTATCATAGCGCAGCCAGTCTGCTTTCTATTCGTAGAAAATTTCCTTAAATAATAATTTCCTAAAACCATATAGATCGCATTTATGACGTCATTATTACCGCAACTACAGCAGTTTTTTTTCTAACATAAGAGAAATCTTATTTCTTTTTTCTATATCAACCAGAAATTTTTTGGCAAAACTTTTTCCTGACGTGTGGACCCTCCTGCATATATATTAATAATATTCTGTGGTGTACGTGCTTTTAACTCTATATTTCAACGCAAAAAGTTATTCGGGGAGCAGTGGTCGAGAATAGATGACGGATATATTGGGATCATAACAGGATTTCCTGTTGGGATATTTGGCATAGTGCGAAAGGGTCGTCATCGATATACGTGATGTGTGCTCTATGTGAGACTCTAATCGCGCGCAAAAGTATACTAGTGGCATGCTCTTATCAGAAATGGGCTGTGCGATAACATTGCTGCCCAACGCACCATGTTCTGAAACCTGCCCAATTGTTTCTTTTCCGATTCGGTCCAAAAACATTCCGATTCGAGACGACCTTTTCTCATACCACAATTCCAAAAGGGAATCCTGTTATGAGTATCGGACCAATCAAACGGTCTGAAGAAACCTGAATATGAAGAGAAAAGAATTAATTGAGCGTAGGGCAGCATGTTATCGCAACTTGGGACAAGAATCTAGAGAAACTGTATGGGCGGATGTAGATTATGCATACCCTTACCGCCCTCACCCAAGTGGCTCTTAGATACTCAATATTTCAGGAAATAGATTTTAATAGTCAATTAATTTTTATTGTTAAATTTACTAAGGGAAGGACTGCGTATATATGACAAAACCAACATGTATTCTGAGTTTGGGCGATTTTTGAGGAGAAGGTTGCTTGTATCGAAAGATTATACTTCGTATGAATAGTTACTCAGGCGTCATTTCCCTGACCCAGAAAAAATAAAAATAGTGATCACATGGATTTCCTAAAAATACGTTAGGTCCGTTTTTTTAGGTAGGGCCCACGGGTAGTGTCAACGGGGGTAGTGTTGTGAAAAAAGTTTTTCTGAAAGTGAGAGAACTATACTAAATCGACGCAAAAAAAATCGATTTCGTGATTGTTTTTCGCCGACTTTTCATTGAGTGGTTTTTTCACCAGAGGCGCGCCAAACTTTGAACTAGGTACATTTTTTCTGGTTTAAGCTACATATCAGATCAAGTTCATTCCAGGGGAAAATTAGTCTATTAATACTAATGCTAAATAATTACTCCGGTTTAGTTTTTCAAAAAAACTTAAAATAGAGTAAGATAACCTTCAATCCTGCATTATGTATTATGCGTATATTTCGTTTTGATTCACAAAAATGAAAAATTTACACCGAGAATTAAAGATCCGAAATTGTTATTAAGGAATCGAACCTCAGAAAAAATATTTTATTCTGGTTTAGCAGTTTTCTTCAGGAAAATGTACCTAAGTGGACAAAAATTCACATTTTTGAAGTCATCTACTGTATTTTCATTTTTTTCAAAAAACTAAACCGGAGTATTATTAGCTTAGTTATTATAGTGGGACTTAATTTCCTGGATTAACTTGATCTGATATGTACTTAATCCAGAAAAATCTAACTAAAGTTTCAGTTTGGCCGCCTCTGTGGAAAACCACTTTATGGAAAAGTCGGCGAACTATTCACCAATCGATTTTTTTTCGTCGATTTAGTATAGTTCTCTTATTTTCAGAAAAACAATTTTTCACAGGACACTACCCCCCTTAAGGGTATTCTGTTTTGAGAGAACCAGACTTAGGATAGCGGACAAACGGTATTTTTTCATCTTGAATCTTAACCGAATTTGTAGTAGTTTGTAAAAATTTTTTCTTTATTTTTTCGGTGGATTACGGTTCACCGGTAATTCGCAAAAAAAACGTTTTTTTCGGTAATTTTGAGCAATTTCGGATGACTGATTCGTCACGTGATCTACCTAGGGAGTCAAAAAAATTTTTCTACGTATATTTTTTTTCCAAGGGTTTACCATTTGCCAAAAAACCATTTGTCGTATCTTGTCTGTTCTCCCAGTCGAAATCAAACAAGTGGGGCCTACCTTAAAAAAAAGAGACCCTTAACAATTCCGCCAATATTTTCTGACGTCATCGTTAAGTTAAGTATGGAGTAACTATTCATACCGAAGAATTAATATCGATATATGGACAAATCGAACAAACTTTTTAAAAGATTATTTTCGCGATCAAAAAACATATTATTTGTAAGCGTGTATTAACATTTGAATTTTCCTTCGTTTTTTGAACTATTTTTTCGTTTGGAACAAAACTTATTTTTCTTTGGGAACAATGAAAAATCCTTCAACGAAACTGATGAGATTATCACAAAAACCGGTGTTTCGTATCTAACTGGAAACTAAAAAAGCTGTGGGAAAATTTTGCTTCACCAGTTTACCGGTTATTCCGGTTTTCGAAAAAAATTGGTGGGAGGGGGAATAAAATTTTGAAAACCATCAATGACGGCTTTTTACTTTAACTGCATTTAAGGGGTTGTCCCATGCTGGAAAGGCTTTTTTCGAAGTCGCTCATTACTTATAAAAATCTCAGGAATGTTGATTGTAATCTCGGAACACATTTAACTTCTGACTTTTTTTTCATAGCATGTTCGAACCAACCGGTTAAATGAGTTACCGCGAGCAAAAATTTTTTTTTTTGAAATTTTATTTATTTTTTCGCCTTTATTTTCAAAAGAACGTCATTTTCGGAATGTTAACAAGCCTAAGGGTGGTAGGCAAATGTTGCTAAAGGATTTTTTTTGAATTTGGCTGCTAATTCTTCAAAAAAATGCTGCGCGAATCGAAAATTTTGAAATATGAAGTGATAATTAACAACTTAAATGCCGCCCAAAAGATTCCTTGGGTACGGTTTGCTTGAAAAATATTAGCAACTATGGTCTTGATTTGAACAAAAACGGTGCTAGAATCAAAAAAATAATTTTGTTTTGAAAAAGTTTAAATTTTTTTCTAGAAATCCGCTTGTGTTCAAAAATCAGACCCATAGTTGCTATATCGTTTTCCAGCAAACCGTACCCAAGGAATCTTTGGGGCATTAATTGTCTAATTCTCACTTTCATATTTCGAAATTTTGAATTTCCGCGCACTTTTTTGTCGATTTACAGCCACATTTCGGAAATTCCGTACAACATCTGCTCACCACCCCTTGAGCTTGTTACATTCCGAAAATACGTTGTTTTTGATTAAGCGGAAAAAAGAAATAGACTTTCAAAAAAAAATTGCTCGCGGTTAACTCAATTAACGGTTTGGGTTGAACATGCTATGAAAAAAGGTCAGAAGTTAAATGTGTTTCAGAGATTATACGAACTACTTTTCCTGATATTTTTATAAGATTTTTATAAAGAATTAAAAAGTTATGCCTTTCGAAAAAAGCCTTTCCAGCATGGACAACCCCCTTTAAAGGGAGTGGGCTGTTCGCAATTCCCAATATCATTATTTCAATATTCCAAAAAACATTTGTTTTACTACAGACCAACCTTCGCCGTAATTTTGAACTTAACAGTAATGTGATACAATCCTACCTACGGCCGACACCTACGCTTTTTAAAAGCTCTTTAAAAGACACGCAGTTGGTACCTACTCCTTCAATTTTTCATCAATTTTTATTATTTTTTTGTGTGGGGCTCCGGAAAAGCCTAACAAATCGTGCAAAATTGCTTTTGATTTAAAATTTTTTGCTTTTCGGCGGACAAAAACGAAAAAAAACTAAAAAATTTAAATTTTGAATTGATCAGTTTGGGAGGCTCAGGGCAAAAGCTATCTCCTCACCAGTTTGAGAGATTATAATTGACTCAACTGCATTTGAAGCAACAAGACTTGTTTGACAATAAACTAGAGAGTTTTTTTCGAAATTTTGCTTTGGCGTCTTCTTGTGGGCCATGTCAATTTTTCATTTTTAGCCAAATTGTTTGAATGGTCAGTTTGGAGGCTAGGCAAAAGCTATCTCCTCACCAGTTGAGAATTAGTTTCGACTTCATACTGCATCGAAACGCACAAGACTGTTAACAATAAACTAGAGAGTTTTTTCGAATTTTGCTTTGGGCGTCTCTTGGGGGCCATGGCAACTTTTCATTTGAGGCCTAAATTTTTGAGACAAAATTTTAGAAACGAAAAAAATGCTTCAAAATAATTTTTTCCGTAAATAACAAACACTTTTTAAGGATTTTGGTTCTGGCAATTTTTAATCAGGTAAGCGTCCAAAAGAAACAAATGAAGCGCAATTTTCAATTTAAATCATAAATAAATCAATAATTTTAGTTTTTCGTTTTTTGCTTCGTGTTTTGGGCGCCGTAAAGAAAAATTTTAAATAAAAGCATTTTTGCATTATTTGTTAGGCTTCTCCGGAGCCTCACGCAAAAAATAATAAAAATGATGAAAATTGAAGGAGTAGGTACGAACTGCGTGTTGTTTTTAGAACTTTTTTAAAAGCCGTTGGTGTCGGCGGTAGGTTGTGATTGTATCAGATTACTGTTAAATTTCAAAATTACGAGAAGGTTGGTTCTATCGCTTAGAGTAACAAATGTTTTTGGAAATATCACCTTTTGCTAGTTTTGCGGGAAATGGCCTCGGAGAGGCTTCAAATTTGCACGCGACCACTCCCTTAGGCGGCGTGTATTGTGGTACCGATTTCTGAACGAACAAACATGGTTGCAAACACATCGAAGTTCGAAATTTATTTTTGGAGGTAAACAGGGAGGTGTTTCGGGAACAAAACTTGGCGGGGGTTTTGTCTCAATGAGGAAACCGGAATTACCCGGTTTAAAAACTAAAATCCGGTATCTCGAGAAACCGTAGCCCTAAGAGTTCATTTTAGCATTCAAAGTCACTTAAATCAGGCAATAGATCAGGCAATTTTTCCAGAGGTCAAATTTTGTAATATGACACCAAAAGGTCATATTACCAAAAATTTCAGCCTATGGGGTTATATTACATATTCCATATGAAAGAAATTTTATGTCGATTCCAAAAAATTATATTAAAAAATTTTTTTGGATGTTGATAATGACCCCGGATGTAAATATTGGCATTTTCGGCCTCTAAGTTTCAAAACCTCGATATTTTTGTAATTCACGGGTTTTTTCGAAAAACAAAATCGGTGGAGGAATAAAAATTTGAAAACATCAATGGAGTGTTTGAAAAGTCACCCATAAAAGTATTATCTTTAAGTTTGAATTATGATTAGTTCTCTTTAAAACGCCAATTACCGGTGTTTTCAGCTGACTACCGGTAAACAGTAGACCCTGGAAAATCGATTTTTTTTTCATTTGGTTTAAAGTTTTGGTGGCTATCGGATGCAAAAAAACCGTTTCTCGATACCTTACTACGGTTTTTTTCTCCAGAGGGGGGCACCTTAAAAAAAAGTTACCTTAATTTTCAAAAAGTTATTCCTTAATTTTTTTTGAGTGCAGTTGGAATGAAAAAATTACAAATTTATGGCTGTATTTTTACCTCTTTAGCACCATTTTTGATTTTGTTTAAAGTTGGACAAAAATGGACAAAAAGATCATTTTTTCAGATTCACAAAAAACGCAGAAATTGGTGTATCGTCACATTTGACAGTACCAGACTGATACTATCAGAATACGGAGGTTATTTGCTGGTAAATACCCGGTTTAATACTGTATAATTGACTAAAAATCCTTTTATAGACGATGATATAATAAATGAAAATGAATCAACCGAGAGTGATGGAATTTTCGAACCAAATTATTATAAGCTCAAATAAGGGGAGAAAAACTGCTGATATTATTTATACCGTCTTTGTTACCATCCAGCGCTATCACACCATGAAATTTATTCGAAAGAAACTAACAAGAATCGAGTAAGTAACTGTTTTTTTTATTTAAAATTTCGCCTTTTTGCAAACTTTGTTCGTTTTTATTATGTCAATTTTTCAACAAAAAATTAATGTACTAAAGTTTTAGAGACTTGTTTGATTATACTGTGTTTATCCGGCTAAAGATGACCAAAACGAAAATAATCTTGGCCATTTTTACCAGTGCGTTTCCTTTAAGAGGACAAACGGGGCGTTAAAATTGTAGTGAAAAAAAAATTAGTACCCATAATGATGGTTTTAGGCGAAATTTTGATTTTTTCTTGACTTTTGAGCTATAAGCAATAGTCTGATTCGCCTGGAAGCTTGCTGGATGCTTCCTAAAAAATTCTTTGTTCAAAATTTTTCTCAAATGGACAAAACGACAAAAATTTTTTGTCCTCTTAGACGAATACCACGGTATATTGTTATATACCCAAAATTATTGTATCGTGTCCTTATGTAAACGTGAGTTATGATTTCTCAAAACGCTTCATTTCAGCGCTAAATTGAATTTTGTGCAATTAGTCAACTTATTTTTTTTTAGTTGAAAGACCGCACTCCCTATAAAATTTATATTATAAATTTTGATGTCATTATGAAAATCAAATTTTTTGAAAATTAAATGTTTCAAAATTTTAAATAACAAATTAACACCCACCTGGCACGGCGTTGTTTCAGTCACAGAGACCAAAAGATATGTTCGGGGAAGTGTCATTTTGGCGGCGAATTCGGACAGACCCCCTAAAGTTTCCCCTTATTTTTTATTTTCAGGAATTTTGTTCACCGATCAAGTTTTCAGAAATTTCTTTATCAGACCGGAAGTTGCATTATTGGATGCAATTTTTTGTTTTATGCATTTTAAAACGCACTGTAATCAGGATTATAATCTCCAAAAACTTATATGGGTAACTTTCGGGGGGAATTTTGGCGTATTATTATTGACACTCGGCACCACCTGGGTGTGAAAAGAGCTATTTCGTCTATCTTGTGACTGGGAACAAATATGAATCTTATGAATTAAACTTATAAGGGGTTGTTTTTTCAAGCGAAAATGTTTTCATCATTAAATTTTTGACACACGGCACCACCTGGTAGTGAAAATAGGCTTCAAAAAACACCTCTTGCGTTATGTATTTTTATTCTGAAACAAATGAAATCTTCAATTTAGAAACCATAAATATTAATTGTCAAAATCGAAAAAGCTATTTTTGAAGTCAGGCAATCTACTTTTAGAGCTTAATATTAATTAAGCAATACTCTGTGTGTGATCTGAACACAACTTCTGTGCAGGTGAGGGTAGGGACAATTCGGTGCAGATTTGGGGGTTAAGGCCTTTTTGACTAAATAGGCGAAACTTTTGTGAAGCTAATATTTCCTATCGGCTTAAAAAGGTTAACAAGCTATAAGTTATAGGGAAAAAAAGTTAACAAGCTTTAGGCCTATAGCTTGTTTAACTTTTTTTTTCATTATGAAACAATTTGCTTCTTAAATGGCCCATTTAAATTTAAAACTGGCATTTAACATTTTCAAAAAATTTTATGTCTTTTCTCTTCGAACTTTATTAACCCAATATTTTTCCGTTTTGGATTCATTTTTTCTATATACAAAACGTAAATGTTTTGTAAATACGACGGAATTTGGCAAAAAGGCTTCTTAGGAACGTTATTTTTTGCCCCGAAACGTTCGCTAGTGCGCGGCTAAAAGACGCACTTTTTCGGAAGGTCCCAGGAAGCGATTCGGATCGTCCTACTAAAAACAAGACATGATACAAAATTAAAGACATGGATTAAAGGTCGTGGTTGAAGCAAGCTGTTTTAGGGCGTTCCAAGAATGAAAAACGATTTTTCAAATATAACCGTTAGAAATTCTTTAAGCGAAAACTACATTTCTCTTAGAGATATTTCTTCTAGATTTTCTTTATTTTAAACTATTGTGTGACTTGAAAACGGTTAAAAATTAATTGATGCATTTTTTCTGACTGATACAGCTATAAAAAATTCAATGTGGAAAGCTACAGTAGTTCATTCAGTAGGACGGAAACTTAGGAATTAAAAAATTGCCTATACGACCCTTTTGAATTCGTTTTTGTGTTCATTGTAAAGTCGGGTGTTTTTGTCTTTTTTTTCCTTAAACGGTCATTTTTTCAAAAAGTTTGCCAGAGGTCCGTTATAAGACGGCCGTTTTTTCGGAAGTTTGACAGGTCCGTTATTAAGGACGCAAAAGCAAAATCAGCGATCGTCCTACTAAACGAACTCACTGTAGAACTTTATATAGCCTCTAGAAAAAAAAAATGAGCACAAAATTTCAAACTGGAAATAATCATTAAAATTTATAAAATACTGTTGGTATTTCGTTAAGAGGGAGGTAGGCCGTACAACGGCCAAAACGTTACGGACGGCCTCACCTAATATTGTACAGCGGCCACTTGTTTACAACGTGCCCCTATTGTCAAGCCGCCCGATGTACAAACGGCCCTGATTTTACAACGGCCCCCTGTTACAACGGCCCCTATTGTTAAAGTTGGGGCCGTTGTCACAGTGTTCTAAAACGGGATGAGTTTTCATCCCATCCGTTTTAGAACACTGGTTGTACATTGGGGCCGTTTGTAACAATCTTTTTGGTGCCGTTGTAAATTTTAGGCCGGTTGTATAACAACCTTGGCCGGTCGTAACGTTCTTTGGCGCGGTTGTACGGCCTACCCTAAGAGACTCCTTCTAACGGACAAAACGGACCAAGAATTTTGGCGATTTCTGGCCATTTCGAAAAGTGCGTTTGACGACGTTTCGGATTATTTTTCTATGGTTTCATTTATATCTTCATTTGTGAAAATCGGATGGGATGGATTCGGAAAAGAAAACGAGAAAAAGCGGCGAAAAACAAAAAAAGAATATTCGGAACAGATATTATTTTCCAAGAAACGCGAAAAAAATATAAAGCAAAGACCATTGAAGTCGCCCAAAATTACGCGAATTATTCCCAGGATTTCAGGCCGAATAAATCCTTAAAATTTCTAAAGCTCTTTGAAATGCGCCGAATAAATATACCCCAATCCATACAGGTTTTTAGACAATTAAGAAAACAATCAGGAAACGGCTGTGAAGGAACATTTCCATACAAATTACGGGGCTTCCTCGTCACTTTTACTAGATACAAAAATTGGTTCCAAATCCGACCATTGCTTTCAATTTTTTAAGAAAAACTAATAATTTAAAAGAAAAAATTACAGAAAATTCAGAAAAAAAGATAAATTAAATGGTCCGATAGAGTACTTTAACAAAGATGTTTGTGCTCATTTGAGCTATCTAAGAATGTAATCGGATGAGTTGTCTTTTCGAAAAGCCGAATTATTTTCAATTTTGGCTAAAATCTATTAAAAGTGACCAGGGAAGCCCGTAATCGATATTAGTATTATCAATTTTTTTTTATATTTTACAATATTGAACCCCTAAACAGGAATTAGATCCATTGAATCAAAAATAGGCAGAAAAAGAAAAACGAGCAATTTGAAGCTAAAGACAAGCGTAACCTGAAGAAAATAGGGTGAGTTTTTGAGAAAATCGTGGAAGGGTACCAGGACGAGAAATATCGGGAAAATTTTTGAGAACATCTGGGAATTAGGTCTTGAATTTCAGCTGTCAAGAGCTAATTTTTGAGATTTTGGTCTTTCGAAGCATGAATGGGTCGAAATGTGACGAAAAACGGCCTGGAGTTTGACATAGGACTTTTATTTTTCTGTGGAAATGCCAGAAAACATCATTTTCGGAGTGTAACAAGATCAATAGGTTGGCTAACTTGTCAAGGAATCACTTTTTGAATTTAGGGCCTGTATTAACCTTTGTAAATTCGACAAAAAAAGGCGCAAATTCCGAAAATTTGAACATAAAAGTGAGAATTTAAAAAAAATGCCATCAAAAGATTTCCTTGGTACGGCTGATTTTCAACCAGCGGATTTCTAGAAAAAAATTGGTAAAGTTTTTTCATCAAACTATTGTTTTGAATCTCCAGCACCGTGTGTCGTTGAAAATCAGACGATAGTTGCTTATATTCGTTTCCAGCAAAACCGTACCAAAGAATCTTTTGGGTCGGCATTTCATTTTTTTTAATTTCTCATTTTTATTTTCAAATTTCGATTTTCGCTCACTTTTTTGTCGATTTACAGTCAATCAGGCCTAAATTTCGAAAAAAGTGATTCCTTGACAATGTTCGCCACATCTTGATCTTGTTACATTCCGATAATGATGTTCTCTGAGCATTTCCACCCGTCTATTATATTGCAGGTTTATATAGTCGGATTCCTTGTGCTTACAGAGAAGCTTATATCAAAACATCCCTAATAGGCCGTTTTTCTCACATTTCGACCCAATTCATGCGCTTTGAGGCACAAATCTCAAAATTAGCTCCTTGGACTCTGAAATTCAGCAATTCCCAGATGCTTCTCAAATTTACAATATAAGGTCTAGGATCCCTGTTTCATTGAAAAAGCCACAGGGACGCGTGTTTAACCGCGGTTAATCAGGTGCTCGTTGGTTGGGTTTTGGTACTAAATTGTCCAAATGGTATCCCGAGATAAAGAATAGATCTATTCATTTTTCCTCAGAAATGTGTCATCTGAATGGTTTAGCCGTAAGGGAGCCTCCAAAATCTCAAAAAACACTGCTACTACCCCCTTAAGCATAAATAAATTTAGCATTAATTTGATAACGCTCTTCCCTTATTAATATTAAATATAGCGTTGCCTCCCGCGGACCCTTCCTGGGGGCTGCAACATGATTAGAATTTTTTTTTTCTTAATTATTAAAATCTTCCTTAATTATATTTATTTGATTTATCTTTCAATTTATTGAGGACTTTTGGGATACGCTATTTTTAAAGCAAATAAGCTGAAAGAAGTCCAGTTCAGAAACTTTACAAAATTAAAATATACTTTAAAACTCCCTGCATTATTATTGGGTTTCATCATATATTTTTAAGGGGGTCGTTTTGTCAATAAATAGGGCACCCAAATTCGAAAGTGGCCAAAAAATCACTGAATTTTCTTACGTTTTGCCCATCAAACGCAAGGTCTTTATAGACACACACGATAGTAGGTAATTTTAACACGTCTATTACATTTAAGGGAGGTTCGTGTGAGTGATTCTGACATATTTGGAGGCTTTGGTACGGCTAAACTGATTGCGGTTACAACATTTCTCATCCAATACATATAAAAGATCTATCCTTGATCTCGCGATTCCATTTCAGGACATTTATTACCACTCCCACCAAACCATCTGTGTTAACCGCGGTCAAACCACGAGTCCCTCAGCTTTTTTTGAAGAAACAAGGATTCTAGAGCTTATATCGGAAAGTTTTGAGGATTTTTTGGTGAGAATCTGGAAAATTGTCTGTAATTTAAGCGTATAGGAGCTATTTTTTTTAGTATTTTCCTCAGGGGTCAGCAATCTGGTTGATATGTCGAAAAATGGTGGGTTTTTCGACTTTTTGCATACAAGGCTATTCCTGGAAATGCCAGAATCGTCATTTTCGGAATATAACAAGCCAAAGGGTTGATGAACATCGAATAGGAAGAATTTTTTTGAATTTCGGCCTGATCGGCTGTAAATCGACAAAAAAGTGCGCGAAATCGACAATTTTGATCATAAAAGTGAAAATTAGAAATTTTAAATGCCATCAAAAGATTCCTTGTATACGATTTTCTGGAAACGATATTCGCAACTATGGTCTCATTTTCAACACAACGGATTCTAGAAAAAAAGGGTTTTTCCATAAATATTTCGTTTTGTAAAAAAAACTGATAATTAAACAATTTTAGTAATCTTCAAAAAAATAAAGATAAATAGTCCGATGGACCAATTTTTTATTTAATTCTTCACAAGATATTTGTGCTCAGTTTGAGCTATCTAAGAATGAAATCGGATAAGTTGTTTGCAAATGCCGAATTATATTAAATTTTTGGCTATAAATCTAGCAAAAAGGGACCAGGAAGCCCCGTAATTGATAAGTATATCATATACTGTATTTAGCAAAACATTTGTTAACTTGATGCACAAAACGACTCGTTTACACATGAACAAAAAAATGTCCCTATAGACAGTAATTCCCTATTATTTAGTCCCGATGACGCTGAAATTTCGCTGCGTGAAATGGCTTGGTGTGTCGAAGCCGAAATCGCCGACGAAGAAGCAAAAGAAGAAAAACCAAAAAAGATTCCTCAGTGGAGAAATGGTCCAGCCAAATTATGGTATGATATCCTAGGGGTACCTCAAGACGGCCAAGGATTTCATTATGGATTCAAGATTAGGTTAAAAATTAATAAAAGTTTGAAAGATCTAGTAAAAAAGTACTATCATAGTAATACATCTCTGATAGATAGTGTCATATTACTCTTTTTTTGAGAATTTTTAACTTTTTTCTTTAAAATCTTATTTTTTTTTTAAATTTAACCAGGTGACTATTACTTTCAAAATATTTTTAAAAGTTGTGCCTTTGTATTGCGCACATTTGGCTTGCATTTTTAGCTCTCTAGCGCTATTTTTCGACTTTTAGAGAATTTTTCATGTTTTTTTTTAAATGGACACGTTTTCAGGTGGACAAAACGACAAAAAAATTTCTGTCCTCTTAGACCCATACGACAGTAATTTCATAGGACAGGTGGCAACCCCTAAAATTTGTCGACGGACTTAATTTAACAGCCTTTTAAAATTTCCCAATATAATTTTGGTAAATTTCCAGATATTATATTATTAATAATAATAATTTATTATTCTTAAATTCTCTGCACATATATATTTATTGATTAAATTCATTTTTATCAACGTTTCTCTTTTATTAATATTAATTAACTAGCATCTTCAGGGATTAATAAAAAAGTTCTGTTAAGTTCAACCAGAATTTTAAAAGAGGGAGTATCTAGAATTTACAAATAATGTTTTTATTAAAATTTCTCAAGTTATTCCCTTAACCCGTGTATGAGGCACAGAAAAAAAAAAGTTCCGCCAAGGCACGCGTTCCACCTTTATATACGGTGACTGTGCAAGCGCACTATGACAGAAAGCCCCAAGGTAGTTAGAGTTTCATTTTTTTCTGCATTGTAAGAGAAGTGTTCAAACGATAAATTTTTGCATCCAGACATTTGAATATTCTGGAAATTTTGATTTTTAGTTCTAAGAAACATTTACATGAATTAAGAGCAAGGATACAGGCAATATCAGGTTGATACAAGCTTCACAGTGGTGTCTCACAAATTATTTGCGGTTATTGGAATGGATGCACAAGGATCTGACCTATGTCATCGGTTTCATTTCTGATTTGATTCTATATATAATCAATCAAAAATTATTTTTAAAAAGGTTTAAAATTTTGTAAAAAATCCCAAACAAATTTTCCAATAAAACAGATGGTTATTTCCCTATAAAAGCAGATTATACACTTCTTGATAATCGATTTCTGAGGTCAGATACTAATCAGATGACTCTGTGGACAAATATCTTAATTGCTCGACATTAATGTTTATAATAATTAAATAATTTTCAGTGAAATAGCTTAAAATGAGAGTCTTTCGAAATATCACTTTGAAAAAAAATAATCTGTTCCTGGCCTAATACCAACTTAATCTTTGTTTGAGTGTCAACCATGGACCAAAACACTTTCCTAAAAACTGGCTATTTCTCAAATTCTTAATTTGACGCAATAGGGTCCGCATTTAATTTTTTTAGAAGGTATAAGATTGGATAAAACAATCTCAAAAAATCAACTCGTTCCGTAAAATTTGAACAAAAATTTCCAAAAAAAAATAAGTCACTTTGTCTTAATCCTTGCAAACAATTCTTTATAATGTACTTACGAAGGCAGGAACAATTTACGATGGTTTTTTTCGCATGATTTTAGTTGATTTGAAATATGCCAGTCAGCCTATATATAGGTTGTTTGTGCTCACCACGGTATTAAGGAGTACTGGTCGCATTTCTAAGGCAAAAACAGGGTTTTCAGCGTTCGCCTCAATTGAGTCACTAGAAAACAGACACGAACATATGGTATTCAGTTAGGATAACTTGAACGACTAATCATTTGCTTTCACAAAAACAAAATTGAAAAAGGCCTCTGATTGGCCGACCCAATCAGGAACGACCTTTCAAAAGTGGCACTATTTTCACTTCAAAAGCCTACTCCTCCTAGCTTTTGAAGTATAGAGGAATCTTTTATAGCTTTTATTAACCACCAGAGAACGTGGGAGAACCCCAAGTTCGAGTTTTACTCAAAAAAATTTACATCCGGCGCTAAATGAGGCAAAAAACTGTTTTTTGCCATATATTTGAGTGCCTCGGGGAAATACTACCTTCCTCCCTGGGATTTTGACGGCAGAAATCTACAAAACTGGTATGTATACGATCCTAATGATACGCGCAAAGCCCACTAGTTCGGACAATTTTGCATTATTTGTATTCGTTCTTTTGAAACCGCGAATTTCAAATTCTCAGGAAATTTCCAAAAATTTTGAAAAAAAATCACACTGATATGATTCGAATCGCGATGAAAATAACTTTTATTTATGGAACAAACAAAAATGAAAATAAAAAACACTCTGATCAACTTATTTTTTGTCCATATTTTCAGAAAAAACATTTTTTAAAAACTAATCTGGAAAATTTCAGATCGGAGTCTTTTAAATGCGACCAGTACTCCCTTTAAGCATTTTTATGTGACTTAGTAAATTGCTAATAATTTTTTATGTGATGTGGTGAAATACCTAATTAACCGATTAAGTAAACCACTGAAAATGTTTGTACTGTGATGTGCGTCTATAAGGACACCTTCTCTAAGGACAGTTTGGGGGGAAATATGGCCAAAACCTACGCTTTTTGATTTTGGTCGGTCTC
This sequence comes from Oikopleura vanhoeffeni, assembly GCA_004367855.1. Classification (NCBI taxonomy): domain Eukaryota; kingdom Metazoa; phylum Chordata; class Appendicularia; order Copelata; family Oikopleuridae; genus Oikopleura; species Oikopleura vanhoeffeni. The sequence continues at coordinate 368,811 of SCLH01000281.1, read as the reverse complement.
TGAGCAAAAAAAAAGTCTTCATATTTTTTGGGGAATATTATGGTTTTCGAAACATTTGGAAAAATAGCTAAGGACAGATTGATAAGGACAATTTGGGAAATCGTATGCAATTTAGAAAATGTTATGAAATTGTCTTTATGGTTATAATTTTTAGTGCAGTCAAACATTTTCCGGCTACAAAATAAGGGGTTTCGAGTGTAGCCTAGTGTTAACTAATTACTGTGGTTTGCGTCTATAAGGACACCCTCTATAAGCACAATATGGCAGAAATATGGCCAAATCCTACGCTTTTTCATTTTGGTCGTCCCTCAATAAGGACAATATGGCGAAAAATTCAAAAAAGTCCTTTTTTCAAAAAATTCACCTCTTTTTCGTAAAAATATTGGTGAAGAGCAAAAAGAAAAAAAAGGTCTTCAAATAATTCTATAAAATTTTTTGAAAAATTAGGACAATATGGCACCAAAAGCTAAGGACAATATGGCAAAATCTGAGCTGTCCTGATGAACGCAAACCACAGTACATTTGTTAAGGGGGTTATGTACGCCAATTGATTTCGCTTAAAATTTCGAATATGGCCAAAATATCTTAGGACAGATTGCTAAGGACAATTTGGGAAAATCTCACCTGCCCTTATAGACAAAAAATCGCAGTATTAAAAAGGTGTAATTTTGTAAAATATGATGTTTGAACCTTTTTACAGCTAAAACCCGAAATTCAAAAGGAAATGGACGAGATGGACGAAAGCGAAAAAGAAAGACGAATCGAAGAAGATAACAAAGAAACATTTAGTTATAATATCTGGAAACATTTAGAAGACGAAGTTCCTCTCTACTGCCAAGTTGACTGGGAAAATGATATTATTTGGAATCCAGAAGATGTCAATAAAAAACGATCTACCGGTTCCAGGGTCAATAAAGAAAAGCTAGGTGAGTAATACAGAATGTGTTTTAGATTTTGGGGTTTTTGCCGGGGAGATTGAAACGAGCAGTCACGTGTCAAAGGCGTATTTTTCGAATTTCTTGAAATCTATTGGCAAACATTCGGAAGGGTCAAGTTTTGTAATTTAACACCAATGAGGTCAATATTGCCCTAACTGTGAGTTATATATGGGAGGGGGTCAAAAATTTCTCAATTTCAACAATATTTAGGTGGTTTTTTTTAAGTAAAATGCAGGTTTTCTGTTCCGGTATTTGGAAACCACATGAAACCAAATATTGGCGGAACCCCATGAAACCAAATACCGGAACGCCAGAAAACCTGCATTTTACTTAAAAAAAACCACCTTAGTTTTAAGGTTGATCAATATGAGGGGAAAATGCCAACAGGTGCCGCTAGAGAGTAAAATTAAAAAAATCAACTTTTAGAATTGCAGCATTTTCACCAATAGTTCGTTTCTAGAGCTAATCGATATCAAGAAAAATGTCTTTTGATTTTTTGAGTCATACTGTATCAAACAAAAATGACTTTTCAAAATTTTCAAAAATGAACATAAATCCAGCTAGAGACCAAAATATGACCATTTTTTGAAAACATCATTCTCTCCAATTCATTCTAGCCTGTATAATGAAAATTCGGGAAAAATTTGCCAAAACCTACGCCTTTAGATTTGGTCCGTCCGTCTATAAGGACAATTTGTGAAAAAAATTCAAAAGGTATATTTTAGAAATTTTTTATAATAAAACCTTTTTATCGTTAACATATGGGTGAAGAGCAAAAAAAAGAGTGTTCATATTTTTTGAATAAATTATGGTTTTTGAAAAATATGTGGGTTAATGGGGAAGAAATTGATAAGATTATATTAAGTTTATTGTTTCAGCCGGTTGGGTTCCAAAAGCATCCGCTCGAAAAGATGACAAAACTGTAGGCATGGTGGGAAACAATTCTATTTTCCCGCTCGACAATTATGAGCTTATATATGGCGAATGGGAAAAACAAATTATTTGGGACTCTGAAAATATGGATTATTTACCAGTGCCCAAAGTAGGGTGCCCTAAAATTTTTCAGGTTGCAAAAAGTCGGATTTACACTAATGGGGTGGTCGTCGCATCTTAAGGCGAAAAACGGGGTTTTCAAGGGCCAATTATCGCAAAAGTACAAACTGTTGGACAAAGTATTACCTCTAACTAATGTATTTGAGCAAAAATATTGCAGTATGTACTTTTTTTACTTGCGAAGTGAAAATTGTCCTTTAGGTAATAACGGCCAATGAAAAATAGTAACTAGGTGGATTTTATTTTCAAACCTTTGACATCGGCTATAGCTTGGCGTTCAAAATAAAATCCACCTAGTTACCATTTTTAATTTGCCGTAATTAGCTGAAGAACAATTTTCACTTCGCAAGTAAAAAAAGTACATACTGTATAAAAAAGTCGAAAGTGACGGATGGCTCGTCTAATCATAAACGTGCTTACAAAACTGACGGAATTATTTTTTCAAAATGGATCTTCTCCCTGAGTTTTTAAGGTATATCAATGATTCATGACTTAAATCAACCGGACAGAACGTGGGCAGGTCAAAATAGAGCGTTTTTCCAAAAATTCTTGAATTTAGCTTCAGTATCACCAATAAAAAGTATTTTGACCCTATTTTAGGGGTCTCAATCAAAATGAATCTCCTCCCTGGATTTTAAAGTGCCATACGGACGAACCGCGGTTAACCGTATGAAATATCAAAAAAACGGTTTTTACATCCAACTGGAAACTAAACAATATGCTGGGACATTTTTTTCAAAAAATTTTGCTTCACCAGTTTATTGGTAATTCAGGGTTTGAACCGGTGATTTTTGTAGAAATTTCAAAGAAAGTTAATTTATTGAAACTATCCTTAAATTCTGAAATAAATCTTTGAACATAACTTTTATTTGCTAAAAATTGTTATTTTATCTATTTTTGATTTTTTTAGTTTAAATTTTACAAATTTACAATTTATGCCAATAATTTTCAACGAATAACAACGGAGAATAAAAAAATGTATGGCGGCGTTTTTTTAGATATACCATCGAGAGAGAGTCAGTTGCGTCGAATGTTCTCAGAGATGGCTCATCCGATTGACCTAATTTCAAAAATGACCAAGGCCAAAAGAGTTGATACCTGGATAAACGTTTGTTTTTTAGAAACCGGACTTCCGGTTTACCGGTGTTACCACTAAAACATTTCTCGAGTGCAGTATATAGTCCGAGGTTGATTTTTCGGCAATAACTCTAAAATTTTCTGACCAACATTTCCAGGGGTCACATTTTGTAATATGACACCAATTACAAAATGGGGGTCAAATTACAAATGATCCTGCGGGGTCATGTTACATACCAGGAGAAAGATAATTGTGTTGGAAAAAAATGCCGCCTTTATTTGTTAATATTTGAGTTAAAAAATTAAAAACTTTTTTTCGATTTTTTTCTGTTAAAATATTGGCAAACATTTTGTTAACTTTTCAAAATTTTTGCTTTATTTGTTTGAAAAATTGTTGGCCACCCTAGCCGAAAGATTTCCGAGTCAATCCAAACGATGAGCATTTGATACTTGAAATTCCAGAAGATCCAGAACCAAGAGTAGAACTCAAATCAAAAGAGACGAAAAATAAAAGAGAAATTTTCAAAAGGAGCAAAGAGGTTCTCAGAAATGTCGGCGTTGGTCAGAAAGGCGAAGGTAATGTAGTATTCAATTTACGGTGTAGGTATCTTAAGCATTTTTCTTAATTGCTATAAACGCGAAAAAACATAAAAATTGCTTCGGTCAACCATATCATATGGTCCATATCATATGGTCCATAACATATGGACCATATGTTATAAAGTTTACAACTGTACATACTATGTCTTTTTTTTCGCGGGAAAATTTAAGGAAGAGCGGGGAGAATTCTTCCCAATTCATATCTATCCTCTAGGATTCTACTCAACCATTTCTCTATAGTTAAAGTAGGCTGTCACCTGTGAGATTTGGGCCGAGACAAAGTTCAAAACATGGAATTTTGAGTACTCACATTGTGTTCCTTAATGAATTTTAAGTAAAAAATTGGCTATTGGCATATCGAAATTTTAACTCCCTGGTGTCTGAAATGGCCAAAATACAAACCGGTCATGAGAAAACCGGCTGTTAAACCGAAAGCTGACGACAAAAAAACCTGGCCATTTGTTTTCGACAGGTGACAGGATAAGTTAAAGATAGGCTTTTTTAAAACGAAAAAAATTCCCGACGGAAATAGTATACCTCGATTCAGAGCCGGTTCTTTGATTTACGATTGATACCAGTATCGCTCACGTTTTTTGTTCAAAAACCCATAAAGTTCTGGTAAATGTCCAGAAATAAAAAACCGGCTCTGCAGTGCCATTTTGTTTTGAAAGTTGCTAACTGACTCAATATTGTGAAAAAATCTTATGTGCCAGTTCTGAGCTATGTCTCCGAGTTAAAATTTGCAGCATGTATTTTTTTTTAAATTTCATAAATAAAAATAAAGCCATTTGTATTGAATTTTTTTATTAAACAGTTGTGGGCATGTCAATAAATACAGGAATAGTTTGTGAAATTCTGTCTAATGATTCTATCAAATCAAAACTGGGAATCCAAGGAGTTAAAATAGACTCTTCGACCGACTCTTGACTCGAACACCCCGAATCTCTAGAAATCGATGCTGAAAAAGAGCTTCTTGTTTCGTTCCGTAATCGCTCGATTTCGCTCCGTAAAGCATCAATTTCTGCCCGATAGCACTGGGTTTGAACCCTTAAATTATCCATTACTTGACCTGACTGACGAAGCATCGATTCCAGATTAAAACTTTCGTCCTTTTTGAATAAAACTGTGTCTTCCAGACCATTTTCTTGATTTTTATTGGATTTTTCACCTCCACAAGCTAATTTTCTCAAAAGGTTTAGAATTTGTTTTTTCATTTTTTTGTTATGACTTAACCCTATAAAAGAAAAAAACCTTTTATAGAGTTCGCAATGGCGCTAGAGAGCCGTTTTTACTATGTATACGGCACTCATTTTATTAGACTTCTGCTTATAATAAAAGCCTGCTGGTCAGTAGACAGTAAATTGTAAACCCATCTGCAAAAAACACTGCCTAGAAACACAAGGCCTTTTGACGAAATGGTGAAAAATAGTTGAAACTATACGAGGTAACGTGTTTCGTGAAAAATTCCAAGCTCTAATCAGAAAAATTTTATGAAAAAACAAAAAATTGAAAAAAGTGCTCTAAATTTATTTGCAGATTTTTCTGAAAATATATTTGCCATTTTTTTTAATCTTTGACAACATTTTTTAAATCAAAAATTTTGTATGTTTAATTTTGGACAATTTTTTCGTAAAAAAATAATCTTGATTAAAATAATTTTACAACATTTTTTTAAATCAAATATTTTTTATGTTTTATTTTGGACTATTTTTTCGAAAAAAAATAGTCTTGATTAAAATAATTCTACAACATTTTTTAATATCAAAAATTGTTATGTTATTTTATAAAAAATTTCGGAAATTGGATTATAAAATTTCCCGGGCCACAGTGTTCCAAAACCTCGAAAATTTTTCCAAAAAGTGTTTTCGACGTTTATTTATGTTTTTGGATATTTTTTGATTAAAGTTATTAGGAGGGGTACTCCATTACATTTTTTACATTATAAAAATAAAATTTGAAAAATTTGTTGGTAAACCATATGGAAATCTTACAAAAATGATTAATTCTGACTTTGAGACCTAAAAATATCATAGAAGGAACGTTATGGAAACCGTTTTTAGTCATTTATCTAGTCCTAAATTTTTCGATTAAAATAAAATTTGAGGGTTAATGAAGAAAAATTGAATTCTCGGTTTGAAACTTCAATATTTCCACAAAGTTCTCCCGCAACCTCTTGTTATGAAATTTCTTCATTTGTTCTCAAATTTCTACATTTGTTCTCAAATTCAAAATTTCCCGGTCCGAACCCTATCTATATCAATTACGGGGCTTCCTGGTCACTTTTTACTAGATTTTTGTCCAAAATTTTAAAATAATTCGGCTTTTGAAAACAACTCATCTGATCACATTCTTAGATAGCTCAAACTGAGCACAAATATCTTGAATAATAAAATATAAAAATTGGTCTATCGGACCAATTTATTTTATCTTTTTTTTGAGATTTCTGAAAATTTTTAATTGTAAGTTTTTCTTAAAAAAAATGGTAACAATGGTTGGATTTGGACCACTCTTTGTATTTTATTATTCACAAAATATGTGCTCAGTTCGAGCTATCTAAGAATGTAATCGGATGAGTTGTTTTCAAAAGCCGAATTATTTAAAAAATTTGGCCAAAAATCCAGTAAAAAGTGACCAGGAAGCCCTGTAATCGATATGCCCTCAAAACCCTCCTGTCAACCTTTTCAATGAATAATTTACTAGTAGACGATGAAATCGTTCCAAATTTACGTCCTGAAAAAGACATCTGGAACCTCTCAAACGACGATTTTTATGACCCGAAAGCAAAAAGTGAAAAAGGTTCAAGGGGTGCGGGCGGCATTGGCGGCCTCTTGCAACATTCTACACCGGCTATCGAGTTACAGTATCCCTTGTTCCCAACACATTTGGATGTTGTCATGATGAGAAGATATCATCGACCTTATTTTAATACAAGAGACATCCCAACGGGCTTGAATATTAAAATTCGGTCCAGTGTAAAGGAAATTGGTAAAAATTATCATTTTCAAATATGTAATACCGGCGGAGGTGTCTTTAGCATGGATTTGTCTTTATGGCGGGATTTTTTTTAGACCGGCAGAAGCTATAGTACCCTTTTCTCAGAGATGGCTGGAAATTTTAAAAAGATATACAGAGGAAACGTTTCGGGATTCACCCAAAAAATATTTTTGTGGTTGGCCGGATATCCGGTATACCGAAAAACCAGTTTAATCTTAAATTGACGGTTCTTTGGTCACTGTGTGTGCTACGAGTATGATGTTTTTACCATTCGGTTTAACATTTTTGAGCAAAATTTTTTGAGGTTACATTTTGTTTTATGACCCCAGAAGGTCAAATTTGAAATAATACCCACACGAGTTCATATCACATCGCATATGAAAGGATTTTATCACGATTCCAAATGTATACAAAAGTAATAATTATTGTTTTATTATGTAATATGACCCAATTGTGACCACAAAATTCCCGCCTTTATCGAAAATGATCCCTACTGCGCCTTTTACACCACGCGTCATAACTTTGAGAAAGTGACCAATGAAATAGAGGGATTCTTAAATTAAGCCGAATCGAGTATTATGATTGGACACTGGCTCATAGTTATGACACGTGGTGTAAAAGGCGCAGTAGGGATCATTTTCGATATACAATTAAATAAAGAAAATTTTTAAGCGTTCAGTTTATTTCTAATGGAATTATAAGGCCATAATTTCAAGTTGACTTTTGTGACACAATTACAATTAATTTGACAATGTCGCGGTTGTATGTACTTTATATGTGAAATCGGCGATATCATGCAAAATTAGCATATTATATTTTGAATTTCAAAACTTTTTTGGAATAACTTTTTACTGCCAAAATTTCGTAGTAATTTATTTATAATTTTATGAAATTTTGCTATTTAACTACTGTCGTTTCTGTCTGAGCGGACAAAACCGGCAAAACCTACGCAGGAGCCTCCAAGGGTTTAACACCAATTTTTTTTTCGAAGACATCAGTTATAGTACGATTAACATAAAACTGCTATAACCCCATTGAATTCAGATTAGCTTTTTTTCCACGCAGAAATCTTAAGCAGCAAAAGTTAAGTTCGTACCATTTATGGATCTCGAAATACAGCCTCCTTCGGTTACTCCCTTAACAAATTCGACCCTATATTGTCCGCGTAGAGAGCGAATTTGGCTTTAATTTTAAGGTCTCTGGTGCCTTCTATGGGTGATTTAGAGCCGAATAGGTCTAAGCAGACAAAACCGGATTTCGAAAAGTGTCCGCTTAGACAGAAACCACAGTACAGTAGTTATATTCGAGGAATTTTCCTTTAACGATGCAACAAATTTATTGAAATTGTGTTCAAAAATAAACCTTAGAGTTCTAAATTTCTAGAAATTATGTGCAAATGCCTAAATAGACTTCAAAATAAATGTAAATTCTGTCGCCCAATTTTTCGCAAAATATTTTCGATTTTTTCAATTTCCCGAAATTCTCTTAAAACGACATCAAAAACGGGAATCGATAAAACCGCTTTGCAGCTTGAAATGGATGCGACCACCGAATTTAATTTGCTTTCATGGAATTATACGCCAAAATTTTCAATTTTCCAAAAACAATATTAGCACATCGAATAAATAACTGATTTTCACGGAATGAATTAAATTCGATGGTTGCCACGGTTAACATTTTGACAAATGAAAGTAAAATAATTGGATGATTGTTTTTCATAATTTTGACCAATAAAATAGCAAAACTTACAAATCGAGAAGAACCGGGAGCAAGAGCGTAAAGCTACTGGTGGTGGGGATGTATTCTTTATGCGAAAATTAGGCGATTTATCAGCAGAAGATGGCGAAATTTGTTTTGTCGAATATTGTGAAGAATTTCCACCTTTGTTCAATATGATCGGAATGGCCAGTTTGATTAAAATTTGGAGAAGGAGAACTTGTAGAGACAGACCAATGGATAAACAGTACAGATACGGAGAACCAGCATATTATACGCATTCACCCTTTTTGGGACATATTGCAGCAGAAGCCTCACAAGGACCGGATTTATCGAATTTCTAATTTTGTGTGCGTCTATATGGACAATATAGCCAAAATGTATGGCTTTATTTAGCGTGTCCCTCTATAAGGACAATATAGACGATAACGAGCACTATCCCCATTTTCAAAAATTGTAAAGTGAAGAGCAAAAACGGCCTTTATATTTGCTCATATGGCAAAAAATAATTTTTGAGGTTTTTAATTTATTTTGGATTTTTCCAAATTTAGGAAAACACTTTGTTTTTGAGTATTTCTTCCTGAAATCTTTGTTTTTTACATAAATTTTTAAATTATTTTATTTTATCCTTACTTTTTTATATAAAAATCGATATTTCTTTTCTAAAAATTTTCAATTGATTTTATCCTTATTTTCTTTGTTTACAATAATAACATTTTTTCAAATGGACGTAAGTCTAATCGGAGGTTTAAGGGGATGGTGGTTCCTACATTTTCTGCAGTTATTATGTCATAAAAATGCACCAAATCGATTTTAGTTCATTTAAAAAAGCAAATTAACCCGAAAAAAACAAAAAAAATATTTTCCTATTTCGCGCATGATCACCTTGAATATGTCAAATTAGGAACCATCATCTCGTTAAGGGGGTACTGGTCGCTGGAATTGATTTTTGCGTTTTTGGCAAAAACCGACCCATTTTTCTCAATGAATTTCTGAAACCATATACAGGGGGAGGCAATATCAGTTCAGGGCCCTCTTGTTGAGTTAAAGATAAATTTAATAACGTTTTTTTTAAATATCAAATAAATATTGAATTTTGTTTTACAACTTTTGCTTGTTCGAGATGTGATAATAATAATATTTTTTTATTGTTATGTAAATATATTTCGAATTTTTAGGTTCTTCATCAGTACGTTATAATAATATGATTAACGAACACAAAAAATATGAAGTCACAACATGTTCCAGAGAAAACAGAAAAGTTCACAACTATCGGCAAAAAAGGTTGCCCATTTTGTCTAAAAATACTTGTTGTTAACTTTTCTGTTTTTCTCGAACATGTTGTGACTGCATATTTTTTGTGTTCGTTAAGGGTATCCCTGCTCCTACATTTTCTGCAGTTATTATGTCATAAAAATGCACCAAATCAATTGTTTATGTTTTGAACGCATAAAACAACCCAAATGACCACAAAAAAATTTTCGAAAATTTTGCGTTTTTTCGATTTTTTTCTAAGTATTTTTCTCAAAATTATGTTCAAAAATAACGTTTGTGTCAATTTGACCACTAAAACTTCAAAATATCGGGTTGACGTAAGCCAACTTTCTCTTCAGTGTTTCCTCAGCTTTCTTTTGAGCCTACTTTCGAAAAAATCGAACCACATTTTTTTTCGGAAATTTTTTCACGTGACCTTGAAAAATTCATATTTTTTGTTTTGGGTCNTTAATCATATTATTATAACGTACTGATGAAGAACCTAAAAATTCGAAATATATTTACATAACAATAAAAAAATATTATTAAATAAATATTGAATACTTTATTACATTACTTGTTAATGTAAATTCAAAGAGGGGCCTGCTTCTTAGTGTAACAAAAAGTCATCAATAAATGCAAACTAATCTTAAAAAAAATCTCTGGCCCAATATTGCCGAATTTGCCAATATGTCCGAAATTTTTGGGCAAAAAACTTTTTGGCAATATTGGGCGATAAAGAGAGAAATTCCAAACACACGATTTTAAGTAACGTGTTTATACTTTCAATTTCACAATAAAAATAAATGATTTTACTCTAAATTTTTTGCTATCACCATTTATTGCGAAAGAGTGTTATTTTTTTTATCAAAATCGAAATTCCGATAATTTCAAATTTTGAGTGTTTCTTAAAGATTTTAAAATTTTTTGAAATAAATTAAAAATTTGCTCAATATTTGGTGTTGAATTTGATAAAAAGTTATTTTTAATCCGGTTTATAGCATCATTTGAGAATGATATGTTTCGCTCTCCGATCTATTTCCATCAGACCCCGCCTACGGATTTCCTTCTTATCCGAGATAAATCAAAAGACACTTGGTCTATCAGACACGTTCCCGAGTTATTTCTTCTTGGTCAGCAATGTCCTCTTATCGATGTGCCGGGCCCAAATTCAAAAAAGTCTACAAATTTCAGTCGGGATTTTTTGATGGTATTTTTATATCGCCTATTTCTTAGCTCTGATGTGAACCCCAAAAAAATTAGAATGGAAGAAGTGCGAAAAGCATTTCCGACACTTTCGGAGGGATCGATCAGAAAACGGCTCAAATTATGCGCAGAGTTTAAGAGGACAGGCATTGACTCCAATTGGTGGGTTTTGGCTACAGATTATAGACTGCCCAGCGAAGAAGAAATAAGGAAAGTGAAATATATTTTAATCCTCCTTACATATACAGTAGATGACGGCAATATGCAACAAAATAGCCTTTTGGCCAGTCTACGAATTCAATTTTGACGAAATATTAGCTCTCTACCGTCACCTGTGGTAATTTTTGAAAATTTTAATTGGTATCGGTTTGTCTGGGTATCAAATATCGTAATAATTAACCCTACCTTTTTGCCTATTGGAAGGGTGTTGCCTATTAGCGCCAGAGCTTCGTCAAAATCAATCCAGCTCAAAAGTTTTGCCTATAGGGTCATCCACTGTATATTTTCCCAACTTTTATTTCATTCTTATCAAAATTTTTAAGTTTCTTATATGTTTTTCGAAATTTTTTTGTTTTATATTTTTTACAAATTTTTCATAAATAATTCGCGATTTTTACAAATTTTTTACAGAATTTTGGTATGTGGACAACACCACCGATCTAAAAAACAGCTCAAATTACATCCTGAGTTTTCTCGTTTACGGGGTTTGTTTTATTCCGCCGGTTAGACAGCCAAAATCTATAGCAAAGTATAGGCAATTTTGGCTGTCAAACCGGCGGAATAAAATAAACGCCGCAAACGAGAAAACTCAGGCTGTACAATATTTTTTAATTCCAAAATTCCATCAGAAAAGCATCCTGGTTTTTATCCAGTGAACCGGATGTCAAATCATATTTATAAATTTTTTCAATTGAGCTTTTTTTGGCCGTTGAATACAAAAAAACGATTCTCGATAGATACCACGGAATTTTTACATTTTTTGTCAGAATTTTTGTTCTTGAAATTATATATGGCGAGATTAAAGTTTAGTGAAGTGAAAAAAGTTATAATCGAACGCTTTTGTATGTTTTCGAAAATGGTACATGCGAGTCAAAAAATCGCAAAAGTATTACAGTATTATTTTGCAGTGAGCCAATCACAGCGAGCTATACAACTGCCGATCACTTTTCCACTTCGCTAAACTTACATCTTGCCTATATTTTTCTTAAAGCTTTAAAATTTGATCGGAATCTACAGATTTTTTCATTTACCGTCATGTGTGTCTAAAAGGACTGCGTATATATAGAAAAAATGACAAAATTATGCTTTAGAACAAGAAGTCAATCATTTGAAGAATTTTTTCATACAAAAATTATATTTTCGAAGAAAATATTCCAAAAAAATTTAAATTTTTTCTTAAAAATATATTTTTTATAATATTTTTTTATCCAGTTGACCGAAACATTCTTACGAGGTGCACATAAGTTGTCTGAAAATTTGGCTTGCATTTTGAGCTCTCTAGCGCTATTTTTCGTCTTTTTTAGAGCATTTTTAGTGAAATTTTTTTATATAGACAAAACGACACGTTTTCACATGAACAAAACGACAAAAATTCGCCTGTCCTAATAGACACACATGACAGTAATTAAAAGTCAATTAAAAAATAATCACTTTATAGGGGGCTAGTGAAACCTGAAGAAGTGTGTGCCTTTTATTCTATGTTGGCGGCCGAGCAGCGTTTAAAAGATGCTGGTTATCGTGAAAAATCTTTAATTCTTGACGAAAAAGATGAGGAGGAGGATCCTTCAAAAATTGAGATTGAAGTTCAATGTGCCCCTTGGCACACAACCAGAGCATTTTTAGCTGCTATGAAAAACAAGTGTCTTTTAGAGGTATTTGAATCAGTACAGTGGTGGTCGTCTATAAGGACACCCTCTACAAAAACCTCTCTGTTTACCTCTATTCATTCCTTACGGAAAAAATGGATGAGAAAGGACAATAATATTTGAGTTTGCTTAAAAAATTTGTACAGCTTAGTGTATTTAAACGGACAGGTCCTTAGGACGCGTTGGTTTTTGACGAACTGTACTTAAACGGACGGGTTTGGAGAAAATTCTCGCCAATTTGATTAAACGGACGGGTTGTGAGTTTCAAGTTGTCCGTTTAAGTACAGTTCACTGTAGTAAAAAATGTCTTTAATTGTTTTTCGGAAAGACATTTACAAATCACGTGTTCTGTGGAAAATTTTCTAGAAAACACTTGATTTTTTAACAAAATAAGGACGATATGTAGGGTCACGCACGGGAGAAGTTTAATCTAGAGTAAACATCGAAAAAATAAATCAAGAACTTTCCGACCTGAAAAAGCAAGAAATTTATAAATTTTTTGAAAGAATTTTTTTCGCAATCTGGTAGTCAAATTTTGCTTTTTTAAAATTTCTATTTTTTGATTCAAATTGGAGTTTTCGATATCAAATATAAATTATTGTTAATTTTCATTACCGGAAACTTTTCTAAAAAGAAGAGAACTAAAAAAAATTTTCCCAAAAAAATCGAGTCGAAAAATTGCGTGGGTGGATTTTCAGATTTTTTCTCAAAATTTTGGCCTAAGTTGGGGTTTTGAAAAGTTTGAACTCGAAAAAATTTTTACATTTGTAGCTGGAACGTGAATTTTTCTTTTGTTTATGGTCGTAAATTATTTGAATTTTGCGATAAAATTTAATTTGAATTATAGGAAGATCTAGGACACCTTCGAATTTTAATTTTAAACATTATAAGTTTCAATTATTAACCTAAAAATTCCCGCAAAATTCTCCCGTAAAATTTTTTTTAAATTCTGCTCTAGAAGTTCGTTTTGGATTTTAGTTAAAACCCTTGGTTTAAAAGTCGAAAATTCCACCGTGCGCAACCCTAACGATATGGCACAAAAACCCTTAGGAAAATATGGCAAAATCTCACCTTTCCTTATATAAGGTAGGCAACGAACCGTGCAAAAATTTAAATGACGCCATTTACCTAACAACCTTATAAATGCGAAAAAATATAGGAGCAAATAAGAGCGCGAAAATATTGAAAAAACAGAAAAAAAATTTCGGGGGTTTTTACATGTTAAAATGGCGGTCAAAATTTTATATTGGCGATTTGAGCAGGTGCGCATCGTGCGCAAAAAATTCCATTAGGTCCACAAAAAACTAGTGTGTATAAGTTATAACGAAGAAGATCCCATCAATGCCACGATTAAACATAACGCCAAAACCTTCGTAATCTTGAGAAAACACGGTACAATTTGTAGCTCTCCAGGGCATTTTTTACAGCACAACCAAACATGTCCTTACAGGCTAAGATGACAGTAGTTTTTCTACCAACAATTTGAGCTAAAAAGCCACAGTTTTCCCATGTGACCTTTTTTTTTCAAGTGGATTTTAAATTTTCTAAAAAAATTCAAATTTCAGGTTACGAGTGCTGCGGATCCAACTGGTCAAGCTCGTGAAGGTTTTGCTTACATAAAAGTACCCAACAAACCAAACGCCCGCGACGAGGCAGCCCCGGTTCAGCGAAAACTGGTTACTGGTACCGACGCTGATTTGCGTAGGTTAAACCTCAAACAGGCCAAGGAAATGCTCAGAAAATGGGGCTTGATGGATGCCAGTATTGATAAGCTTTCTCGGTGGGAGGTCATTGATGTCGTGAGGTTTATGTCGACGCAAAAAGCCCGAGCGGGAGACTCAGCCGTCACAAAATTTGCGAGAGGGAATAGATTCAGTCAGAGTTTGAAACACACGACCTAGTGTACTTTTCATTATATGACCCTTGATATATATAAAATTATTCTTGATAATATCAAGGCGGTGGTAAATTTGGCATCGAATTTTATTAAATTATATTTAAAATAAGCCAGGAATGGCAAAAATTGACCAGCTCAGATTTAATTTATTTTCTGAGCACTTTTACTTTCTGTTCTGAGATGGAGCCAAAAAAAAATTTGAAAAAACAATAATGTCCAGTTTTCTAAAAATCATGATTTTTCAAAAAAAATTTGCCAATTTGGCTTGAAATCATTCGAAAATTTCAAGCCAAAAAAAAAGCAATTTCAAAAACGATATTGTGTTTTTGAACACTTTCCTGCTGAAATTTTGAAAAAATTTTCGCATAGATCATTTTTATTCATGATTTCGCAAAACAACAAAAAATCACCTACCGTAGGCCAAAAAAAATTATTGTCGAGCTCAACTTAATTTGAAACCCCTAAAAATTAAAAAAAAGTCTGACTAAAGGTAAATGAAGTCTTTACAATCTGAAAAGTTTTAAATTCTATCTCGTCCGAGGATTCATTTGCAAACTGGCTCAAATTATTATGAAGTACTATATCGAAAATTCTGCCTAGTCATTAAAATTTATCATTACGTCACAAATAGAGAAATCCACGTGCGAAATAGCGAATAATTTTAACTTTTCCGTTTTGATTGGCCGACCAATCATGATAACAGTGCGAAAATTTCGAAAAAAAATCACGTCATGAGACTTGAAATACCACTTAAATAAAGTGGACTATTTACTGATCAAAAAGCACTACATCATTTCAAAATTTTTGGCCAAAAGTCGTCAAATAAGCGAATTAGTTTTAAAACTACTGTGGCTTTTGGCAGAAATAGTTCTGAAGAACAAAAACCTAAAACAATGAAAAAATTTCCATTTTTTTTTCGTTATTTGGGAAGTTAGGGGCTTTAAAAAAACATTCAATCCATTTGAGGCATTTTTATAAGCTATAGCGGGCAGAAAATCAGGCATGCATACCGTATGTATGCCTGATTTTCTGCCCACTTTAGCTTATAAAAATGCCTTAAATGGATTGAATGTGTTTTTAAAGCCCTAAACTTCCCAAATAACGAAAAAAAATGGAGCAGCATACCCTAGAATAAAATTATCCGAAATTTTGTAAATTGTATTAAATTTTTTGACTAATGAAATTTGTCGAGGAATCGGTTAATTTCAAACTCCCGTTTTAGTGCCGCCGAGCACCATGATAGATATAAAGAAGATTGTCAGCACCGCTTTGACCTCCAAAATAAACAATTATCACTCGACAGGGTTCTCACTACCGACGACTCGTCTTCAGAAGACGACGATGACGATATTGATATGATGGAAAAGAACTTGGACGCACTTCTTAGCAATCAGAAAACGCAGAGACAAGGATTGGCTTATATAATTTTTTAAAATGATTTTATAAGGACAAAAATTCTGGGTTCTTCTACAGTAGAGTGTGGTTAAAAGGACAACCCCTTACGACAAGGTCAGAGCAAAAATTCCTGCCAGCGACCGTTTAAAAGGACAACCTTCAAATAAAATTAGTTTATTCAAAATTTCCCTAAAAATCGTTTTTTATTCAGTTTTATGCAAAATTTTTGTAATTTACTATAGAGGAAAAGGTATTTTTTTAAAGGACAAGGTCGGAGCGAAAATTCTTACCATACTTTTAAAAGGACAAGTTCTGAGCCAAAATTTTGCCAGACTTTTAAAGGACATGTTTGAAAACTCAACCTGTCCTTTTAACCACACTCTACTGTAAAGTTTTGAGTTTTACAAATGTGGTTTTTTTACACGAATTTTGAGAACGTAAGTATTTGATAAAAACTGTAGCCTGAAGATTCGAAAGCGAATAAATGGCAAATAACTTTCTTTAAAAAAATATAAATTTTAAAATTCGAATTTTCTCATCAGAAGTTTAATTTTGCTGTCCCTATATCCATCATGATGCCCGAGTAACTTAAATCTCTCATTTGCCTTTTAAAAGAATAGGGAATAAGAGATTTAAGTTACTCGGGCATCATGATCGATATACAAAAGTTCATGAAAAAATATTATTTGGTCGCCACAAATTTACTTGGCTACACATAGCAAAAAACCGTTTGTTCATATCTGATATGGTCTTTGAAAAAATGACTGAGTAGGGTGGGCCCTATTAAAAAAAATACCTAACCTAAAAAATGTTGAACAAATCATCAGCAATTACTAAAAAACAAAATTTATTTATGGAATTGCCTATCAGTAAACTCATTTTCATTTTGAAGCAATTGCTGGAAAATTTCGCCAATGCCTTTAATAGGACGGCCTTGGAGGCTATTAAAGTCATACTACTGTAACAAAAATTTCATCAGAAGAAAAAAAAATTTACGGCCTACAATATAATTATTTGTTATTTAAAAAATGGTCAGGTATTTTTTTCAGCACCAACATATTTGAATACCGTTTCTTGATATCATATATGGTTTTCAGTAAAAGGTCATGAGTAGGGTGGTTTCCTTTATAAAAACGACCTTTTTTAGCAGCGACAGATTTGACTGTGCCACCATGGACGAATTGTATGAGAAATCACAAAACGGTTTTTTGCATTCTACTGGAAACTAAAAATGATGAATGGAAATTTTGAAAAAATTTTAATTCACAAAAAAAAATTTCAAAACTTTAGTTCTCTAGCAAATTTCTCATACAATTCGTCCATGGTGGCACAGTCAAATCTGTGGCTGCTAAAAAAGGTCGTTTTTATAAAGGAAACCACCCTACTCATGACCTTTTACTGAAAACCATATATGATATCAAGAAACGGTTTTTTGTATTCAAGTGACAACTTAAAATGCTCATTAGAGAATTTTTCTCTATTTTATTGGTATACCGGTTTACTGGTAACCGGATGTCTATTATATATAAAAATTGAGGAAAAAATCGAAACTTGTTTTTTCTTCCAGAAATTCATCAAAAATATCGTTCAATCAGTTAATATATAAACAGTCGTAATATCCAAATGAACAAAGATAAAATTTTAATTTTCCGGCTGATTTTAAGAAGAAAAAATTTCTAGATTGGAACCTTCCAAAAAATTATATCCGGTTTATATTCGGATGTCAAATCGACTAAATACAATTTCTCCATTGAGCTTTTCAAGTTGTCAGCTCAATACAAAAAACTTTCTCGATATCATCTATGGTTTTCCCACAATCATCATGAGTAGGGTGGTGCACCATTGTGTCCGTTATATAAAAACGACCTTCGCAAAAAAAAGTTGCAAGAACTTTTACTTTTCCCGTAATAAGCGCTCAAAGTCGAGCCAAAAAATCGGCTTTGGAGCCTCCAAGGGTTAAATAAATTTCAAATGAATAAAATTACTCAACCCCTATTCATTTTCTTTCCTCAAATTAAACTGTCAGAAATATATTTACTACTGGGCACTAAAATGCGTAAATTAGCCAGATTAAGTACAAGAAGAGCGCGAGGAGCGAGAACGACTCGAGCTCATTCAAATGGTTAAAGACGGCGAAACAAACCCGGATTCCAAGACTGATTTGGTCCAGTCTAAACATCATGATAATAAAATTGAAAAAAATCTATCTAACGTTGACACTGCTGGAAAAATGTTGATTATCAAGCGAAAAGTACTCGGTCCCGATGGCCTTCTAACAGTGGAAACGGAAACTATTAAAAAACCAGAAGTTGTTGAAGCGTATCTTAAAATCAAAGCTAGTAAAACAGACGAGGTAAGAAATTGAACAGCAAAAAATATCGAAATGACGTCATAATTTGAAGAGCTTTTCACTTATATAAAGAGTTTTACAATAGGTTTAAATGAAGTAAATTCCCAAAATACAGCAGGGTGCGGCGTATAGGTGAACGGGTACAGGTGAAACCCACGGAAAAACCTACGTAAGCCTCCACAAAAACCTACGCAACCCACGCAAAAACCTACGCAACCTACGTTTTTTTTTTAAACTTTCACCTTTACGCCGCACTCTGCTGTATGTAGAATTACGTACTCTACCAAACGGAAATGAAAATTCAAAAACGTAGATTTGGAAAATTAAATCTTGATGTATGAGCCAAAACCTACGCAATCTCACCATTTTTAGCTAAATTCCTGCCAGTGCCCATATCACCGAAAGAGCTAATATAACTAAAATTGGTGGTAAACCCCCACGCAATTTTGCATATATAGGCTCTTTCGGTGATATGGGCACTGGCAGGAATTTAGCTACAAAACGTGGGATCGCGTAGGTTTTGGCGATATTGACAAATTCGGCGATATCGATTACGATGTCCGAGTTTATATAAAACAAAAATTATATTTCGGTGAAGAATACAAATATTTTAAAATACTGGGATTTCAAAAAGCAAGTCAAAAAACAGACTTAGAATTAAAATCAATATTTGAATACAATGAGCCATCATACCACTTCATGCTATGTCTAGTTTTTCAATTCATTCAATGCAACAAAAAGGTGTTAGTAAAAAAAACGACGTCAATGATATACAAAAATGAAAGGCAGCCCACAAATGTTATTTGTTAATTATATTTGTTTTCTATTTGACCAAAAAAATAAGAAAACAAGAATACGAGTTGATTTTTGTCTAATTTTCTTTCAAATAATGCTTAAAAACATTCTCCTACAATCCCCAATCTGTAAATTGCGACTTCTCATCGTGAGCTGCGAGTTTGGTCGGGCCAATCGGATTCTCATTTCGAAAACACGTCTTGCGTAATATTGTTAATACGAGTCGTTCTAAGCTTGGTCGCTATTGGTCAAATTAAATTCTCGCGTAGGTGGAATTAAGATTGTTTATTTCGGGGATTGTAAAATTTGTTTCTCTCGCGAGCAATTGACATATCGGGCACTGTAGGTATTTTTAATTTCATTTAAAATATGAAATAAATGGCAGTTTTTGCAATATCTTTTAGATTTAGAATAATAATTTTATATTTGAGGATGCTCTCCGTAAATATGTTGCTGAAAATTCTGAGAAGAAAAGGAAAAGTTGAAAATTACGGCGAGAGCCGAAGACGTCTCCACAAACAGATTAGGCGGACTAAAAAGAACTCAATGAAACTACTGAGTAAAGATGAAAAAATAAATCAGCGAATCACAAAAGTCGAATGGAATACTGGACGATAATGAAGATTTTATATAGATGAACTTGTTCAAGGTTTTTATCAATTTTAGCCATTGTTTGGCATGGGTATATTTTGCGGGCACCAAAATTTTTGGTTCAATTTCTATCAGGGAAGTCGAATGGACAGTTAACAATTGATCCCAAAGTGACCACAAGGAGCCGCTAGAGAGCAAATGTAAAGCATTTGCCTGGACTATTTTTTTCGTTGACCTATTGAGAAATTTGGTTCAGAAAGTGTCAGAAAATGACCACTTACAAATGTTCCAAAGTTACCACCAGAGCGCTAGAAGAGCAAATGGGACAATACGCAAACCAGATTCACTTTTAGAGTAAAATGATATCTGTCTTGAGCGAAAGTGAGTTCAAAACTCATCAAAGTACAAACATTTTGTTCCGAAGGCGGAATAATCCTCGAAAAAATAACTTATTATTAATTTCATATTCTCTATGAATCTTAAAGGTCGTAGAAATAAGCTCTGTGACGATGCTCAAGAATATCCAAAAAACATATCTCGGCATTTATTAGTGTTTGAAGAGAAGTTTCTAATTATGCTTTATTATAAAGTAAAAAAATGGGAAAAATTTAACAAAAGAATCGTCTAACAAAATTAGATTTTATAAAATTTAATTAAAAACTCGTGCCCAGTTATACCCGGATAAAACCGGTGCAAACTTGTTTGTCATGAAAAAAGTTTTGCCATGCCCCGAGTGTAACTATAATTTATGATGTGTCAGAGTATATCCTAATCTTGAAAGTATTAGAATTAGGGTTAGAGTGACTCGTGTTCAGTGTACACGGTATATAACGATTGCAAAGCTGTTTCTTGGGAAGGCTAGGGTTAGGGTTAAAAAATAGGTGTGTTCCGCAGGAACAAACGACCATATTTTTTTAACAAGAACCATAGACTTTATTTCTATATTATATAAACCAGCAAAATTTTTGCCCGTAAAATACTTATTTTGCTTAGGTATCTTTTTTTTTAAGGGCACCCCCACTTTTCTCACATGATTTACTGGAATGTTAAAGAGATATAACATTTAATGGTCTTTTTTGTATTCATGTACCCAGTTAAAAGTCGGGAGGCAATGCCTTCTCAATTATGAATTGAAGAGAGAAGCCTAAATAAACATCTATTGAATGTTTTAAATAGGATTATTTTAATTTATGGAATTTGATTTGCCGTTTTTCCCCATGGAATCATATTTTCTCTTCCATCAGCCCGACAGTTTTCCTATCAAAAAGTTTGGCATGCCTAAGTGTACACTAATAATACATATAACAGTCCCTGACACGGTCCCGCCGGGAAGGCATACTAGTTTTATAATTTTTCGTCCGAAATAAGAAAATTTGGATCGATATATTGATGAAATTTTTTTTTTTCGAAAATAGACCATGTGTTTGTTTGTATCATGTACCCAAGTAAAATTGCCATTGCCTTAGTGTACCCAATCATCTTTCAAACCACAAATCTCGTAACATATTTATTTTGAATACATGACTACTTGAAATACTATCACGGAACCAATTGTATTGCTAAAAACTCAGTCTTCAAACATTTTTACATCAAAAAAAGTTTTGGCATTACTCTCAGTGTAACGACAATAATACAGAATTACAGCCCCCGGAGGCCAATTGCCTATCTAAACTTATCATCCTCACACAGGAGAGAGCCTAATAAAAAATCTAAGTTAATGATTTTAATAGAATTATTTTTATTTATCGGAATTGCATTAGACGGTACCATAAGAATCATTATCTTTCTGTGCGATCAATCCTTTTTTTTCTACATCAAAAAAGCGTTGTATGCGGCAAGTGTGTCTTACACAATAATACACACAAGCAGTTTAGGACCCGCCGAGAGGCATTAATATTGAAAATAATGTCTAAATATAAAGAAAATTTAGATCGATAATATTTATGCACAACATATTTTTCCGAAATCCCATGTTTCGCCTCAGAAAAACCGGTAATTCAGAAGTCTATTAACCGTGCAACTTCTGATATAATTGTACACCAATGGCTTTTGGGGCCTTTTTTTAAATTTTTATGTCATTTGTGGCTTCTCTGAGGACCGTTTTTACTACATTGCTTAGTGTTGTAGGTGTTGAGCGTGGTGGGTAGGGTATGGGCCGCGGGTGTTGTTGCTCGGTCGGTAGCGGGCTTTGCGGTGGTCCAGGTTGTAGAGCGTGTGAAGGCGCTATGGTCGAATTCGGAGTTGCTGAGGGGTCGGGGAGTTTACCCCAGATCCTCATTTTTATGAGCGGGCTTATGCGCCCGCGTTTTGTTCTCTCTAGCGGCTTTCGTCGCGGGTCTCGATTTAGACGCGTAAATTTTTAGAGCTTAAACCTATGTCGAATTCAGATTCGCTGGTGGGGTCTATTACCTTCCATGCGGGGGGACCTTTTTTTGGCCCCGCAAAATATACCCGATGTGTGCCCATTTTTTGTACTTTTAGTCCTAAGATTTTTTAGCCCTTACTAGAGCTTATTATTCATTCCATTTCATAATCTGATACTATATACAAATATTTTTGTTATCTATTAGTTCGAGCTAAATTTCCCTCACAACTCTTATGGTTAGTTTGTATATTTATGTGCTGGCACGCCGTGTAGTCTATTTGCGTCTTACAAAGTCGGGAATACTCGCAAGATGATGACATTTTTAGATAGGTTGATGAAACTTGTCAAAGTGTGCTTTTTTTTATAAATTTAGCCTCACGTTTTATTAAACTTTATGTTTTTTATAGCCGATTAGCAGATGAAACGTTTCGCAAATTTTTTTTCTCTCTGTTGGAAAATATCTAGATTAAAGTTTTTGTTATATTGGACGGTCGATAATTACATCTCTCTCTTGTTATTTATATATTATTCGAACGCCATGTGCATAACTACTGATCGGTATTCGATAGGCAATCACCCATACGCGGTCATTTTTCGAAATTACTTTTTTATCGGGTTCATATTACAAAATATTGAAACTCACAAAATATTCGGTAAACCCTCGCGTGTGAATTTTTGATATTCATTAGCTGAATGTTAAAAGATAGATGACGACTGTCATTATCATATCAAGGTGACTGCAAGATCATTCCGACAATTTAAGGATTTCGAAACCGGTTTTTTCGCGGTTTTTTATTTTCGAAACTCTTTGCGGCAGTTAAAAGATCCAATTTGGAACCATTTTTCAAGAAATTTAGCGTAGAACCATTATGTTTAAATAAAGTTCTATTAAATAAGTGACCTTTGTAGTTCACATATTGTTTCACAGCAGCGAACAGATTTTACTGTGGTCTACCATGACGAACCGTATAAAGATATCACAAAACCGTTTTTTTACTGGAAACTGTGAAAGGTGCGGCGGGAAATTTTTTTAAAGATTTTGCTTAAGAGGGAGTAACGACGGACGCTAAATCTCGGAAAACCATCTCAGAAGTCATGAGAATGACCAGTCTAATTTTTTGATATCGAATTTTCATTCCGAAAAAAAATTAAAGAAAAAATTTTCGACTATGATACAAAAATTTCATTAAATTTCGTATTTTTCGTCAAGGTATTCATTTATTCATTCACTTTACATGAGTAATTCTTATTAACAGTATTTAATCCGCTGTTTGATTTATCTTTTGCATTCGCATACTCTCTTGACACTTGTTGAATTCTATTAGTACAGGGTGACAATGTAGTACAAAAATGAGATATTAAAATTTTTTTTTAATTTTTTAAAAATTTTTTGAATATTATATATTTCTTTGATACTTTGTTTATTTATTTACA
>SCLH01000281.1:309217-345260 GCA_004367855.1 Oikopleura vanhoeffeni | reverse complement strand
GGAGGAAAACTCAGGCTGACAATATTTTTTTAATTCAAAATCCATCAGAAAGGCTCCTGGTTTTTTATCCAGTGAACCGGAGCAAAACATATTTATAAATTTTTCAATTGAGCTTTTTTTGGCCGTTGAATACAAAAAAAACGTTCTCGATAGATACCACGGAATTTTTACATTTTTTGTTCAGAATTTTTGTTCTTGAAATACCCAATGTGTTTTAGCTTTTGGGGTGTTCCTCGGAGGAGATTTCACGCTTAACCAATCAGAGCGCGACTTGTTGAGTTAATTAAGGGACGTTTTAATCTCCGGGATACACCCCAAAAGCTAAAACACATGGATATGCGAGATTAAAGTTTAGTGAAGTGAAAAAGTTATAATCGAAGCTTTTGTATGTTTCGGGAAATGGTACATGCGGAGTCAAAAATCGCAAAGTATACAGATATTATTTTGCAGTGAGCAATCCAGCGGAGCCTTTAACAACTGCCGCATCAACTTTTTCCACTCCTAAACTTTACATCTTGCCTATATTTTTCTTTAAAGGCCCTTTTAAAAATTTGATCGAAATCTTACAGATTTTTTCATTTACCGTCATGCTTGTGTCTAAAAGGACTGGCGTATAAGTATTAGAAAAAAATGACAAATTAATGCCTTTCAGAACAAGAAGTCCATCATTTGAAGGAATTTTTTCATACCAAAAATTAGTATTTTCGAAGAAAATATGTCCAAAAAAAATTAAATTTTTTCTTAAAAATATATTTTTATAATATTTTTTTATATCCACGTTACCGAAACTTCTACGAGTGCGTCAATAAGTTGTCTTGAAATTTGGCCTGCATTTTGAGCTCTCTGCGCTATTTCTTTCGTCTTTTTTTAGAGCATTTTTATAGTGAAATTTTTTTTATATGGACACAAACGACACGTTTTCACATTGAACAAAACGAACAAAAAATTCGCCTGTCCCTAATAGACACACAGAACATAATTAAAAGTCAATTAAAAAATAATCACTTTATTAGGGCTAGTTGAAACCTGAAGAAGTTGTGGTGCCTTTTATTCTAATGTTGGCGGTCCGAGCAGCGTTTAAAAGATGCTGGTTATCGTGGAAAAATCTTTAATTCTTGACGAAAAGATGAGGAGAGGATCCTTCAAAAATTGAGATTGAAGTTCAATGTGCCCCTTGGCACAACCAGAGCATTTTTAGCTGGCTATGAAAAACAAGTGTCCTTTTAGAGGTATTTGAATCCAGTACATGGTGGTTCGTCAAATAAGGACACCCTTTACAAACCTATCTGTTTACCTCTTTTCATTTCCTTACGGAAAAAAATGGATGAGAAAGGAAAATAAATTTGAGTTGCTGTAAAAATTTGTACAGCTAGTGTATTTAACGGACACGTCCCTTAGGACGGGTTGGTCGGTTGAAAATTCTCTGCAATGGGGTTTAAACGGACAGCCCCGCAGGTAAATTTTTGACGAACTGTACTTAAACGGACGGGTTTGGAGAAAATTCCTCCAATTTGCTTAACGGACGGGGTTTGTGAGCATTCAAGTTGCCGTTTAAGTACAGTCACTGTAGTAAAAATGTCTCAAATTGTTTTTCGGAAAAGACATTTACAAATTCACCGTGTTTTTGTGGAAAATTTTTCTAGAAAACACTTGATTTTTTTTAAACAAATAAGGACGATATGTAGGTCACCGCACGAGAAGTAAATCTAGAGTAAACATCGAAAAAAAATCAACACTTTTCGAAGGTGAAAAAGCAAGAAATTTATAAATTTTTTTGAAAGAATTTTTTTCGCATCTGGTGGCAAATTTTGCTTTTTTTAAAAATTTCTATTTTTGATTAAATGGAGTTTCGATATTCAAATATAAATTATTGTTAATTTTCATAACACGGAAACTTTTCTAAAAAGAAGAGAACTAAAAAAAATTTTCCCAAAAAAATCGAGTCGAAAAATTGCGTGGGTGGATTTTCAGATTTTTTCTCAAAATTTTTGGCCTAAGTTGGGGTTTGAAAAGTTTGAACTCGAAAAAAATTTTACATTTGTACTGGGAACGTGAATTTTCTTGTGTTTATGGTCGTAAATTATTTGATTTTTGCGATAAAATTTAATTTTGAATTATAGGAGTATCTAGGACACCTTCTCAAATTTAAACTTATTTATAGTCAATTATTATACCGACTAAAAAATTCCCGCAAATATCTCCCGTAAATTTTTTTTAATTCTGCTCTAGAAGTTTCGTTTTGGATTTTAGTTAAAACTCCTGGTTTAAAAGTTCGAAAATTCCACCGTGCGCAACCCTAACGATATGGCACAAAAACCCTAGGAAAATATGGCAAAATCTCACCTTTCCTTATAGGTAGGCCAACGAACCGTTGCAAAATTTAAATGACGCCATTTACTAACAACCCTTATAAATGCGAAAAATATAGGAGCAAATAAGAGCGCCGAAATATTGAAAAAACCAGAAAAAAAATTCGGGGATTTTTTACTGGTTACAATGGCGGTCAAAATTTGTTAATTGGCGATTGAGCAGGTGCGCATCGTGCGCAAAAAATTCATTAGGTACAGAATTGTGGCCCTCAAATCTGTCTACCTTAGATAGGCAAATAAAGTGGGGGAATGACCTGAAACTGAATTAATTCTTTCAAGAACAAAAATATTTTCCGCTACCTCATTTCGGCATTTTCCGATGGTAAAATTTCAATCAAATGACCAAATTTTCTTCAACTTATTCCAAAAATAATTTCTGTTAAAACTCAATTTTTTATGCGGTCATTTATCTCCTTTTTTAATCGAGGCATTGGAAGCCAGAAAATAGAGTTTTCTAGACCGATTTTCTGACCACTAGAGGGCCCAATTTTATATTTTGGGATAATTTTATTTAGTTACGATAACCCCCTGAGGCTCAAAGAACCACTCCATAAAAAATTTTAGTTTGCCATTGGCATCCCGGTGCCACCCCTAACTTATAAGGTCATAATATAGTCCATATTTTTGCACAAAAAACTAGTGTGTATAAGGTTATAACGAAGGAATCCCATCCAATGCCACGATTAAACATAACGCAAAACCTACGTAATTCTGAGAAAACACGGTACAATTGTAGCTCTCCAGGGCATTTTTTTACAGCACAACCAACATGTCCTTACAGGCTTAAGATGACAGTAGTTTTTCTACCAACAAATTTGAGCTAAAAAGCCACAGTTTTCCCGACTAGTGACTTTTTTTTTCAAGTGGATTTTAAATTTTTCTAAAAAAATCAAATTTCAGGTTACAGTGCTGCGGATCCAACTGGTCAAGCTCGTGAAGGTTTTGCTTACATAAAAGTACCAACAAACCAAACGCCCGCGACGAGGCAGCCCGGTTCAGCGGAAAACTGGTTACTGGTACCGGACGCTGATTTGCGTAGGTTAAACCTCAACAGGCCAAGGAAATGCTCAGAAAAATGGGGCTTGATGGATGCACAGTATTGATAAAGCTTTCTCGGTGGGAGGTCATTGATGTCGTTGAGGTTTTATGTCGACGCAAAAAGCCCGAGCGGGAGACTCAGCGTCACAAAATTTGCGAGAGGGAATAGATTCAGTCCAGAGTTTTGAAAAACACACGACCTAGTACTTTTCATTATATGACCCTTGATATATATAAATTATTCTTTGATAATACAAGGCGCGTGGTAAATTTGGCATCAAATTTTATTAAATTATTTTTAAAAAATAAGACAGGAATGGCAAAATTGACCAGTACAGATTTCATTTATTTTTGGCGCACTTTTACTTTCTGTTCTGAGATTGACCAGAAAAAAATTTGGAAAAACAATAATGTCAGTTTTCTAAAAAATCATGATTTTTTCAAAAAAATTTGCCTATCATTTGGCTTGAATCATTCGAAAATTTCAAGCCAAAAAATAGGCAATTTCAAAAACGATATTGTGTTTTTGAACACTTTCCTGCTGAAATTTTGAAAATTTTTCGCATAGATCATTTTTATTCATGATTCGCAGGAACAACAAAAAATCACCTACCGTAGGTTAAAAAAAATTATTGTCGAGCTCAACTTAATTTGAAACCCTAAAAATTCAAAAAAAAGTTCTGACTAAAGTAAAATGAAGTCTTTACAATCTGAAAAGTTTAAATTCTATCTCGTCCGGGGATTCATTTGCAAACTGGCTCAAATTATTATGAAGTACTATATCGAAAATTCTGCTAGTCATATAAAATTTAGCTTACGTCACAAATAGAGAATCACGTGCGAAATAGCGAATAATTTTGACTTTTCGTTTTGATTGGCCGACCAATCATGATAACAGTGCGAAAATTTCGAAAAAAAATCACGTCATGAGACTTGAAATACCACTTAAATAAAGTGACTATTTTACTGATCCAAAAAGCACACTACATCATTTCAAAATTTTCGGCCGAAAGTCAGTCAATAGCGAATTAGTTTAAAACTACTGTGGCTTTTGGCAGAAATAGGTTCTGAAGACAAAAACCTAAACAATGAAAAAAATTTCCATTTTTTTTTCGTTATTTGGGGAAGTTAGGGGCTTTAAAAAACATTCAATCCATTGAGGCATTTTTTATAAGCTATAGCGGCAGAAATCAGGCATGCATACCGTATGCATGCCTGATTTTCTGCCCACTTTAGCTTATAAAAATGCCTTAAATGGATTGAATGTGTTTTTAAAGCCCTAACTTCCCAAATAACGAAAAAAAAATGGAGCAGCATACCCTAGAATAAAATTATCCGAATTTTGTAAATTGTATTAAATTTTGACTAATGAAATTTGTCCGAGGAATCGGTTAATTTCAACTCCCGTTTTATGCCGCGAGCACCATGATAGATATAAGAAAGTTGTCAGCACCGGCTTTGACCTTCAAAATAAACAATTATCACTCGACAGGGTTCTCCTACCGGACGACTCGTCTTCAGAAGACGACGATGGACGATATTGATATGATGGAAAGATTGGACGCACTTCTAAGCATCAGAAAACGCAGAGACAAGGATTGGCTTTATGATAATTTTTAAAATGATTTTATAAGGACAAAAATTCTGGTTCTTCTACAGTAGAGTGTGGTTAAAGGACAACCCCTTAGGACAAGGGTCAGAGCAAAAATTCCTGCCAGCGACCGTTTTAAAAGGAACAAACCTTCAAATAAAATTAGTTATTCAAAAATTTCCCTAAAATCGTTTTTTATTCAGTTTTTTCAAAAATTTTTGTAATTTACTATAAGGGAAAAGGTATTTTTTTAAAGGACAAGGTCGGAGCGAAAATTTCTACCATACTTTTAAAAGGACAAGTTCTGAGCCAAAATTTTGCCAGACTTTTAAAAGGACAGTTTGAAAACTCAACCTGTCCTTTTAACCACACTCTACTGTAAAGTTTTGAGTTTTAAAAATGTGGTTTTTTACACGAATTATAGAACGTAAGTATTTGATAAACAATGTAGCCTGAAGATTCGAAGCGAATAAATGGCAAATAACTTCTTTAAAAAATATAAATTTTAAAATTCGAATTTTTCTCACAGAAGTTTAATTTGCTGTCCCTATATCCACATGATGCCCGAGTAACATTAAATCCTCATTTGCCTTTTAAAGAAATAGGAATAAGAGATTTAAGTTACTCGGGCATCATGATCGATATACAAAAGTTCATGAAAAAATATTATTTGGTCGCCACAAATTTACTTGGCTATACATAGCAAAAACCGTTTGTTCATATCTGATATGGGTTTGAAAAAATGAGCTGAGTAGGGTGGGCCCTATTAAAAAAAATACCTAACCTAAAAATGTTGAACAAATCATCAGCAATTACAAAAACGAAATTTATTTATGGAATTGCCTATCAGTAAACTCATTTTCATTTTGAAGCAATTGCTGGAAAATTTCGCCAATGCCTTTTAATAGGACGGCCTTGGAGGCTATTAAAGTCATACTACTGTAACAAAAATTTCATCAGAAGAAAAAAAAATTTAACGGCCTACAATATAATTATTTGTTATTTAAAAAATGGTCAGGTATTTTTTTCAGCACCAACATATTTGAAATACCGTTTCTTGATATCATATATGTTTTCAGTAAAAAGGTCATGAGTAGGTTGGTGTCCTTTATAAAAACGACCTTTTTTTAGCAGCGACAGATTTGACTGTGCCACCATGGACGAATTGTATGAGAAATCACAAACGGTTTTTTGCATTCTTACTGGAAACTAAAAATGATGAATGGAAATTTTGAAAAATTTTAATTCACAAAAAAAATTTTCAAACTTAGTTTCTCTTTAGCAAATTTCTCATACAATTCGTCCATGGTGGCACAGTCAAATCTGTGGCCTCTAAAAAAGGTCTTTTTATAAAGGAAACCACCCTACTCATGACCTCTTTTACTGAAAACCATATATGATATCAAGAAACGGTTTTTTGTATTCAACTGACAACTTAAAAGCTCATTAGAGAATTTTTTCTCTATTTATTGGTCTACCGGTTTACTGGTAACCGGGGTATGTCTATTATATTAAAAATTGAGGAAAAAAATCGAAAAAAAATCTTCCAGAAATTCATCAAAAATATCGTTCAATCAGTTAATATATAACAGTCGTAATATCAAATGAACAAAGATAAAATTTTAATTTTCCGGCTGATTTTAAAGAAGAAAAAAATTTCTGGATTGGAACCTTCCAAAAAATTATATCCGGTTTATATCCGGGATGTCAAATCGACTAAATACAATTCTCCATTGAGCTTTTTCAAGTTTTCAGGCTCAATACAAAAAACTTTTTCTTGATATCTTTATGGTTTTCCCACAATCATCATGAGTAGGGTGGTGCACCATTGTGTCCTTATATAAAAACGACCTTCGCAAAAAAAGTTGCAAGAACTTTTACATTTCCCGTAATAGCGCTCAAAGTCGAGCCAAAAAATCGGCTTTGGAGCCTCCAAGGGTTAAATAAATTTCAAATGAATAAAATTACTCCAACCCCTATTCATTTTCTTTCCTCAAATTAAACTGTCAGAAATATATTTACTACTGGGCACTAAATTGCGTAAATTAGCCAGATTAAGTACCAAGAAGAGCGCGGAGGGCGAGAACGACTCGAGTCATTCAAATGGTTAAAGACGGGCGAAACAAACCCGGATTCCAAGACTGATTTGGTCCAGTCTAAACATCATGATAATAAAATTTGAAAAAAATCTATCTAACGTTGACACTGCTGGAAAAATGTTGATTATCAAGCGAAAAGTACTCGGTCCGATGGCCTTCTAACAGTGGAAACGGAAACTATTAAAAAACCAGAAGTTGTTGAAGCGTATCTTAAAATCAAAGCTAGTAAAACAGACGAGGGTAAGAAATGAACAGCAAAAAATATCGAAATGACGTTCATAATTTGAAGAGCTTTTCACTTATATAAAGAGTTTTACGATAGGTTTAAATGAAGTAAATTACCAAAATACAGCAGGGTGCGGCGTATAGGTGAACGGGTTACAGGTGAAAACCACGGAAAAACCACCGTAAGCCTCCACAAAAACCTACGCAAACCCACGCAAAAACCTACGCATCTACGTTTTTTTTTTAAACTTTCACCTATACGCCGCACTCTGCTGTATGTAGAATTACGTACTCTTACCAACGGAAATGAAAATTCAAAAACGTAGATTTGAAAATTAAATCTGATGTACCAAATGTAACTATCTTATGAGCCAAAACCTACGCAATCTCACGATTTTTAGCTAAATTCCTGCCAGTGCCCATATCACCGAAAGAGCCAATATAACTAAAATTCGTGGTAAACCCCCACGCAATTTTACATATATTGGCTCTTTCGGTGATATGGGCACTGGCAGGAATTTAGCTAAAAACGTGGGATCGCGTAGGTTTTGGCGATATTGACAAATTCGGCGATATCGATACGATGTCCGAGTTTATATAAAACAAAAATTATATTTCGGTGAAGAATAAAAATATTTTAAAAATACTGGGATATCAAAAAGGCAAGTCAAAAAACAGACTAAGAATTAAACATATATTTGAATTCAATGATATACAAAAATGAAAGGCAGCCCACAATGTTTTTTGTTAATTATATTTTTTTTTTCTTATTGACTAAAAAAATAAGAAAACAAGAATACGAGTTGATTTTTGTCTAATTTTCTGTAAAATAATGCTTTAAAAACATTCTCCCTACAATCCCCAATCTGTAAATTACGACTTCTCATCGTGAGCTGCGAGTTTGGTCGGGCAATCGGATTCTCATTCGATTTCGAAACAGTCTTGCGTAATATTTGTTTATTCGATAACGTTCTTTTTTATTCGAGTCGTTCTAAGCTTGGTCGATATTGGTCAAATTAAATTCTCGCGTAGGTGGAATTAAGATTGTTTATTTCGGGGTTTGTAAAATTTGTTTCTCTCGCGAGCAATTAACATTATCGGTAGCGTGTCCACCAATCGATTTTCGGCCAAAATCGACCACCGGGCTTCATTTTTCACATTACTGGTTTGTGTGAAATTTTTCTTGCGCATTTTTTGGTTGTGAATATTTTTTTTTCAAAAATCAGCATTTTTCCAAAAAAAAATGATAATTTATTACGAAAAATTGTATTATGACCAAAAAAGGGGTTTTTCATCCGCCTATTCGATTCGAGAACGAAGGAAGTTCTGTGGAAATGCGAGACATTCAAAAACCTTGGATTTGCTTGGCTACTCGAGAAAAAAAATTTTTGAAGTTCGGTATTTCGTTTTTTTAACAGAGTATTACGAAAATTTACATCGGAAAAAAATTTTTGCGGTCGTTTCAGCCAATTTAAAAAAGAGAAACAAAAATTTTTAGAAATTTTTTAAAAAAACTCCAAGAAGTTTCAGAACAATCCACCCATTATTTGTATTAGTCGAAATTAATGGTGGACACGCTACATATCGGGCACTGTAGGTATTTTTATTTAATTTAAAATGAATGGCATTTTTTGCAATATCTTTTAGATTTAGTTAAAATGAGGCTGCTCGAGAATTAAAAATAATAATTTTATATTTGAGGATGCTCTCCGTAAATATGTTGCTGAAAATTCTGAGGAAGAAAAGGAAAAAGTTGAAAATTTACGGCGAGAGCGAAGACGTCTCCAAGAACAGATTAGGCGGACTAAAAAGAACTCAATGAAACTCATGAGTAAAGATGAAAAAATAAATCAGCGAATCACAAAAGTCGAATGGAATACTGACGATAATGAAGATTTTGATAGTGATGAACTTGTCAAGGTTTTTATCAATTTTAGCCATTTTTTATTAAGGGCCTCGGTGCATTTTGACAGATACGGATATGGGCTCTTGATGAAAAATTTTTAGGGGGTTTTGGTGATATTGGGGTCATATTATTTTTTATATATTTGGAATCGTCATGAAATTGTCTTTCATATAAAATGACCCCATACCGGTCATTTTCGAAATTTATTTTTTGGGGTCATATTACAAAATTTGAACCCACAAAAAATTGCCTCGAATATTCTTAGCTGAGTGTTAAGGAAAATCAGACTAATATCATATCCAGTGACTGAGAAACCGACAATTTAAGATTCAACCGGTTTTTTCCGAACAATTTTCAAAACTTTTGGAATTAAAAGATCAATTTGAACATTTTTTTTTAAGAAATTAGCCAGACAATTATTTTAATAAGTTCTCAAAAATAGACTTTTAGGTCACTTTTTTTAAGCAGCGACAGATTTTACTGTGGCACCATGGACGAACCGTATAAGATATCACAAAACAGTTTTTACTGGAAACTGTAAAGGTGCGGGGAAATTTTTTTTTAAAAGATTTTGAATCGATGATTTTTCTCTCACTAGAAAACAATTTTGCAAACGTTTCAGGCAATTTGAAAAAAAATTTGGTTGGAGCAAAAATTTTTACCCCGCATCTTTTTAGTTTTCAGTTGGATTCAAAAACCCGTTTTGTGATATCTCATACGGTTCGTCCATGGTGTCAAATCTGACGCTGCTAAAAAAAGTTACCCTACCGATTTTTATTTATAAGCCCCTTCTAAAAATAAATTTTCTTGTCTTAAGAAATTGTTTCTTACTGAATTAAGCGCTATTTATAGGTTGAAGACACCAAAATGTATTTCAAAAAGAAACTATTGAAAGAAAGCTCGAAAAAGCGGAAAAGAATGAGTTCTGATGAAATGTTTAATCCTGGATTTTACGCGGCTCTCGACCAAGGCATCGAAATTAACAACACCAAAGAAAAATCAAAGGGACGTGGTCGACCAAGAAAAAAGATTCGACCAAATGAACCGGATTATCTTTTACATCGACCTACTCAAAAACGAGAAAGGCTCAGGGCAGATCCATTGGTTTCAATTTCAACTGTTTTTGAAGCGATTATCGTCGATATGAGAGAAACTGTCGAAGGTAACATTCCCATATGTAAATATCCGATATATTCGAATAAATTTTAGCTGTTTTTTTTAGTTTTAATTTTTTCAGAATTTTTTTAGTTTTAAAATTATTGGTTTAAAAATAAATTTAAATTAAAAACAAGAATTAAAATAATTATTTTAATCTAATCTTGTTTTTAATTTATATTTTTTTTAAACTTACAAATTTTAAAACTAATCCTTAATTTTCAAATTAATCCTAAAAAAATAACGTCGATTTGCTAACAATTGTTTTTTTATATACACGTATTTTTATTAAACAGTATGTACTTTTTATACTTGCGAAGTGAATATTGTCCTTTAGGTAATTGTAATGCCGGCAATAAAAAATAGTAACTAGGTGATTTTATTTTCAAACCCTTGACATCGGCTATAGCTTGTCGTTCAGAATAAAATCCACCTAGTACCATTTTTAATTGTAATTAGCTAAAGGACAATTTTTACTTCGCAAGTAAAAAAAGTACATACTGTACTGTATTTTTTTTAATTTTCACAGTTAAAAAGACAAGACTTTGAACGGACAGGGTATCGGTTTCTACCTGTCCGTTTAAATTCATCTCATTTTAGCTTTTCAAATAATGAATTATTATTAGGTGTGGAAGACTTTATCTTGCCAGTTGATAAACGCCGAGTTCCTGATTATTATGATATTATAAATAAGCCAATGTCTATTCAAGATATTAAAGAGAAACTGAGAGAACACAAATATTCGACAAGAGATGAATTTTACGAAGATTTCGAATTAATAACCTCAAACTCGGAACTTTATAACGGAGGATTTTCAGAAATTACAAAGTAAGTTCAAAATTTAACGATATTTTCATATTAAATTTACAGTAGAGTGTGGTTAAAAGGACAACCTTTTAGGACAAGGTTAGCGCAAAAATTCCTGCCAGCGACCGTTTAAAAGGACAACCTCGAGTGGGAAATTTCCACCAAAGCGGTTTAAAAGGACAGCTTGAAAAAAATGTGCTCAAAGGTTTTTTTGACTATCAAAAATAATATAGTCGTATTATCAAAATGCAACTAATATACTAAATAATTTTTTAAAAGGACAAGGTCGGAGCGAAAATTTCTGCCAGACTTTTAAAAGGACAAGTTTAGAGCCAAAAATTTTGCCAGACTTTTTAAAGGACCGTTTGAAAACTCAACCTGTCCTTTTAACCACACTCTACTGTACTTCTTTCGTGTTAGTCTAAGGCCGAAATAGTCTATGACGGCTTTGCACTTAAGTGAATCTACGAATGCTCTCGCTGGTGGTACCGATTTCAAGAAAACGATTTTTGGAATCGTCATAAAATTGCCTTTCATATGACATGTAATATGACCCCTTGCGGATCATTTTTAAAATTTGACCTTTTGGGGTCATATTAAAAATTTTGACCTTTTGCGGTAATATTTCAAAATTTGACTGGGGTCATATTACAAAATTTGACCTCAAAGAAAATTGCTCAGAAAATTTGAAGCCGAATGGTAAAAAAATCCTACTCATATCATAACCAGAGACCGACAATTTAAGATTTAACCGGTTTTTTCCGGTATACCGGAAGTGACCAACACGATGAGATCCCACTAAGAATAGGGCCATGATTATGCCTTAGTTCCTCCACAAATTTTTTTCGACTACCACTCAGCCGTTTTCTTGAAATCGGTACAACCAGGGAGAGCATTCGTAGATTCACTAAAGTGCAAAGCCCTCTTTGAGGACAAAACTGCCAATTTTTCGAAGATTATTGTTATTTTCAAAAACTCCAATAATAAAGTGTATTTGAACTATTTTTTTTCGATTTTTCAGCGAAAAAATGTTTTTGATATTTTTTTATTAGTCACATTCAAAATTCTACTCCTCCCTGAATTTATTAGTCGAAAATTTGAAACCTACATATCGAAAATGATGCATATGTGTCGTATTTTATCACTACGTCACAAATAGAGAAAAAGACCAATGAAATCACAGGATTTCTATTCTTGTGACGAAGTGATGAAATACAACACATAGGTATCATTTTCGATATATCGATTACGATCCCCGGGTGCGAAAAACGATTTTTTTTTCTCAGAAGATATTCTTCCATTTTCGGGCAATAATTACGTGAGCTACTCGTCTAATTCCGAGAAATAAAAATGACGCTCATTATAATAGTCGGATGCCAACATAAAGGCTAAGGGATGAAAAAATTCGAGGATGCCAATCTTAAGAGGGTGCCATAAGTCCAGCAGATTGGGACATTTTTTCAGAGCGATATATGAAAGAAAAAAAAATGTGAAATTTTCTTTTTTTTTTCTTTAATTAAAGTGTTCATTCTTGCGAACTTTTCACTGTACATCCATTTCAACTAAACCGACTACAGAATTTTTTTTGAAGACAAAATTAATAAACTTCAGACATTTTCGGGTTGTATGCGCTAAAAAGTTCTTTTTTAATTCTGCACATTAAAAATTTCTTCGGTATCAAAGTTTTTTTTCCATGAAAATGGTCAAAAATGGAAAAAAAGTAGAGAAAACAACTTTTTTTGAGATAAAAATTGACCTTCAATTACGTTTTTGATATTAAAAAATGTTCTGACTATCACAAAAATGACGCCTATAACACCCCGAAATTTTATTGGGAATTTTTCACCACCATAAATTTTTTTAAATTAAGTTCGAATGGCACTTATCGAGTGTACAGCCGAGGTGTTAAAATTTTCATCCATGTTTAGAAATGATAATCGCGCGGACCAACTCATTAGTTGACATACGGAGATTTAATAGATACAAAAAATTAAATAAATGATTCCACCTCATTTTTTATAAGGAATTCGAAAACTACAAATTTAAAATTTTGGACATGATTTGCAAAAAATTTTCATAATATTTGCAAAAAACCTCGACAAAGATGAAAAATAAAGATTTTATGACTTTTCAAACGGCTGTCAAAAAATTATAGGCGTTTTTTAAAAAAAAGTTAAAGTAGCTATTTTTTTCGGTTTCGGACAAAAAATACGAAAATTTTCATAATAGTTTGAATTTTTTGAAATTTGTATTGATTTCAAAAATTAAAACTCGAACTCAAATCTTCCTAAAATGAATAAAAATAATTTTATCAAGCTGAAACATATTTATATCGGTTCAGCTAACTATAATAAGCATAAAAAAATATACTGACTTATTTTTTTCGTAGTTATAACGACCTCCAGTCTGCGGGGTTTATGGCACCCCCCTTAATAATTTTGTGCAAAATTAACGAAAATTTATTTTATGAAATGTTTTAAAAAAATTTTCAGATTTTATTCGAAATTATAAAAATGCAAGATTTTCAAATTACAGGAAGTGACCTAATATGGGCATTCAACGGAACTTTAGAAAATTCTAAACTAAGAAAAACCTGCGTTCCTAATGACTGAAAAATAAAAATTCAATTTTTTCAAAGTCAAAATAAAAAAGAGTCGTTTTGAAGAGCCGGGAATCATAATCGATATATTTAGTTAAAGCAGAGATCGGAAGCTCTTACGATTAAAAAGTTCACTTTTTGTTTCCACACCGGCACTTGAAATTTCAGCAAATTAATCAAAATTGATAAAAACAAAAATTTTTAACAAATTTGAAAATGAAAAAAGTGATTAACTTATTTTATTTCAAATTTTCAGAAAAAAAACATAAAAATAAATTTGTGAGCTTGGATTAGCGACCACCAGCCCCTTAAAAACTATTTTTATCAAAGGAGTGCACAGTTAATGATGGAATATATCAAACAAAGAATGGTAGATGATGAAGAAAAATTGATTAAACTTGAAAGACAAATTAACCCTCTACTAGATGACAATGATCAAAACCAACTCAGTTTTACTCTTCAAACATTCCTTGAAAAATTCAGCTTTATAGAAAGTAAGTACAATTTTGAGATATTCGTAATCGATATAGCTGTAGAATATGTAGGGAGGGCTTTGTACTTGTTTGATTTGCATCGAGAAAATAGTGCGTTTTGCATCGTGTAGCCAGCAAAAATTTAATCTTTTAAAAATTTGTTTAACGAATTTTAGACTGTACCGGTAATCAGCAGAAAACACCGTTTATTGGCGGTTTAAAGAGAACTACTCATAATCTAAACCTAAAAATATTTTTATGGGGGTAATTTTTCAGAAGAAAATTTCTGACATAATTTATTTTGACACCGGACACTACCTGGTGGTGTGAAATGCACTTTTTGAATCTCGGCAGTGGAATATCATAGAGACCTGAAATTATATTTATTTTGGTAACTTTTCGAAAGAAAATTTTTGGCATCATTTATTTTGACGCCCGACGCCAGCTAATGGTGTAAAGAGTAACTTTTAAATATCGAAACTGGAATTTTTTGCTATAGTGTGGTTTTAGTATAATAAAACAATATGACCAAAACCTACGATGTTTTATTTAAGTTTATCTTTTGTAAGGATAATATCGATGAAGAGAGACAATATATATGACATATTATAACATTTTTCGAAAATTTCTGGAACTAATCGTTATAAAAATTCTCTTTTCAAAATATATTAATAAAAGACCTGTTTTTTAAAAAATTTGAAAGCAGAGCAAAAAAATGTCTTTATTGTTTTTTAACCAAAATGAATTTTTTATTTAAAAATGGCTTCAGAAGCTTTGGCCGACGTTTTAGCTCTTCAAATTTTTCTGAGAATATTACAAAAATATTTTAATTGTGTTTTTTTTCGAGATAAATAATTACCATTTAAAATATATTCAATTTTTGACTAGTTTCGGTTTTATTACCATTATCAGAATGCATAGAAATATGGAAAACTCTTCAACAAAAACTTTTCGCAAAGTAATTGTTAAACTGATATACAGTACTTGTGAGCCACTGTGGTTTTCGTCTATGTACTGATGGTTTTTCCTCTAAAGACAGCTTGTCCTTAGGTTTGGTTCATGTTGTCCTTATTTTGTAAAATTTCTCAGAAAAATTTGAAGAGCTAAAACGTCGGCCAAAGCTTTCTGAAGCATTTTAAATAAAAAAATTCATTTTGGTTAAAAAAACAATGAAGACATTTTTTTGCTCTGCTTTCAAATTTTTTAAAAAACAGGTCTTTTATTAATATATTTTGAAAAGAGAATTTTATAACGATTAGTTCCAGAAATTTTCGAAAAATGTTATAATATGTCATATATATTATCCTTACAAAAAGATTAACTTAAATAAAACATCGTAGGTTTGGTCATATTGTTTTATTATACAAAACCACAGTATAGGCAAAAAAATTCCAGTTTCAATATTTAAAAGTTACTCTTTACACCATTAGCTGGCGTCGGGCGTCAAAATAAAATGATGCCAAAAATTTTCTTCTCGAAAGTTACCAAAATAAATATATAATTTCAGGTCTCTATGAATTCCACTGCCGAGATTCAAAAAGTGCATTTCACACCACCAGGTAGTGTCGGTGTCAAAATAAATTATGTCAGAAATTTTCTTCTGAAAAATTACCCCCGTAAAAAATTTGTAGGTTTAGATTATGAGTAGTTCTCTTTAAACCGCCAGATAAACGGAGTTTCTGCTGATTACCGGTAGAGTCTAAAATTCGTTAACAAATTTTTAAAAAAGATTAATTTTGCTGGCTACACGATGCAAAAACGCACTATTTTCTCGATGCAAATCAAACAAGTACAAAGCCCTCCTACATATTCTTAAGCTATATCGATAGCGATATCTCAAATTGTACTTACTTTCTATAAGCTGAATTTTTCAAGGAATGTTTGAAGAGTAAAAACTGAGTTGGTTTTTGATCATTGTCATCTAGTAGAGGGTTAATTTGTCTTTCAGTTTAATCAATTTTTCTTTCATCATCTACCATTCTTTGTTTGATATATTCCATCATTAACTGTGCACTCCTTTGATAAAAATAGTTTTTAAGGGGCTGGTGGTCGCTAATCCAAGCTCACAAATTTATTTTTATGTTTTTTTTCTGAAATTTTGAAATAAAATAAGTTAATAACTTTTTTCATTCCAATTGTGTTAAAATTTTTGTTTTTATCAATTTTGATTAATTTGCTGAAATTTCAGTGCCGGTGTGGAAACAAAAAGTGAACTTTTCGATCGTAAGAGCTTCCGATCTCTGTTTTAACTAAATATATCGATTATGATTCCGGCTCTTCAAAACGACTCTTTTTATTTTGACTTTGAAAAAATTGAATTTTTATTTTTCAGTCATTAGGAACGCAGGTTTTTCTTAGTCTTAGAATTTTCTAAAGTTCCGTTGAATGCCCATATTAGGTCACTTCCTGTAATTTGAAAATCTTGCATTTTTATAATTTCGAATAAAATCTGAAAATTTTTTTAAAACATTTCATAAAATAAATTTTCGTTAATTTTGCACAAAATTATTAAGGGGGTGCCATAACCCCGCAGACTGGAGGTCGTTATAACTACGAAAAAAAATAAGTCAGTATATTTTTTTATGCTTATTATAGTTAGCTGAACCGATATAAATATGTTTCAGCTTGATAAAATTATTTTTATTCATTTTAGGAAAGATTTGAGTTCGAGTTTTAATTTTTGAAATCAATACAAATTTCAAAAAAATTCAAACTATTATGAAAATTTTCGTATTTTTTGTCCGAAACCGAAAAAAATAGCTACTTTAACTTTTTTTTAAAAAACGCCTATAATTTTTTGACAGCCGTTTGAAAAGTCATAAAATCTTTATTTTTCATCTTTGTCGAGGTTTTGCAAATATTATGAAAAATTTTTTGCAAATCATGTCCAAATTTTAAATTTGTAGTTTTCGAATTCCTTATAAAAAATGAGGTGGAATCATTTATTTAATTTTTTGTATCTATTAAATCTCCGTATGTCACTAATGAGTTGGTCGCGCCGCGATTATCATTTCTAAACTGGATGAAAAATTTTAACACACTCGGCTGTACACTCGATAAGTGCCATTCGAACTTAATTTAAAAAAATTTATAGGTGGTGAAAAATTCCCAATAAAATTTCGGGTGTTATAGGCGTCATTTTTGTGATAGTCAGAACATTTTTTAATATCAAAAACGTAATTGAAGGTAATTTTTATCTCAAAAAAGTTGTTTTCTCTACTTTTTTTCCATTTTTGACCATTTTCATGGAAAAAAACTTTGATACCGAAGAAATTTTTAATGTGCAGAATTAAAACAAGACTTTTTAGCGCATACAACCCGAAAATGTCTGAAGTTTATTAATTTTGTCTTCAAAAAAAATTCTGTAGTCGGTTTAGTTGAAATGGATGTACAGTGAAAAGTTCGCAAAGAATGAACACTTTAATTAAAGAAAAAAAAAAAAAATTTCACATTTTTTTTTCTTTCATATATCGCTCTGAAAAAAATCTCCCAATCTGCAGGACTTATGGCACCCTCTTAAGATTGGGCATCCTCGAATTTTTTCGATCTCTTAGCCTCTATGTTGCATCCGACTGTTATAATGAGCGTCATTTTTATTTCTCGGAATTAGACGAGTAGCTCACGTAATTATTGCCCGAAAATGGAAAAAATATCCTCTTGAGAAAAAAAAAATCGTTTTTTCGCACCCGGGGATCGTAATCGATATATCGAAAATGATACCTATGTGTCGTATTTCATCACTTCGTCACAAGAATAGAAATCCTGTGGGATTTCATTGGTCTTCTTCTCTATTTGTGACGTAGTGATAAAATACGACACATATATGCATCATTTTCGATATGTAGTTTCAATTTTCGACTAATAAATTCAGGGAGGAGTAGAATTTTGAATGTGGACTAATAAAAAAATATCAAAAACATTTTTTCGCTGAAAAATCGAAAAAAAAATAGTTCAAATACACTTTATTATTGGAGTTTTTGAAAATAACAATAATCTTTCGAAAAAAATTTGGCAGTTTTGTCCTCAAAGAGGGCTTTGCACTTTAGTGAATCTACGAATGCTCTCCCTGGTTGTACCGATTTCAAGAAAACGGCTAAGTGAAAGTTCAAAAAAATTTTGTGGAGGAACTAAGGCATAATCATGGCCCTATTCTTAGTGGGATCTTCATCGTGTTGGTCACTTCCGGTATACCGGAAAAAACCGGTTAAATCTTAAATTGTCGTTTCTCGGTCTCTGGTTATGATGATATGAGATATGATTTTTTTACCATTCGGCTTCAAATTTTCTGAGCAATTTCTTTGAGGTCAAATTTTGTTGAATGACCCACAGTCAAATTTGAAATATTACCGCAAAAGGTCAATTTTTTTAATATGACCCCCAAAAGGTCAAATTTAAAATGATCCGCAGGGGTCACATTACATGTCATATGAAAGGCAATTTTATGACGATTCCAAAAACTTTTTTCTTGAAATCGGTACACCAGGGAGAGCATTCGTAGATCCACTTAAGTGCAAAGCCGTCATAGACTATTTCGGCCTTAGACTAACACGAAAGAAGTACAGTAGAGTCTGGTTAAAAGGACAGGTTGAGTTTTCAAACTGTCCTTTAAAAAGTCTGGCAAATTTTTGGCTCAAAACTTGTCCTTTTAAAAAGTCTGGCAGAAATTTTCCTTTTAAATTGTCCTTTTAAAAAAATTATTTAGTATATTAGTTGCATTTTGATATATGACTATATTATTTTTGATAGTAAAAAAACCTTTGAGCACATTTTTTTCAAGCTGTCCTTTTAAACCGCTTTGGTGGAAATTCCCACTCGAGGTTGTCCTTTAAACGGTCGCTGGCAGGAATTTTTGCGCAACCTTGTCCTAAAGGTTGTCCTTTTAACCACACTCTACTGTAAATTTAATATGAAAATATCGTTAAATTTTGAACTTACTTTGTAATTTCTGAAAATCCTCCGTTATAAAGTTCCGAGTTTGAGGTATTAATTCGAAATCTTCGTAAAATTCATCTCTTGTCGAATATTTGTGTTCTCTCAGTTTCTCCTTTAATATCTTGAATAGACATTGGCTTATTTATAATATCATAATAATCAGGAACTCGGCGTTTATCAACTGGCAAGATAAAGTCTTCCACACCCTAATAATAATTCATTATTTGAAAAGCTAAAATGATATGAATTTAAACGGACAGGTAGAACCGATCCCTGTCCGTTCAAAGTCTTGGCTTTTTAACTGTGAAAATAATAAAAAAATACAGTACAGTATGAACTTTTTTACTTGCGAAAGTAAAAATTGTCCTTTAGCTAATTACGGCGAATTAAAAATGGTACTAGGTGGATTTTATTCTGAACGACAAGCTATAGCCGATGTCAAGGGTTTGAAAATAAAATCACCTAGTTACTATTTTTTATTGCCGGCATTACAATTACCTAAAGGACAATATTCACTTCGCAAGTAAAAAAAGTACATACTGTTTAATAAAAATACGTGTATATAAAAAAACAATGTTAGCAAATCGACGTTATTTTTTAGGATTAATTTGAAAATTAAGGATTAGTTTTAAAATTTGTAAGTTTAAAAAAAATATAAATTAAAAACAAGATTAAAATAATTATTTAATTCTTGTTTTTATTAAATTTATTTTTAAACCAATAATTTAAACTAAAAAAATTTCTGAAAAATTAAAAACTAAAAAAAAAACAGCTAAAATTTATTGAATTATCGGATATTTATATATGGGAATGTTACCTTCGACAGTTCTCTCATATCGCGGATAATCGCCTTCAAAACAGTTGAATTGAAACCAATGGATCTGCCGTGAGCCTTTCTCGTTTTTGAGTAGGTCGATGTAAAAGATAATCTGGTTCATTTTGGGTCGAATCTTTTTTTCTTGGTCGACCACGTCCCCTTTGATTTTTCTTTGGTGTTATTAATTTCGATGCCTTGGTCGAGAGCCGCGTAAAATCCAGGATTAAACATTTCATCAGAACTCATTCTTTTCCGCTTTTTCGAGCTTTCTTTCAATAGTTTCTTTTTGAAATACATTTTGGTGTCTTCAAACCTATAAATAGCGCTTAATTCAGTAAGAAAACAATTTTCTTAAGACAAGAAAATTTATAAGGGGCTTATAAATAAAAATCGGTAGGGAACTTTTTTTAGCAGCGTCAGATTTGACACCATGGACGAACCGTATAAGATATCACAAAACGGGTTTTTGAATCAACTGAAAACTAAAAAGATGCGGGGTAAAAATTTTTGCTCCAACCAAATTTTTTTTCAAATTGCCTGAAACGTTTGCAAAATTGTTTTCTAGTGAGAGAAAATCATCGATTCAAAATCTTTTTAAAAAAAAAAATTTCCCCGCACCTTTACAGTTTCCAGTAAAAACTGTTTTGTGACATCTTATACGGTTCGTCCATGTGCCAACAGTAAAATCTGTCGCTGCTTAAAAAAAAGTGACCTAAAAGTCTATTTTTGAGAACTTATTAAAATAATTGTCTGGCTAATTCTTAAAAAAAAATGTTCAAATTGATCTTTTAATTCCAAAAGTTTGAAAATTTTCGGAAAAAACCGGTTGAATCTTAAATTGTCGGTTTTCTCAGTCACTGGATATGATATTAGTCTGATTTTCCTTAACACTCAGCTAAGAATATTCGAGGCAATTTTTTGTGGGTTCAAATTTGTAATATGACCCCAAAAAATAAATTTCGAAAATGACCGGTATGGGGTCATTTTATATGAAAGACAATTTCAATGACGATTCCAAATATATAAAAAATAATATGACCCCAATATCACCAAAACCCTGTAAAATTTTTTTCATCAAAGCCCATATCCGTATCTGTCAAAATGCACCGAGGCCCTTAATAAAAAATGGCTAAAATGATAAAAAACCTTGACAAGTTCATCACTATCAAAATCTTCATTATCGTCCAGTATTCCATTCGACTTTTGTGATTCGCTGATTATTTTTTCATCTTTAGTCATGAGTTTCATTGAGTTCTTTTTAGTCCGCCTAATCTGTTCTTGGAGACGTCTTCGCTCTCGCCGTAAATTTTCAACT
Source organism: Oikopleura vanhoeffeni (assembly GCA_004367855.1). Classification (NCBI taxonomy): domain Eukaryota; kingdom Metazoa; phylum Chordata; class Appendicularia; order Copelata; family Oikopleuridae; genus Oikopleura; species Oikopleura vanhoeffeni. The sequence goes on along the minus strand of SCLH01000281.1, from coordinate 323,934 downwards.
TTTCCTTTTCTTCCTCAGAATTTTCAGCAACATATTTACGGAGAGCATCCTCAAATATAAAATTATTATTTTTAAATTCTCGAGCAGCCTCATTTTAACTTTAAATCTAAAAGATATTGCAAAAAATGCCATTCATTTCAAATTAAATAAAAATACTACAGTGCCCGATATGTAGCGTGTCCACCATTAATTTCGAACTAATACAAATAATGGGTGGATTGTTCTGAAACTTCTGGGGTTTTTGAAAAATTTCTAAAAATTTTCGAAATTTTTTTTTCTCTTTTTAAATTGGCTGAAACGCCCGCAAAATTTTTTTTGGATTTTTTTGCCGATGTAAATTTTCGAAATACTCTGTTAGAAAAACGAAATACCGAACTTCAAAAATTTTTTTTCTCGAGTAGCCAAGCAAATCCAAGGTTTTTGAATGTCTCATTTCACAGAACTTCCTTCGTTCTCGCATCGAATAGGCGGATGAAAAACCCCTTTTTTTGGTTCATAATACAATTTTTCGTAATAAATTATCATTTTTTTTGGAAAAATGCTGATTTTTGAAAAAAAATATTCACAACCAAAAAATGCGCAAGAAAAATTTCACACAAACCAGTACATGTGAAAAATGAAGCCCGAGTGGTCGATTTTGGCCGAAAATCGATTGGTGGACACGCTACCGATATGTTAATTGCTCGCGAGAGAAACAAATTTTACAAAACCCCGAAATAAACAATCTTATTCCACCTACGCGAGAATTTAATTTGACCAATATCGACCAAGCTTAGAACGACTCGAATAAAAAAGAACGTTATCGAATAAACAATATTACGCAAGACTGTTTCGAAATCGAATGAGAATCCGATTGCCCGACCAAACTCGCAGCTCACGATGAGAAGTCGTAATTTACAGATTGGGGATTGTAGGAGAATGTTTTTAAGCATTATTTTACAGAAAATTAGACAAAAATCAACTCGTATTCTTGTTTTCTTATTTTTTTAGTCAAATAGAAAAAAAAATATAATTAACAAAAAACATTTGTGGGCTGCCTTTCATTTTTGTATATCATTGAATTCAAATATGATTTTAATTCTTAGTCTGTTTTTTGACTTGCTTTTTGATATCCCAGTATTTTTAAAATATTTTTATTCTTCACCGAAATATAATTTTGTTTTATATAAACTCGGACATCGTATCGATATCGCCGAATTTGTCAATATCGCCAAAACCTACGCGATCCCACGTTTTAGCTAAATTCCTGCCAGTGCCCATATCACGAAAGAGCCAATATATGTAAAATTGCGTGGGGTTTACACGAATTTTAGTTATATTGGCTCTTTCGGTGATATGGGCACTGGCAGGAATTTAGCTAAAAATCGTGAGATTGCGTAGGTTTTGGCTCATAAGTATAGTTACATTTGGTACATCAGATTTAATTTTCAAATCTACGTTTTTGAATTTTCATTTCCGTTTGGTAAGAGTACGTAATTCTACATACAGCAGAGTGCGGCGTATAGGTGAAAGTTTAAAAAAAAACGTAGGATGCGTAGGTTTTTGCGTGGGTTGCGTAGGTTTTTGTGGAGGCTTACGGGTTTTTCCGTGGGTTTACCTGTAACCCGTTCACCTATACGCCGCACCCTGCTGTATTTTGGTAATTTACTTCATTTAAACCTATCGTAAAACTCTTTATATAAGTGAAAAGCTCTTCAAATTATGAACGTCATTTCGATATTTTTTGCTGTCAATTTCTTACCTCGTCTGTTTTACTAGCTTTGATTTTAAGATACGCTTCAACAACTTCTGGTTTTTTAATAGTTTCCGTTTCCACTGTTAGAAGGCCATCGGGACCGAGTACTTTTCGCTTGATAATCAACATTTTTCCAGCAGTGTGCAACGTTAGATAGATTTTTTTCATTTTATTATCATGATGTTTAGACTGGACCAAATCAGTCTTGGAATCCGGGTTTGTTTCGCCGTCTTTAACCATTTGAATGACTCGAGTCGTTCTCGCTCCTCGCGCTCTTCTTGTACTTAATCTGGCTAATTTACGCAATTTAGTGCCCAGTAGTAAATATATTTCTGACAGTTTAATTTGAGGAAAGAAAATGAATAGGGGTTGAGTAATTTTATTCATTTGAATTTATTTAACCCTTGGAGGCTCCAAAGCCGATTTTTTGGCTCGACTTTGAGCGCTTATTACGGGAAAAGTTAAAAGTTCTTGCAACTTTTTTTGCGAAGGTCGTTTTTAATAAACGGACACAATGGTGCACCACCCTACTCATGATGATTGTGGGAAAACCATATGATATCAAGAAAGTTTTTTGTATTGACGCTGAAAACTTGAAAAAGCTCATGGAGAAATTGTATTTAGTCGATTTGACATCCGGATATAAACCGGATATAATTTTTTGGAAGGTTCCAATCCAGAAAATTTTTTTCTTTAAAATCAGCCGGAAAATTAAAATTTTATCTTTGTTCATTTGATATTACGACTGTTTATATATTAACTGATTGAACGATATTTTTGATGAATTTCTGGAAGATTTTTTTTTCGATTTTTTTCCTCAATTTTTATTATAATAGACATCCGGTTACAGTAAACCGGTAGACCAATAAATAGAAAAAAATTCTCTAATGAGCATTTTAAGTTGTCAGTTGAATACAAAAAACCGTTTCTTGATATCATATATGGTTTTCAGTAAAAAGGTCATGAGTAGGGTGGTTTCCTTTAAAAACGACTTTTTTAGAGCCACAGATTTGACTGTGCCACCATGGACGAATTGTATGAGAAATTTGCTAGAGAAACTAAAGTTGAAATTTTTTTTTGTGAATTAAAATTTTTCAAAATTTCCATTCATCATTTTTAGTTTCCAGTTAAGAATGCAAAAAAACCGTTTGTGATTTCTCATACAATTCGTCCATGGTGGCACAGTCAAATCTGTCGCTGCTAAAAAAAGGTCGTTTTTATAAAGGACACCACCCTACTCATGACCTTTTACTGAAAACCATATATGATATCAAGAAACGGTATTCAAATATGTTGGTGCTGAAAAAAATACCTGACCATTTTTTAAATAACAAATAATTATAGTGTAGGCCGTAAATTTTTTTTTCTTCTGATGAAATTTTTGTTACAGTAGTATGACTTTAATAGCCTCCAAGGCCGTCCTATTAAAGGCATTGGCGAAATTTTCCAGCAATTGCTTCAAAATGAAAATGAGTTTACTGATAGGCAATTCCATAAATAAATTTTCGTTTTTTGTAATTGCTGATGATTTGTTCAACATTTTTTAGGTTAGGGTATTTTTTTTAATAGGGCCCACCCTACTCAGTCATTTTTTCAAACCAATCAGATATGAACAACGGTTTTTGCTATGTATAGCCAAGTAAATTTGTGGCGACCAAATAATATTTTTTCATGAACTTTTGTATATCGATCATGATGCCGCGAGTAACTTAAATCTCTTATTCCTATTTTTTAAAAGGCAAATGAGAGATTTAAGTTTACTCGGGCATCATGATGGATATAGGGACAGCAAAATTAAACTTCTGTGAGAAAATTCGAATTTTAAAATTTTATATTTTTTAAAGAACAGTTATTTGCCATTTATTCGCTTTCGAATCTCAGGCTACATTTTTATCAATACTTACGTTCTCATAATTCGTGTAAAAAACCACATTTTTAAACTCAAACTTTACAGTAGAGTGTGGTTAAAAGGACAGGTTGAGTTTTCAAACTGTCCTTTTAAAAGTCTGGCAAAATTTTGGCTCAGAACTTGTCCTTTTAAAAGTATGGTAGAAATTTTTCGCTCCGACCTTGTCCTTTAAAAAAATACCTTTTCTCTATAGTAAATTACAAAAATTTTTGAAAAAACTGAATAAAAAACGATTTTAGGGAAATTTTTGAATAACTAATTTTATTTGAAGGTTTGTCCTTTTAAAACGGTCGCTGGCAGGAATTTTTGCTCTGACCTTGTCGTAAGGGGTTGTCCTTTAACCACACTCTACTGTAGAAGAACCCAGAATTTTTGTCCTTATAAAATCATTTTAAAAATTATATAAGCCAATCCTTGTCTCTGCGTTTTCTGATGCTTAGAAGTGCGTCCAATTCTTTCCATCATATCAATATCGTCATCGTCGTCTTCTGAAGACGAGTCGTCGGTATGAGAACCCTGTCGAGTGATAATTGTTTATTTTGAAGGTCAAAGCGGTGCTGACAATCTTTTTATATCTATCATGGTGCTCGGCGGCACTAAAACGGGAGTTTGAAATTAACCGATTCCTCGGACAAATTTCATTAGTCAAAAAATTTAATACAATTTACAAAATTCGGATAATTTTATTCTAGGGTATGCTGCTCCATTTTTTTTTCGTTATTTTGGGAAGTTTAGGCTTTAAAAACACATTCAATCCATTTAAGGCATTTTTATAAGCTAAAGTGGGCAGAAAATCAGGCATGCATACGGTATGCATGCCTGATTTCTGCCCGCTATAGCTTATAAAAAATGCCTCAAATGGATTGAATGTTTTTTAAAGACCCCTAACTTCCCCAAATAACGAAAAAAAATGGAAATTTTTTTCATTGTTTGTTGTTTTTCTTCAGAACTATTTCTGCCAAAAGCCACATAGGTTTTAAACTAATTCGCTATTGACGACTTTCGGCCGAAAATTTTGAAATGAATGTAGTGCTTTTTGATCAGTAAAATAGTCACTTTATTTAAGTGGTATTTCAAGTCTCATGACGTGATTTTTTTTCGAAATTTTCGCACTGTTATCATGATTGGTCGGCCAATCAAAACAGAAAAGTCAAAATTATTCGCTATTTCGCACGTGGATTCTCTATTTGTGACGTAATGCTAAATTTTAATGACTAGCAGAATTTTCGATATAGTACTTCATAATAATTTGAGCCAGTTTGCAAATGAATCCCCGGACGAGATAGAATTTAAAACTTTTCAGATTGTAAAGACTTCATTTTACCTTTAGTCAGACTTTTTTTTGAATTTTTAGGGGTTTAAAATTAAGTTGAGCTCGACAATAATTTTTTTTAACCTACGGTAGGTGATTTTTTGTTGTTCTGCGAATCATGAATAAAAATGATCTATGCGAAAAAATTTCAAAATTTCAGCAGGAAAGTGTTCAAAAACACAATATCGTTTTTGAAATTGCCTATTTTTTTGGCTTGAAATTTTCGAATGATTTCAAGCCAAATGATAGGCAAATTTTTTTGAAAAAATCATGATTTTTTAGAAAACTGACATTATTGTTTTTCCAAATTTTTTTTCTGGGTCAATCTCAGAACAGAAAGTAAAAGTGCGCCAAAAATAAATGAAATCTGTACTGGTCAATTTTTGCCATTCCTGTCTTATTTTTTAAAATATAATTTAATAAAAATTTGATGCCAAATTTACCACGCGCCTGATGTTATCAAAGAATAATTTTATATAAGATCAAAGGTCTATATGAAAAGTACACTAGGTCGTGTGTTTTCGAAAAACTCTGGACATGAATCTATTCCTCTCAAGCAATTTTGTGACCGGCTGAGGTCTTCCCGCTCGGGCTTTTGCGTCGACATAAAACCTCACGACATCAATATGACCTCCCACCGAGAAAGCTTTATCAATACTGGCATCCATCAAGCACCATTTTTCTGAGCATTTCCTTGGCCTGTTGAGGTTTAACCTACGCAAATCAGCGTCCGTACCAGTAACCAGTTTTTCGCTGAACCGGGCTGCCTCGTCGGCGGGCGTTTGGTTTGTTGGTACTTTTAATGTAGCAAAACCGTTCACGAGCTTGACCAGTTGGATCCGCAGCACTGTAACCTGAAATTTGATTTTTTTAGAAATTTAAATCCAGACTGAAAAAAAAAGTCACATGCATGGGAAAACTGTGGCTTTTTAGCTCAATTGTTGTAAGAAAAACTACTGTCATCTTAAGCCTGTAAGGACATTGTTGGTTGTGCTGTAAAAAATGCCCTGGAGAGCTACAAGATGTACCGTGTTTTTCTCAGAATTACGTAGGTTTTGGCGTGATGTTTATCGTGGCATTGATGGGATTCCTTCGTTATAACCTTATACACCACTAGTTTTTTGTGCAAAATATGACTATATTATGACCTTATAAGTAGGGGTGCGCACCGGGATGCCAACTGGCAAACTAAAATTTTTATGGATGTGTTCTTTCGAGCCTCAGGGGGTTATCGTACTAAATAAAATTATCCCGAATAATAAAAGGGCCCTCTAGTGGTCAGAAAATCGCTGAGAAAACTCTATTTTCTGGCTTCCAATCCTCGATTAAAAAGGAGATAAATGACCGCATAAAAAATTGAGTTTTAACGATGAAATAATTTTTGGAATAAGTTGAAGAAAAATTTGGTCATTTGATTGAAATTTTTACCATCGGAAAATGCCCGAAATGAGGTAGCGGAAAATATTTTTTTCTTGAAAGAATTAATTCAGTTTCAGTCATTCCCCCACTTTTATTTGCCTATCTAGGTAGACAGATTTGAGGGCAACAATTCTGTACCTAATGAATTTTTTGCGCCACGAATGCGCACCCTGCTCAAATCGCCAATTTAACAAATTTTGACCGCCATTTAACCAGTAAAAATCCCCCGAATTTTTTTTCTGTTTTTTCAATATTCGGCGCTCTTATTTGCTCCTATATTTTTTCGCATTTATAAGGGTTGTTAGTAAATGGCGTCATTTAAATTTTTGCAACGGTTCGTTGCCTACCTATAAGGAAGGTGAGATTTTGCCATATTTTTCCTAGGGTTTTTTGGCCATATCGTTAGGGTTGGCGCACGGGTGGAATTTTCGAAACTTTAAACCAGGAGTTTTAACTAAAATCCAAAACGAAAACTTCTAGAGCATGAATTTAACAAAAAAATTTACGGGAGATTTTGCGGGAATTTTTTACGGTATAATAATTGACTATATAAGTTGTTAAATTTGGAAGGTGTCCTAGATACTTCCTATAATTCAAATTAAATTTATCGCAAAATATCAAATAATTTACGACCAAACACAAAGAAAATTCACGTTCCAAGCTACAAATGTAAAATTTTTCGAGTTCAACTTTTCCAAACCCCAACTTAGGCCAAAATTTTGAGGAAAAAATCTGGAAAAATCCCCACGCATTTTTTCGACTCGATTTTTTTGGGAAAATTTTTTTAGTTCTCTTCTTTTAGAAAGTTTCCGTTTATGAAAATTAACAATTAATTTATATTTGATATCGAAACTCATTTGAATCAAAAATAGAAATTTTTAAAAAAGCCAAAATTGACCACCAGATGCGAAAAAAATTCTTTCAAAAAATTTATAAATTTCTTGCTTTTTTCACCTTCGAAAGTGTTGATTTTTTTTCGATGTTTACTCTAGATTTACTTCCGTGCGGTGACCTACATATCGTCCTTCATATTTGTTTAAAAAAAATTCAAGTGTTTTTCTAGAAAAATTTTCCACAAAACACGTGATTTGTAAATGTCTTTCCGAAAAACAATTTGAGACATTTTTTACTACAGTGACTGTACTTAAACGCACAACTTGAATCTCAACAACCCGTCCGTTTAAGCAAATTGCGAGGAATTTTCTCCAAAGCCCGTCCGTTTAAGTACAGTTCGTCAAAAATTTACCTGCGGGGCTGTCCGTTTAAACCCCATTGGCAGAGAGATTGTCACCGACCAACCCGTCCCCTAAGGGACTGTCCGTTTAAATACACTAAGCCTGTACAAATTTTTACAGCAACTCAAATTATTATTGTCCTTTCTCATACCATTTTTTCCGTAAGGAATGAAAAGAGGTAAACAGATAGGTTTGTAAGGGTGTCCTTATTTGACGAACCACCATGTACTGATCAATACCCTCTAAAAGGACACTTGTTTTTCATAGCCAGCTAAAATGCTCTGGTTGGTGCCAAGGGGCACATTGAACTTCAATCTCAATTTTTTGAAGGATCCTCCTCCTCATCTTTTCGTCAAGAATTAAAGATTTTGTCACGATAACCAGCATCTTTTAAACGCTGCTCGGACCGCCAACATGAATAAAAGGCACACAACTTCTTCAGGTTTCAACTAGCCCCTAATAAAGTGATTATTTTTTAATTGACTTTTTAATTATGTCTGTGTGTCTATTAGGACAGGCGAATTCTTTGTTCGTTTTGTTCATGTTGAAAACGTGTCGTTTGTGTCATATAAAAAAAATTTCATAAAAAATGCTCTAAAAAAAGACGAAAAAATAGCGCTAGAGAGCTCAAAATGCAAGGCCAAATTTCAGACAACTTATTGAGCACCTCGTAGAATGTTTCGGTCACTGGGATAATAAAAAAATATTATAAAAATATAATTTTTAAGAAGAAAAATTTAATTTATTTTTGGAATATTTTCTTCGAATAATACTAATTTTTGGGAATGAAAAAATTCTTCAAAATGATGGACTTCTTGTTCTAAAGCATTCAATTTGTCATTTTTTTTCTAATACTTTACGCCAGTCCTTTTAGGACACAGCATGGACGGTAAATGAAAAAAATCTGTAAGATCTCTCGATCAAATTTTAAAGCCTTTAAAGAAAAAATATAGGCAAGAATGTAAAGTTTAGGAAGTGGAAAAGTGATCGGCAGTTGTTATAAGGCTCGCTGGTGATTGCTCACTGCAAAAAAAATTTAATACTGTTTTTAATAAACTTTTTTTGCCGGGAAATTTAATTCCCTTCCCCTCCCTTTTNCTAAATATAGTGACAACGGGCTGCAAGTATTTTGCGAAATAATTAAAAAAAATCTTCCACGATATTACGAACGTGTTACTTTTGAAGGACTTATGATAACCTTAGAAAATCCTGATTTAAATAAACAAGTTTATCATAGATCCGCCAAATTAATACAAAATTTCTCAGACGCATACGTCACGAATCCCGGTTGACACCAACGGGCTGTTAATTTCGCCAAATACTTGCAGCCCGTTGTCACTATATTTATTGAAATTACTTTGCGAAAAGTTTTTGTTGAAGAGTTTTCCATATTTCTGTGCATTCTGATAATGGTAATAAAACCGAAACTAGTCAAAAATTGAATATATTTGAAATGGTAATTACAAAAATAAGGACAACATTGAACCAAAACCTAAGGACAAGCTGTCTTTAGAGGAAAACCACCAGTACATCGACGAAAACCACAGTGCTCACAAGTACTGTATATCAATTACGGGGGCTCCTGGTCATTTTCTACTAGATTTTTAGTCAATCTTTTTAAATAATTCGGCTTTTAAAAACAGCTCAGTCGATTTTATTCTTAGATAGCTCATACTGAGCACAAATATCTTGTGTATGATAAAATTAAAAAATTGGTTCATCGAAATAAATTTTTTTAAACTTTCTACTAAGATTACTGAAATTGTTGAATTATTAGTTTTTCTTCGAAAAATTAAAACAATGGTCGGATTCAGACCAAATTATATTTTATTATTGACAAGATATTTGTGCTCAGTTTGAGCTATCTAATAATGTAATCGGATGAGTTGTTTTTAAAAGCCGAATTATATAAAAATGTTGACTAAAAATCTAGTAGAAAATGACCAGGAGCCCCCGTAATCGAGATTAATCACGTGGAAAATATGGAAAATTCTTTAATATTATTTTTAGCTGCGAGCGTATATTTCCAACAGCCAGTTGATCGAAAACGATATCCTGATTATTACCAAAAGATCCCAAATCCGATTGATTTCAATTTGATCAGAAAAAATATCAGTCGCCATTATTATCAAACACGAACCCAATTTACTGAGGACATTCAATTATTACACGAAAATGCGCTGAAATACAATGGAGCTGATCATCATGTCACACAGGTAAACACTCATTTCGCCATTTCTTTTGGAAAAAAGTGCATATTTACTGTGGTGTGCGTCTATAAGGACACCCTTTATAAGGAAAATATGGCCAAACCCTACGCTTTTTTATTTCGGTCCGTCCATCTACAGGGTGTAAGATTTTTACCTTCTTTTTCAAAATTGGATAAATTGCTATCTGCTTTAGCTATCTGCATTAATGAGAACGATTAATTTTGGCAAAAACCTACGTCTTTCTCAGATTCAACCAATCAAAACGGCGGAATTCAAATTTATCCAATTTTGAAAAATAAGGGAAAAATGTTACACCCTGTATAAGGACAACATGGAAGAAATTTCCAAAGGGTAAATTTTCAGAAAAATATATGTCTTTATTTCTTTACCGTTGTTTTAAAATTTTTAGAACAATTTAAAAAAACAAAACAATATGGCATCAAAAATTAAGGACAATATATACTTAAATCTCAGCTGTCCTTATAGACCATAGTGTAGTATTCTTTTGTAATTTGAAGCATAATAATAAGCGTAAATATTGATATTTCTATGTTATGATTCTTTTAGGTTTTCAAATAAAAAAACAATTTGATTTCGTAAAATAAGTACATCAGAGTGCGTTTAAACGGACAGTTTGGTCGAACGAGTTTGGGTCAAAAAGTCATGCTAGCGTGCATTTAAAAGGACATTTTTGTGATGCAAACTGTCCGTTACGTTTCAACGAATAATTTGAATGGTCAAACTGCCAATTTAAACGCTCGCTAACACGATTTTTTTAACCCTGACTCATTCTACCTACCTGTCCGTCTAAACCCACTCTACTGTAATTTGTAAGTGTCTTTTTTGTGAAAGTTTAAACTTCTGAGAATCATGAATTATTAATTAATACGATAAAACCACTGTGGTATTTGTTCATAAGAACCACATATAAGGACAAGATAGCCAAACTAACTTAACTTTAAAAACGTCTATGACGCCCAAACGGCATTTTTCTAAACATTAACAAAACGGCAAAAATGACCATGTCCTTGAAAACCCAGTGATTTGAAAATAATTACAAAAAATTGGCCAAATTTTTTTTTTGGAAAAAGTAGATATCCAATAATTATTTCAACAATATTTACTGTCGTATTTGTCTAAGCGGACGTTTGTCTAAGCGGACAAATACGACAGTAACATTTTTCTTGAAAATTTTTTTTCAATCTTAGATCATTTTTGGAAAATTATTTATATATGCACTGAACGGCAAAAATCGACCAGTTCAGATTACATTAATTTCGCAGCACTTTCAGTATCTGTGCTGAAATTGACCCAGAAAGTTTGGAAAAAAATTATATTCCGCTTTCCAAAAATCAGAATTTTTCGAAAAAAAATTTGCCTATCATTTGGCTAGAAATTATTCTTGAATGTATGTTGAAAATTCCAAGCCAAAAATATAGGCAATTTCAAAAACGGTTTTACGTTTTTGAACACTTTCCTGCTGAAATTTTTTTACATAGATCACTTTTATTCATAATTTCCTAGAACATATCAAAACATCATCTACCGTAGGCAACAAAAAGTTTTGTAGGGCCTACCTTACGTTACAGACACACAGGACAGGAATAATAAGCATTAAATATACAGTATGTTAAAAAATTGTTCGAGAACAAAGGGTCCAATTTTCTCTGGATTGAAAGTAATTCTCCTGCAAATTATAGGCTTTGATCCCAAGAAATTTCCCTTGTTGTTCTCGAACAATTTTTTTACATACTGTATATACTGTCAAATGTGTCTATTAGGACTGCGTATATATAGACAAAGCGACAGAAATTCGGAGATTTTTGGCCATTTTTGAGAATAAGGTGCCTATATATCGATCATTATGCCTGGGTAACTTTAAAAACTTATTTGCCTGTTAAAAGAATAGGGAATAAGTTTTTAAAGTGACCCAGGCATAATGATCGATATGGATAAAAGGACCCCCTTGAAAATGTATGAATGAAACTTTTCAAACATTATTTTCACTAACAAATAACAAGTGTTTATATAGTATTAAGTTTATATTTTCAAAAAAAAAGTCTTGCGAACATTTGGCTTGCATTTTTAGCTCTCTAACGCTATTTTTCGATTTTTAAGAGCATTTTTAGTGAAACATTTTTTATATGGACAAAACGATACATTTTCACATGATAAAACGACAAAAATTCGCCTGTCCTTATAAACACATTTGACAGTGAATATTTTAAGGTCGCCCAAAAAGTGCTGGATAATGCTTTAGAACAATGTGCTGAGCATAATGAGAAATTGACCAAAATGGAAGAAGGAATTGTTCAATCTCAAGAATGTCAAAAAATGTTTTTGGACGATTTGGAGTTATCAGATAATGACGGAGGAGAATCGGAATTCGAACAAGAATCGATCGATACTTTGGGAGAAACGAGAACTATTGATTCTTTAGATAACTTACAGGGTAACCTCCAAGTACCACAAGAAGGGGCTTATTAACTACTGTGGTTTAAGGACACCCTCTAGAAGAACAATTTTGGGAAAATATGGCAAAAACCTACTCTTTTGTATTCCAGTCCGTCCCCTAAAAGTTCCTCGCTCGAAATTGGGGTCATAACATTTACACCCACAATTTACAGTAGAGTCCGTTTAACAGGACGCACTTTTTATCTAAAACTTTGCCAGCTCCGAATAACATGACGCAGAAAGTTTGCCAGTACTATTTAACAGGACGCAACTTCGAAATCAAAACATCCTGTTAAACGGACTCTACTGTAAAGTGAATAAAAATTGACCAATAGCGACTTTAGTTAACTATTTTGGAGAATCTTTCTCTTGTTTTCATTATTTGATTTCTCTCTCTTCCTATTAGCCATAAATATAATAACGCATTTGCGGGGGTGCAAAAATAAGTAGTACCGAGTCGGTACCACGTATAAGGATAATTTGGAAGAATTTTGCTAAGGACAGTTTGGCAAACTATCACCTGTCCTTATAGACAGAAACCACAGTTATAAATTCGTTTATAACATTAACAAAGGCATACAGTTTTTAAAATTGGTTCAATTTTCATAATTTTTAAAAACTGTCCTGAAAAAAAGAGAGAAATTCATTTTTCTGCATATTTTTCTAAAATAAAGAAGTTAAGCTACTTTTAATCAGTTTCAATTTTGTGTTCAAAAGATACTAGAACCATTCCAGCGAATTGTTTTTACTCCTAAAATTATTCATACAGTAATAGATAGATATCAGTACAGTTAAATATATGACATGGAATTTGAGAATTATAACTGTATGAATTTGAGAATATCAACCGTATTTTATGAGTAAAAAATTCGCCGGGCAGAATTTAAGATAATCGTTTTAGGGTCAAGTTTGATACAATGATTGAATTCTTGTATAAACTATAAGATCCTCCTCTTATTAAAATTACAGCAGAGTGCGTTGAAAAGGACAGTTTAGTAGAAACGGTTTGGGTCAAAAAGTCCGTTGTCCTACAGGGGCCGTTGTCCGGCAGGGCTGTTGTCCCACAAAAGGCCGTTGTCCGGAAAAGACCATTGTCCAAAAAAGGCCGTTCTACGGTATCCCCCTTCTAGCTTGAGTTTAAACGGTAAATTTGGCGATTCAAATTGGTCCTTTTAACTTGACAGACAGTTTGAATCGCCAAAACGTTCGTTTGAACCCACGCTAGAACGACTTTTTGACCCAAACCCGTTCGTCAAAACTGTCCGTTTAACGTACTCTACTGTTGTCTTAGGTACCCCTTTAAAGATCTATCGATTTTTAATATTTTTTCATTTAACTTTCTTCGCAAATTATTAAACCTCCTTATCAGAATTTGAAATGGCTGATTCCCAAGATTTTCCCTCAACTCTTGATGACCTTGATTTATCCGAGTCAGACGAAGGCGAATCATTTTCGAAGGCTTTTGGCGATGGGGCTGAATTATTTGGTGGAACTGGTTTATCAGAAGTTTCAGACAATGAAAATGACTAAAGTGTCTTTTTTTTCACAAAGTTTCAAAAGTTACAATAATTGATTTCAAATTTTCTGTATTATTCGTCTGTATTATAAGTTTTCTCTCAAGCAATAAACTGAACTTCAAATTAAGAAATATTATTATCAAGGGTCAAAGTTTGACCGTCAAACATTCCTGAAATTCACTTTTTGGGTCAAAAAAATCTTTTATTTATCTTAAAATTTAAAAATTCGGTTTTCTAGAAATTCAACAAAACAATTCGAAATTCGGCTTCATGAATTGACAAAAACTATATTCCTCTCCATCTTTCCCCAAAATATATACTGCATTCTGAAATGTAACCTCATGAGGAGTAGTACTTTGAAGAGCGAAAATCTTGAAATTAGCGGTTTTCGCGGCACGTTTATAAAAACTAGTTGGAAATTTCAAAAATCCGCTTCCATGAAATGAAAACTCATAAGTGTTTCCGTGGTTGATTGCCCAAGTTCGAGTGAGATGCGTATGCAAGCTCTAGGAGGAGTAGTAATTTAAAATTCGGCTTAGGATGCTCTAGAACTCGCCGCATGGTGGCCACCAGGAGTCGACCAAAAAGTTATTCTGATATTTTGTAGATCAAGGATATGAATCTACCATTATGACTATTCTCCTCCGAAAAGTTTCCAAGAGTTTTGTATTCTGGGTAAAATTGGAGTACAAAGTTTAGCATTTATGCGACCGCTACCGCCCTTAAACGTGTTGCAAACAAAACCTAATATTAAATTAGACGAAATTTAAGATAAATAAAAGATTTTTTTGAACCCAAAAAAGTTGAATTTGCAGGAATGTTTGATCGGTCAAAACTTTGACTCCTTGATAATGAATCTTCAATTTTGAAGTGGCAGTGTTATGCTTAGAGAGGAAAACTTATAAACAAGACGGAATAATACAGAA